>RJWH01000399.1:0-430245 GCA_004363575.1 Solenodon paradoxus | reverse complement strand
GTCAGGCTCACCACACACCGATTACGCTAAAATCGCCTTTATCATAATTAGGGAACTCCATCTCTCTCTTGTATGGAATTCCTTATTTTTTGGATATCACATATTGCTTGTTCTTTATTTGCTTCCTCATTTTGCTGAACACAGTTCCTTTAGTAGCATTCTTATAATACTAAGGATTTAAATGCTTGACGACTCACATATGAAATTGTCTTTATCTTATAATTATCTCATGGTTTACTTGTAGAGAATTCTAGCTATTATAATTATTATATATTTATATAATTATTATAATTATATTATGTAATTCTAGAAATTGTATTTCCTCAGAATTGTGAAAGCATTGCTGTATTGCTACATTCTCTTCTATTAATATTGATACTTACAAATATGATTCCTGAATTTCTATATGTGACCTTTATTTTCTACCTAGAACATTTTAGACTCTTTTCTCAAAGATTCTTTATATTGATTGCAATATGCTTTGACAAGTTTCCTTTATTTTTTCAGTTATTACCCATTTCATCATGGGTGGATGTTGAACCCATTAATCTAGAAACTCATATTCTTTAGTTCTGGAAACTTTTATTATATTTTTTCTTATTTATTTTACAAGTTCCTTTCTCTGTATTCCTTGTTCTTTCTGCTATTTCTAGCTATATAGAGAGGTCTTGAATAATCATGTCTCCTATTTCCATAACTTTATTTAACATTCTCATTCTCTGGGATAGTACTTTAAATTTAGTCTATAGCTGCTTTCATATTTTTAATTTTAATAGCTTTTTGTTCTATTAATCTTTCTTTTCTACTTCATTTTCTCCTTACCTAAAGGTATCAGTATGTTGACTCTTGTCCCTCTAATAAATGTGTATTTAAGTTTCCTTCTGATCTTTGATTCGCTTTTCTGTCTTCCAATTTCCCTTTTTAATTCTTTTACTTTGATCTTTGCCTTTTAGATGAAAGGCGTCCCTCCCATTTCTGGTGTTTCTCAGCTGATGGTTAATATTTAAAGAGTGAGTTACTAAAAAAACTTGCTCCCTGAGTTCTATGTGCTATGGAGGGGCGTCTTATGGGGTGTAATTTCATCTGGTTGAACAGTTGAGGTGCCCTTTCCATAATATGTGCAGGTCACAGTTTATATCTCAGAAAGAAATTACTAATCTGGATCTCTAAAGATCTAGTCAAGAAACATGGGTTTCCTCTGGCAGCATTGTAAGCCAGCTCTCATTGAGAGGGAACGACATTGGGCATTGTGGGGAGGTGGACTGCCTTTCCACACGGGAACTTCCGGTCAATCCTGGTTTCCAGTGAACAGTACGCTGGTTGCAACTGGCGGTCAAACATCCACATCGCTAATGGCTCATACCATCTAGGAATCAGTTCCTGGTCTCTTCTGGAAAATGAGGGACAGTTTCCATTCATTTCAGTGTTGTGTTGTTGGAGGATCTGCACTTCAGGGACTTGAAATCGATTTGCAAAAAAGGGTATAAAGCTTTAGGAAAAATAATGTCTTTTTCCCACATAAGACCAAAATTAAAAAATTATTCACTCGAAATTCAAATTTAACTGAACATCTGCACTTTTACTTGCTAAACTTTACAACCTTAATTTGGAACAAGTACAGACTTCTAACTATTAGTGTTGATTTTAGGCCAGCTTGCATTTCCACTTTCAAAGATGCTTCACTGGAATCACTAATTTTTGCAGTTCCTGGGATTCTGTGGTGAAAGTCAGACCATTTTGAGCTTTTGTTTGCCTCCTCCCACAGGACTGGTTTCCTTTTTTGCTTTATACTAAGTCAGCTAACAGTTTCAACCTTGTTTACAGTTTTGAAAATGGTGTTATTTTCCCTCTCATTTTCTTTATACTTGAAGGTTTTTATTTAAACACACACAAACACACACACTCACACAATTTTCATTTCGGTGCTATTTCGTATGTTCTTTAATTCAATATGTTTAATCAGGCTTATTCAGTAATATTTCTAAATATATGACTGCATGACCGTGAAGCTCATATGACCTTCTGGTTAAACACAGAAGGCGAATCCCATGCAGCTCTCCTCCCATTCTCTACAATCCCACTAAATAATTCCAAACTGCTTTTTTAAAAAACTAATAGTTGTGGGACAACATGTTGCAGGTGGTTTTTAAATGACAGACTGTATTAACTATTCACAAGGGGAGCAAGATACAACTCAGTACCTGGACATAGGATGATTGTTAAGAAGCATTTGGATTTTCTCAGTTTACCCTGATTGTGTTAATCTATTGGAAACACCAGATGTCACTTCGATTGGGGTGACAGACAAGGTTAACAACCACCTTTCCATTTTAAGGTCTTTATATAGGAAACCCTTCATACATCTTCCCATGTGCTGGCACCAATCTCTTCCCTGACATAAGAATGATTTTTTTTCTCTGAAGAAATATAAACGGAAAGGGCCCATTATATACACCAATATAGAAGATAGTAGAGGTGATCAATAATGTCCAAATCAGAGGGATTCATTGAAAAATACATGTACTGAGAAACTTAATGTCCTCTCTCATCTTGCTTTCAAAATTTTTCCAGATATGTATCTTTCCACCCAACATAGAGAACAGGAGCTTCTCTGGATACACAATAACCCAGAGAAAATATGATATTGATATAATCTATGATATTGAAAGATTTCCTAAAGAATAGGACAATTCATTACTTCAATATCTTTGAATGCTATCCAGGACTCAGCAGCCCTACATAATCCATGTAAAACTTCAGTCAAAATTTTAAGGCTTGTTCTTTAATATGTATAGTCTTTAATAAGTTCAAACATGGATTACCAAACTTCAGACTTTTGAAGAAACTCTCTGATCTAAAAGGAGGAAAAAAGAGAGATAATAAATCAGTGAAAAAAGAAATACAAAGCATATAAATATTTCATGCATATAAATACCCATGATTAATATTTTCTGATAACAAATGGAACAGATTGAATCCATAAAAAGAACAGAGTGCTAATAAAATCACAGAATCAAACAAAAAGAGAAGTTGTAAATGAAGTATAACAAAGTAATAATTAAAAGGTTGAAAGATAAAGTTAAGGAAATGCCCAGAAAGTAAAACAGAATTGAAGAAGCCTAGTAGAAAAAAGATAATAAAATTAAGGATTAACCATAAGTATGGACAGTCCAACATTAAACTAGGAGTTCAAGGAAAACAGAACAGAGAGGAGAAAAATTACCAAAGAATTAATATTAGAAGATTCTCAGAACTGATGGATGACTGTGAGCTTCCAGAATACTTGAGTACCCAGTATAATAAATCACACACACATACACACACAAGCACACATACACACACACACCACAGAAAGACATAAGAATATTCTGAAATTTCAGAATAATGGGTACAAAAGGAAAATTTATCACACCAAAGATACTGGTATAAGAATAGTGATGAATGTTCATCTGCAATCTGGGATTATGGAAAACAGTAATTCTGAGGAAAAAATGTTTTCCAATCTAGACATCTCTATCCAGCCCAGATAGCTACTAACGATTAGAGCACGGGTTTTCAAATTTTAATATGTATTCAGATCACCTGTATATCTTGTTAAACTGTAGGTTGTCATTCAGTAGGGAACAGATGGGGTCTGAGATTTCTAGCAGACTCTCAAGTGAAGCTCAGGACACTGGTCAGTGACTCACACACAAGCAGAGTTTGAGAAAATGACTGAAACATCTAAGAGAGTAAATAAGGTATATTAAGTCACAAAACACAGGTACCTGGCAAATAGAAAATTCAATATCAAAATAAGCATAAATTCTAGGGAACAACCAATTTAGATTATAGTGTGTAGACAGAATGTTTGGAGTGGAGTTTTTCATCAGAAAACACAAAGAAATGGATATTTTCAGAAGTTTGGGAATATTGTTTTTCAAGTATAGGCGATAACAGGTATTTTGAAAACTAAAGTAGCTTTACATATATAGAAAATAAATTTAAAAAGACAAAGCTATTACTAATTCTGGAGGGGAAATTGTACAAGAAATAAAGCATGCAAATAGAGAGTAATGCTTGACTCAGTATTAAACTATATTAAAAAGTCATCATTTCAACCACATTGTGTGCTAGTCAGTGGAAGTTCGGTAGAAATTGCAAAATATGTGTTGGTGATAACTAGCACAAATTTTAGAAATATTAATTATTAAAATTAATAAAATTGAGTACAGCAGTGTAAGCGCATTCATTTTTTGAAACATTGAAGAAAACAAACAAAAGCAATGACTAAATACTGAAGAGTGCTTCTGGGGAGAGAGACTAAGGTGGTGGCCATTAAGACCAGAGGCTTCTGGTATTTGCACAAGTCTTTCAACATTGACTTTAACCTTATATGTGTTACTTTGTTAAAAACTAAATCTGTGGGTGAAAGTATGTGTGAGTGTGTGTTTCTACTGTGACTGTAGAAAAATGGTAAAACCTTACTTTTGTGTTCATATTGCTAGATTGTGGTGATGGCTAATTCTATCATTTGTTACTCATTGAAAGTGCCTGGAGGCTTGAGAAACTAGACATTGGGAAGTCAGTGCCCATTCATGACTGGGTCTATTGACTTGGCTGCTTGTATTCCTTCATTTCCACAGGTAGACAGAAATCAGACCTAAAAGGCCCAGATGAGGAGATCAAATCAGAAAGAGCAACTTCGTCTCACCTGTGTCCTTTATTCATTGTGACAAACCACAGAAAGGGTAACTTAATACTTTTTAATAGGTCAATGGCTAGATTAAGGAGACAGGTTTTTCAACAATGAGGAGGGAAGAGTGCTACTGTTTCTCAAAACTACAAAAGTCAGTAAAAGTATTTTTACCTATTAATCATTTTAGAAAAGTCTATGGTATGTGTATATCAAGAGTCTACCTGCATTTTGTCAAAGACAACCCTCTTTTGGGACATTCCCAGATCTCCCAGTGATAATAACTACATGCCAAGTATTGCATAGTTATTCTCAATTACACACACTGTATAATGAAGGAATGCGGTGAAGTGGATAATATCAAACACCCCATAACCACCAAATAGTCATTTAGACCTTCCTTTGGAACTTACTTATTTTTCTGGAGGATTTCTTTTTCTAATTATATTTTGATTGGGCTAATATTTGTTTGAGTATCCTGATTTTATGCTTCCCCTACTGCGCACGCAGCTATACCTTGGGAATGGGTGTGGTTCATAATTCTGTTGCAAATGGGAAAGAAGCAAAAATAGTCTTGGTCTCACAATTTGCTATAATTTTACATCTACACATGAATATCTAATCATGAAGTCCCCTTATCCCTGCAAAGGAGAGAAATTCTAGTTAAGATCAGACTTCAGTTGAAATAATTGTTTTAATATTTAAGAATTCTCTATATTAGCCAGATGTCCAAATGTTAGTTGTCCTTTGAATTCATTCATCTAGCCGTTTTTACACTTGTTCATCTATTCCTTCATTGCTACATGCATTCTTCATCTATTCATTCATGCTGCAAATATACAGAGTTCTATTATCTCTCTGAATCTGTGCTGGATACAAGGAAGATAAGGAGTAAATAATAATGCATTTAAAATCTTTGCCTTTATGGAGTGCATAGGTTTGTTTAGTGCAGAGAGCACAGATACATCTGCAGAGCTTATTTTAAATGCAGATTCCTGGGTTCTGTGCCTGTAGGCTCTAACCAGCAGATATGGGTTGTAATGCAGGAATGTGTCTTAGCAAGCAGTCTAGGACAGTCTGAAGCAAATGATTCTCGGATCTCACTTTGGGAATGACTGGGGAGGAGTTGCTCCAGTTATCTTCACTGAATTTCATGGAATGTCAGCAGTAGATTTCAAGGACAGTCCTAGTGTCACCTGACACCATCAGCACACATGTCTTCCACTGCTGCCTTTGTCTCTGTTGCTTCATCAGCCATGCCAGGGTCTATTCAGGAACACTTGTTTAAACTCTTCTGGACTCTGAAGCTGTGTGTCAGCAGAGTACATGTGAGCCTAAGTAATCTATGGCTGTGACTATGTTCAGGGGAAGCAGATCTGTTGCAGAGGACACCAGTTCTAGTCATCAAGTCAGTCGACCACAGAACACCAGAAACACACTGCAGGAGATATTCTTAAACCATCAGGGGTTGGAGTCACCTGAAGGACTTGCCAATATCAGAATTTTGGCCTACATCCCCTCAATTTTTAATTCAGGTAGTATGGATTGGGGCCTGAGAATTTTTATTCCCCCAAAGTTCTCAGATGATCCTTGCTGCTGATCCAAGAGTCATACACTGAACATCTTTGAGCTAGCACAGCCAGGAAACAGCACATTTCAGCAAAATAGACCTCAAAATTCTCCTTCAAAAAAGGCCATGAATGTTCAAATAACTATAAAAGTCTGGAAATTCCATTACAAAAGAAAATAAAAGTTGTTTTCTATCTGTGGATAAGGCACTAATTTCTGAAACAAGGGGAAACAGTAGCAAAATTACAAAGCCTACATAGCAGTAGTTGATCCTCCCTTATTCCAACACAGGACCCCACAGGTTGGAAATTATTTCATCACTGTTTGAAGTAAAGTCAGTAGATTCAGGCCTCTTTTCCAACACCTCACCTGAATATGAAACCATACTTGGAATTAAACTTTAAAAGAAGTTTCATAAAATATGTCTTCTTATTTACCTTTTCTCCTAGTTTTTAATTAAAAAAAAAAACAAAACCCTAACCTTGACTCATTTCTAACAACTAATTAACTTTCTTTCTCTGTAAGAGTAATAAATGCTCATTTAAATAGATATAAAGTTACAAATAAGCTTCATAGTCACTTCATTTTTTTGCATTTTTGAGGGGAAATTTCCCACATGTGGTATTATGTTGCAAGTAATTTCTCATAGCATTAAAATATTCTCTGGGTTGAAAATAAAAGAATAAAATGATTCTACCAAAAGTACAAAGTGAAATAAAACAAATATAGCCTCAAAAATATAACTGTATGTGTAGAAAGAAGACAAGGTACATTTGCAGATAGAAATTAATTTTTATTGTTCAATCAGGTTCTATAACACAAAATTCAGAGACAGAAACACAGAGTACAATTTCTAAACAGGAAAACGTGCCCTCAGCTCTCATAGAAATGCAAACAATCATGTTTTATCTACCTAGAACTCCCAGTTTAATTAATAAATGCATATCTTTCCTCTAAATCTAACAGGCACTATTCTGTTTACTTGTAAATATTGTCTAGTTACCTCTTTGGATCCTGAAGTTGTCTTTTTAACCCTACTTCTCTACCCCAAAAACAGAACATCTTAATGCCAAACTTTGTCTTTATAAGTAAAAATCAAGCTATTATTTGGGTTTGACAAATAAAATACATTTTTCTCTAATCAAGCTAGCCTTTAGTGGTTTTAATCTAAATAGGATTTAGCTTGTTGGTAGTTTTCAACTCTTCCTGTACAACCCAATGAAGAAAAGCTATTTAAAATGATACAAAAGCTAGAGAATCCTTAAGAAATTCTGTTTTAAATATTATGGGAGGAGAGTGAGTGGAAGTCTCTGGACTAGCAGCATGGGCATTATCTTGGAACTTATTAGAAATATAAAATCTTGACTCCATCTTGGACCCAGTAAGTCAGAAATTCTGGGCGTAGAACTCATTCATCTCCGACTTACCAGGCTCTCCAGGTGATTTAGCTGCCTACTATAAAATTTCAGTTTTTTTAAGAACTGGGATTCTAGGCTACTGTTTAGATTAGTTTAAAAAGGGAAAAATATTATGCTTCATATGTTATTAACACCAGTTTTATTTTGTACTAACGGTTTGACAGGATCATTTCAATAACCCACTATAGAGGTACTGTTGTTATTTCTGTTATTTCAATGAGTAAACAGACACAGAGATAAAGAATCTGCCCAACCACACAGAATTGCTAAATATGAATTTAGGATTAAATTCAAACTGTCCAATTAGAAATTCTCAGTGTCTGAGACTAATATCATTATGATTCTAAATATGTGCCTTTATTCTGTTGCCTGACTTCCAAAAGTATCAAATATCAATTATGGTTTAAAACTATAAGTTTTAGTAAAAAATAGTCTTTTTAAGCAAATTCCAGTTTCTTCCCAGGTAAGTTCTCCTTACTATTCTGGGTGATTCAGTCAGTGTAACAGAATTTGAGATATATTTTTTGAAGGAGAAAAGCAGAGAATCTCATGCAAAGCTCTACAATCCAGATTGTGCTCACCTTGGCAGGCTCACAAAAGCAGTTTTTGAAACTCAAGTCCCCTGCATTTTGGTCAGATATCTTTTAATGCTCTCAGAAGGACTCATCTTCATTTTTGGACTTGAACTTGGATCTTTGGCTCACAAGCTGAAACAGTGATGCGCTAAATAGCTCCTCAGAGATCTGGGCAACACTCCTTTCTATGCAGTAAGTGATATAATGTATGGGGAAATGTCCTCTAAGTAGAAAAGCTCTATACAGTGGTACAGCATTACTATTAAGAACATGTACCACAAGGGAAAGACTTAAGCAATTAGGAAAAAAAGAATTTGGCTTATTTAGAGGAAAACAAATTCTTCATAAAATAATTTCATGTGATTAGGTAGACTCTTTCTATGTCCTTTCTGGCAAGATACAGGACTCTAGGGAAATCACTCCGTATCTTTAGGTCTCACTTCAAGTTCTACCCTGCTAACATTTTTATATGGAATTGACAAATCTCTTTTCTTTTCTGATTTTCTGACCCACACACTACACAAAACATTTTTATTCTTGTATCTACAATTTGCTTTCCAAGTAAAATCCCTAAGTGGGTTTTCTGCTCTTAACATCATTTCTCCTTTCCTCTGACTAAGGGCCCATTCTCCTCCCCACTAACCCAGGAGGCCCATCTCCCCATCCTCTGTGTGCCTCAATAGTTGCTTTGGTCCCTGCTATCCCATGCCCTGCTGTGCTCTTGATTATTTCGACCTGGTTCACCTGAAGCTTTCAGTGAACCAGTGGTTTTCTTACTCATGGGACACTTTGTACTCCACTCAGAGAATTGCTTTCCAACAATTCATTCACAAGCAAATCCTTAAAGAGAAAGTAAAGGAATTGGCTGGCATGTTAAGCCCAGAACAAACAATGAAGAGGCCAATATGACTTGATGTCAAGTTGGGGACAGGATCCAGAGGCATGTCTATCCAAGGATAATTACAAGACTCAGTTCTATCCTCTTCTGCTTTGTTGGCATCAGCACCCTTATCTTGAGTTTTGGCTCAATTATTTTTGCATCTGAGATGGGTTTTTATCAAATCATAGTTTCAATCAATATCAGCCTTTTTATTGTGTCTCAGAATCATGTGAGATCACTAAAAAGAAAAAAGGAATTATCATCAACCTGATACCCACACTTAATCCTTACTAAATGTTATGACCAAGGGAAAGACCATAATAATATCTTGCAGATGAAAAAAATAATAAAAGAAAACTGTGTACTTGACTTTTAAAACCCACCTGTTATTTGTTAGTTGGAGATTGACGGAATGGACCCCATAGTTCTTCCTAGCAACCCCTAACCCCTGAATAATTACATGCTTGTTTATATATATATATATATATATATATATATATATATATATATATATATTTATATTTATGTATGTATCTATATATATATTTATGTATATAGTTTGGGAAAGTGGTAAACCATTGTGTTTGCATATAATAGAAATTGGGAGGATTTTTTTTTTTTTCAGAAAGGTTAAAACTTCTATGTGTCTTTACCAAATGGAGTAGTGTATATTTCATTGCCCCCTGGCAAGAATTTCCATGGTTTGAGGCATCTTCCAGAGGAGGGAGGGAAGAGGGTAAGAGAGAAAATTGCAATAACCTTTTTTTCTAAAGAAGCTGCAAACTTGAATTAGAAAGGAAAAGTCAGGTGGACTGAACAGGGAAGATGGGAAAAAACACATCTTGTAAACATCTTAGCTTTTGATACAATTAGATATGTGTGCTTAAAACAAAACCACCCCAGTGTGTCCTCTCTGCTTAAGTGTGGCAGAGAAGCAAAAACAAAAACTATAGACACTAAATCATGTGCTGCATACAGAATTCAGTCTACTAAAATGAGTAACTGGATTAAAGAAAAGTGTGGTTTTGCTTTGTTTTTTAACCCTATTAACTTTTCCCCAGATTGCATCCTGCCCCTCCCACACACACACTTTGCCATTTGATCCTTGGCATTCTTATTATTCTTCCAGTATCCAATCCTTGCCCATAATTAATTTCTCTCCTGCTTCGTAATGAGCTAATTATATATAGATACATGTGTGTACATATATATGTATGTATAGATATATAAAGTGCATAAATGTGTATGTATATTATATGCATTTATCTATATATACTTTTTCTCATCCAGCCTTCTAATCTACCCACTGATTTTTTTTGGAGAAATTCCTGGCAACTTTTTCATGGAATATTAAGATCATATTAATACACACAGGTGAAGTCATATTAATATACATAGTGTTGCTCATCATTTTCTTTTTTTATTCTTTTTTATTATTATTGACATGATACTGCATTTTGACAATGACTTTTTTTGAGGTATACATAGTGGTATTTTTACATTTACAAATAGCATAGTAGATTTACTAATATTTCCCCTGCTTTTTTTTCTCCTTTCGTTTATAGTCAATTCCCTTCATCCCATTACCTCCATCCCTCCCCCGTCACATTGGTACCTCTGATTTGTCTTTTTGTCTCGCATCTCTAAGAGTCCATAGTTGTTTGGAGTAGCATTTTCTCTCTCATTCTCTCTCTCCCACTCCTTCCCGTTTTTAGTGTTGTTTAATTTATGACATTTATTTGTTTTCCCTTTACCCATTATGTAAGTGCTAGCATATGTCTGTCCTTCTCCTTCTGGCTTATCTTGCTAAGCATAATTTTCTTCAATTCCATTCATGCTGTTGCAAATGGCAGGATATCTCCCTTTTGATGGCTGCATAGTATTGCATAGTGTATATGAACCACATCTTCTTTAACCACTCCTCTGTTGATGAGCATTTAGTTTCCAGCTCTTAGCTATTGTGAATTGTGCTGCAATGAACATGGGGCAGGGGTGCATATATGTCTTCGGATAAGTGTTTTTGTGTCAGGGGCAAGTGCTTAGTAGAGGAATAACTGGATCATAAGGAATTTCCATTCTCAATTCCTTGAGGACTCTCTATATTGCTTTCCAGAATGGTTGCACACTTCACATTCCCACAACAGTGAATTAGCATTCCCTTTTGTCCACATCCTCTCCAGCACTTATTATTCCCATTTTTTTGTGTAATAGCAGTTCTTAGTGGTGTGCAGTGATATATCATCATTGTTTTGATTTGCATTTCCTTGACGCAGAGCATCTTTTCATGAACCTATTGGCCATTTGTATGTCTTCTTGGAGAGATGACTATTAAAGTTGTCAGCCCATTTTTTGATTGGTTGCTTATATTTTTGTTGTCCAATTTTCTGAGTTCTTCGTCTATCTTAAATATTAACCCCTTATCTGAGGTGTGAGAGGCAAATATCTTTCCCCATTCAGTTGGATGACTTTTTGTTTTTGTGTGAGTTGCTTTTGCTAAGTAGAAACCTTTTAGTTTTATGTAATCCCTCTTGTTCATTTTGAATTTTATTTGCTTTGAAATGGGAGTTAAGTTGCCAAAGATATCTCTTAGGTCTATGTCTAATAAAGTTTTGCCTCCATTCTATTCTATGTGTTTGATGGTTTCTGGTCTTATTTATAGGTTTTTAATCCATTTTAATCCATTTGGAGTTAATTTTTAAGTATGGTGTTAGGTAATGATCTAGTTTCATGTGATTGACCAGTTTTCCCAGCATCATTTATTAAAGAGGCAGTCCTTGCCCCATTCTAATTTTCTGACTCCTTTGTCAGAAATTAGGTGTCCATATATATGTGGATTTATTTCTGGACTTTCAGTTCTGTTCCATTGATCTGTTTCTCTGTTTGTATACCAGTACCATGCTGTTTTAATTATTATTGCTTTGTAGAAGAGTTTGAAGTCAGGGAGCATGACTCTTCTGTTGCTGGTTTTTTGCTTGAGGATTGTTTTTGCTATTCTGGGTTGTTTGTTATTCCAGATGAATTTCATTATTTTGTGTTCTATGTCTGTGAAGAATGTCTTTGGAATTTTGATGGGGAGAGCATTGAATCTATATAGTGCCTTGATCAGTATGGCCATTTTGATTATGTTGATTGTTCTGATCCATGAGCATGGAATATCTTTCCATTTCTTTGTCATTTTCTATTTCTTTTAGCAATGACCTATAGTTCTCATAGTATAGGTCCTTCACCTCTTTGGTTAGGTTTATTCCAAGGTGTTTCATTTTGTGTGTGTGCAATTTTAAACGGTATTGTTTTCTTCAGTTCCCTTTTCTGTATTTTCATTGTTGGCATACAGAAATGAAACAGATTTTTTATTATTAATTTTGTAGCCTGCCACTTTACTACATTTGTTTATTATTTCTAGCAGCTTTTTACTTGATTCTTAGGAGTTCTCTATGTATATTATCATGTCATCTGCAAAAAGTGATAATTTCACTTCTTCTTTTCCTATTTGGATACTTTTTATATCTTTTTCTTGTCTAATTGCATTGGCCAGGATCACTAGCACTATACTGAATAGTAATGGTGAGAGTGGAAATCCTTGTCTTGTCCCTGATCTTAGGGGAAAAGTTTTCAGTTTTTCTCCATTGAGTACAATGTTGGCTGTGGGCTTATCATATATGGCCTTAATTATGTTGAAGTACATTCCTTCTATATCTATTTTTGGAGGGTTTTTAACATAAAAGAGTGTTAAATCTTGTCAATGCTTTTTTCTGCATCTAGTGAGATGATCATGAGGTCTTTGTCATTTTTTTAATGATACAATTTATCACATTTATTGATTTGCATATGTTGAACCATCCCTGCATCCCTGGAATAAATTCCACTTGATCATGATGTATGATTCTTTTTGTATGCTTAACCACTGATTTTTGACTCCATGTTTCCCAAGTCAGGATTGCTAAATCAAATAGAGAAATGAATGGTGACTAATTCACCAAATCTGATTGGTGACATTGTCTTTTACCCTGTGGTTAGAATCTGCTAGGTCAGATAAAAGGGACTGTTTGTCCCTATTTATGCTGCCTAATTCAAATAGATGGAATATTTTCAACTAGCATATATGTTAGACTAAAAACATCTAGCAGATGGAGGAATTGTGTTTGCAGAGAGAGTTAAGGAGTTGTTGGGATTTGTAAGTAAAGAAATACTAGGGGACTGCTCTTTCATTGGGAAAAGCAATGGTGTGAATACTCCTTCCAACCCTTATGCATTATATCCATGCTTTCTTTGGGAAATGCGCTCTGGAGATCTCATTTTTCCTCTTTCCCATTCTGCATGTGAAGTATGGGAGACTTTGTCACTGGGAAAAGCATGATCATTCCCACTCCACTTGGAATGAAGTCATAGACTGAGACAGGAGACAGCTGAGGCTACACATATGAATTTTAAATATAGGTTTTAAGCAATAAAAAAATAGTTTTCTGCTAGCACATGCATCCCATCTAGATTTCATCTGAAGATCACATGGGGTGGAGGCCAAAGCTGTACATGAAATTTAAGTAGTAGAAGTTAAAGAACTTTTATTTGCTTAGAGTATCCTTCTGGGTGGTAATTCACCACAGAGACCTGAAAAAATAACAAATAGCCAGTGGTATTTGTAGGATTCTTTTCCATGTCCTGGATTTAATTTGTCAAAATTTGGTGGCAGAAAAATAAAATAAAACAGCTCTAATAGCTTGAGGTATTGTTTCTAGTTTAGACTCCATCATTTACTACATAAGTAAATTAGTTGTTATTTCAGTCTAAATTTCATGATTGCCAAATGAAGATAATAATATCTTGTTATAATTGTTGCTCAATTGCTGTGTATGTAAAAATGTTTAGGGAACATAATCTAAAATGTAAAGAATTGTGATTTCTACTTGACTGTAGCATGCTATTCCCACTAGACAGTAAATCTTGAGGAGAAGTGCTTGCTTTATATTTTTATTCCACACAGGAGGGGTCCATCACAGGACTGTACCTTAATGTACATTCAATAATTATTTATAGTTGGATTGGCAAAAAAAATTGTAGTTGGATTGGCCAATAAATTACCTGATCTGAACCCGAATTTTACTGTTGCTTTTGTTAACATGGAATATTCCTAATACTGAGTTGTTAAAGGAGTAAAATTCCAAGTCATCATTTAAACAAGATGATCAGGCTGATGCCACAATTTCAGCTGTCAGCTTCATCTTCCTTCCAAACTAAAAATGACACTCTTCCCTTCTTTTCCTGAACAAAGTTTTAGGCAGACTATAAAGCAACTCCAGAGGGTGTGGTTTTAATGAGACAGTCACCTCCCTGGGGCCTGGAAACCATTGGTTATGCACTCAGACTTCACGCCAGGGGTATGATTACATCTCCATAAACACCCCCTCTTCCCTACTCAATTCCCATCCTAATAGTTCAGACATCCTCACTGCTTATCTCATTTAAATAGAATAATAATTTTAAAAAGACTTGCAAAATTGCAAGTTAATTGTGTCTTATATTTTGTGAATGCAAATGCCTCAGCCACGTTAATCCCAGTCTCTCCTTGGCATATTAGATCAGAAGCCGCTGTCCTTAGTTCTGCCCCTGAGGCAGCAGGCTCAGTGATCAGAAAACCTACTGGAGAGCCCAGCGCCAACAAAGGATGCAACTCAATTAGCTCAGATCTTCACAGTTGTACAGCCTGAGTGGTGAGAGGCAAATCCCAGGAGTCCCTCCCAGGGTGTCAGGATATGCACAGTAAAGCAGGAAGCCTGAGGCTTACAGGGTCACATCTTGATTACTGTTTAAAACGAGATGCAAATAACCTTGAGGAAAAACAACCCCAGACTACACTTGCTGTGGAAGAGATGATCAGAACCATTGCCCTGGTGACTGGTACATGAGTCACCTAGGTCATTGCTTATTCTGGTGGAAGTGTATCTAGAACCAGTTAAAGGAAGGCCTCCTTATTTCCTATTTTCTAATATTTCCAAAGCTGGAGTCAATACAATGTATTTGAAGAACTTCCTAATTTTCTTTAGAAACTGATATCATTCAGGATGTTTAGGATACTTTCTGAGTGGTCAGCAACATATTTTTTAGCTACAAAACCCTTTGCACTAAACATTGTGTGAATATGTATAAAACAGATAGGCAGTGACTTGTACCGCCTGTGAAAAGGATAAAGAAAAATAATGAAGACAAAAATACCCAAAAATCCTGCTATGAAAGTTTACAATCCCTTCTCTCTTAATGAATTATAAATTCAACAAGAATAGAGATTGTGACTATTTTAATCTTTCATGTATTGCATTCCCTCTCTCTCAATCTAGTAGATAGCATAGCACTTAACATGTAATAGATATTCAATAACTCTTGAATGAACATATGAGTGAATGGTAAATAGTGTGGGGAAGTCTGTAAGTAGTAAAGGAGATAAATGCTAAGAAAAATTATTGGTAGCTAAACCAGAATAGTGTATTCAGGAGCAGATCTGACATCACAGTTTAGCAGATTCACTGAAATATTACCCACATAACGTACAATTCACCTATTTTAACCATGCACAATATTTTTGTATATTCAAAGGGCACTGCAAGCATAATCTAATTTTGGAACATGTTTATCCTCCCCACAAAAAGCCCCTGTGTCAGTCACTCTCCATTTTCCCTACCCTGATAGCAGCTCTAGACAACCACAAATCTACATTCTCTCACTATAGATTTGCCTATTCTGGGTATATCATGTAAATGGAACCATATAATATGAGATTCTTTTTTTGTCACTGGTTTCTCTTGGTATCATGTTTCCAAGATTCATCCAAGTTATAGCCCCAAAATAGTCTATAATATATATATGTGTGTATTACACTTTATTCCTTCATCAGTTAATGGACATTTTGATTATTTCCACTTTTTGATGATTATGGATAATGTTGCTATGAAAACTTGTGTGTACATTTTTGTGTCCATGTGTATTTCCTTTCTCTTGTGTATGTACAAAAATATAGAATTATTAAGTGATGTGATGACTATATATTTAATATTCTGAGTAATTAAAAATTATTTTCTAAAGTGACTGCATTTTAAAATATTCATCAACAATTTATGGGTATTCAAATTTCTCTAGATTCTTGTTAACACTTGAATGACATGGTCATTCTTTTATATTATAATCATTCTAGTGGGTATAAAGTGGTATCTCATTACAATTTTGATTTTCATGGTGTCTAATGATGATGAGCATTTTTTTGTCCATCTTAGCCATCTACATTTCTTGAGAAATGTCTATTCAAATTTTCACATTTTATACTTGAGTCTTTTTATTGCTGAGTGTACTTGTTCATTTTATTGTTGAACTATAAGAGTCATTTATGTATTCTGGATATACTAAAATACAAGATTTTCGAAGATTTTCTCTCAATGTATAGAGCGATTACTTAATTTCTTGATGGTATATTTTTTAGTATATGAATCTTTAATTTATTATATATGTATACATATATAAAATATGGTTTTGTTTTTGTTGCTTTGCTTTTAGTGTTGCTTATAAAACCCAGTCTCTCTTGGATTTATCACTAGCCCTAGGTTATAAAGATTTTTTTTATTCTAATAGTTTATGGTTTTGAGACTTCCAGCCAAGATGGTGACCTGCATCTTCCCCACAGAGCAACTAGAAATTCACCTATTTTCTGGAGACAAACACTGAGGAAAAGTGGGCACAGATGCTGTACAGACACAGCAGCAATCATGACAACAAAGGGTAGTAGACGAAATGTCTTGGTTCATAGCTACACACAGGACTCAGAATCAAGATTCTGGCTGCAGTGGAAGGGCTGAAACCGTGGGAAGAACCAACCCACCAAAGAATCGCAAAAGCAGCGGCGAACCTGGCCAGTATGACTGGGACTCAGAACCGGGGGAGAGGGTCTAGGTGCTGGGTAGAAGAGGTACCAGCGGCCCAGAGGTACAGAAGGTGCAGTGAGAAAATCACGCTGATTACCGCCATAATCAGAAGGCAGCTGGGCAGCCCACTGCCATTACCTCCTCAAATCATATTGACCTAGATCCACAAGACCCGCCCTCCCAAAATTGTGCCCTCAATCTTAAGGGGCGAAGATAGTATCCTAGAGGGAAAAACCATCAGTATTACCCACTAGTGCCACCTTGTGGGTACAGGTGAAACTGCAGCCTGGCTCCTATTGTGTGTCAGCAGCAAGGTGAGCATTATGGTTGGGAGCTGTGACACTAGGGAAAGATTCCGCATCCCCAACATAAATTCCAACCTGGTGGGCTGAACTTTTAGTCAGCAACAGAAGGCTCACATAAGAAGTTCAACAAATCCACACAGTGGTGATGCCATAGAACTCAAGAAATTCCAGTATACAAACCAAGAAAGCGGCTTAGTGCAAGTCAATACCCTACACAGAGCCATCACTGCAGGAAAACCTAATATACAGAAACATAAACAAAATGCCCAACAGATCAAAGCACAGATAAGTATACGTTAAATGAAGGATCCAATAAAAAAACAAAACAGGAGAAAGCTGAACAACAGACCTCTATAAACTACCTGAGGATGAAGTTAGTGCAATAGTGATAGAAATCTCATTGAAATCAAGAAAACAATAGAGGAAGAAAAAGATAACAATAAAAAAGAGAGAGAAGATATGACCATCTCAAAATAGATGTCAAAGAAGTAAAGAGCACACAGCTGATGTATGGAATTCTATAGAATATGATAGATGAAGCCTCCAATACAATCCATGAGCTAAAAGAAAAGACAGAGGAATGCACTCAAGTAAACCAGCAAAGAGAAAAAAGAATGCAAAGAAATGAAGATAGCATTCAAGACCTATGGGATAGCATCGAAAGAAAGATCATTTGTATTATAGGGGTCTCAGAAAGAGAAGAAAGATAAAATGGGACTCCAACTGTATTTGAAGAAATATTAACTGAGAATTTCCCTATCCTTAAGAATGAAACAAGCCTTCAGAGCCAGGAAGCTCAAAGAGATCCTAATAAAAGAAACCCAAGATACATTGTCATTAAAATATCAAAAGTACAAGATTGAAAAGTACAAGATAAAGAAAAAAATCTTAAATGAATGCAGAGGAAAATGAGTCACATACAAAGGAGTTCCCATAAGTTTGTCAGAGGATTTCTCAACTGAAACTCTGCAGGCCAGGAGGGAATGGCATGATATATTCAAAAGACTGAAAAAGAACTTTCAACCTAGGATACTATACCCTGTGAGATTATCATTCAGACCTGAAAGAATGATAAAAATTTTCCAATAAGACAATGTTAAAGGGATTTATTTCCACAAAGTAAGTTCTAAAAAAATTGCTAAAAGATGCTATATAAAATGTAAAGAAACCCCAATTAAAAAGAGTAAGATAGAAAAATTTAAAAGTGGGGAGGAAGAGAACAAGAACAAAAGTATAGATAATTAGAATGGGTGAAAGACTATTCTGCTTTCAAATAATAACAGGAAATGAACATAGAATTCTTAATGGTGAAATCGGAATTACCTCAAAGTACATCTCCAGGGAAAAAGCTAAAAAGAAGGAAGCAAAAAGGTAAACCACCAAAACACAGCCATACCCTACCCACCTAGGAAGAGAAAGAGAAGGACAAAACCACTGTTTAGTACAACACAGAGAAAACAAAATGACACTATGCAACTACATATTAATAATCACCCTAAATATTAATGGACTTAACTCACCAAATGACACAGAGTGGCTGAATGGGTTAAAAAGCATAGCCCAAACTTCTGCTGCATTCAGGAAACTCACCTACTTTTAAAAGATAAAGATTCAAAGTCAATGGTTGGAAGACAATACTACAGTCAAATGACAGATTCAAAAAAGCAGGAGCAGCCACTTATATCTGATAAAACAGACTTTCTACTAAAAAGCATAACAAAAGACAGAGATGGTCATTATAAATTCATTTAGGGGCCAATCCAGCAAGAAGACATGACCCTTATAAACATATATGCACTGAATAAAGGAGCATCAAAATATAGTAAGCGAGTATTAGAATTGATGAGAGACATCAGCAATAACACAATAATACTGGGAGACTTCAACATCCCAATCGCAATAATGAACAGATCAACCTGGTGGAAACTGAACAGGGAAAACAGCAGCTTTAAATGACCATTTGGAACAGTTAGATAATAGACATATAATGAACCCTTCATCCAATGACTACAATTTCACTTTCTTCTCAAGTGCACATGAAACATTCTCAAGTATAGATCATATGTTGAGACACGAAACATATTTCAACAAATTTACAATGACTGAAATCATATCAAACATCTTCTCTGACCACAATGGCTTAAAACTGGAAGTCAACCACAACAATAAAGCTGGGAGACCCCAAATTAATTGAAGACTAAATAATATGCTTCTGAATGACACGGGTAAAATAGGAAATCTAAGAGGAACTTAAAAAAATGAATACTTGGAGACAAATGAGAATGAAGACACAAGCTACCAGAATCTATGGGATGCAGCAAATGCAGTACTAAGAGGGAAGTTCATTGCAACGCAGGCCTATCTCAAGAAACAAGAAAAATTGCACATAAATCATATAACTATACATTTGTAACAACAAGAGAAAGAAGAACAATTAAAGACAAAAAGTAGGAGAAAGGAAATAATCAAATTTGAGGAAAAATAGATGAAATAGAGAAGAAAAAGACAATCCAGAAAGATCAATGAAATCAAAAGTTGGTTCTTGGAAAAAATAAACTAAATTGACAAACCATTATTTAGACTCACAAAGAAAAAAGGAAGAAAACTCGTGTAACTAGAATCAGATGAAAGGAGAGAAGCTGCAGCAGATACCACAGAAACACAAAGCTTCCTGAGACTACTTGAACAACTTTATCTAAACAAATTAGACAACCATGAGCACATGGAAAGATTTTTAGAAAAGTATAGTGTACCAAGACTGATCCAGGAAGAATTGGAAAATATGAACAAAACATTCACAAGCAAAGAAATTAAGGCTGCAATGAAAAGTCTCCCTAAAAATGAAAGCCCACATCCAGATGACTTTTCTAATGAGTTTCACCAACCTTCAGGGAAGAATTAACACCTATTTTTCTCAAAGTCTTCCAAAATATTGAAGAACAAGGAGCATTCCCAAATACTTTCTATGAGGCTAACATCACACTGATACCAAAAACTGATAGAGATGTCACCAAGAAAGAAAATTACAGACCAATAACTAAGGAACATAGATGCAAAAATTCTCGACAAAATATTAGCAAACCAAATCATACAATGCATCAGCTCATCCATCATTACCAAGTGGAATTTATCCCAGGCATACAAAGATAGTTCAACATACATAATTTCATTAATGTAATGCATCATTTCCACAAGAACAAGGAGAAAAAAACACGTGATCTTATCAATAGATGCTGAAAAAGCTTCAAAATTCACTTATGATAAAAAAGAAAAGCATACTATGAGGACAGAAGGTACACACATCAACTTAATAGAGTCCATATATGACAAACCCACACCAATATCAGTGTCAATGGTGAAAAATTGAAAGTATTTCCTCTAAGGACAGGAACAAGGCAAGGCTGTCCACTCTCACCACTGCTATTTAGCATCATACTGGATGTCTTAGCCAGAAAAATTAGGCAAGAAAAAGAAATAAAAGGAGGAAGTAAAAGTCTCATTATTTGCAGATGACATGATTTTATGCAGGCCTGTGTTTACTGCAGCCCTAAAAACTCTGTCAAAAGCTACTAGAACTAAGCAACAAATACTGTAAAGTGGCAGACTACAAAATCAATACAAAAAAATAGCTGCATTCTCAAATGCAAACAATACTCTAGAAGAAAATGAAATCAAGAAAGCCATCCATTTAAAACAAGTAAAAAGAATCAAATATCTTGGAATATACTTAACAAAGGAATTGAAAGAACTATACAATGAAAGCTACAAGTTTTTCTTCAAAGAAGTAAAGGAGGACACAAAGAGATGGAAAAACATTCCCTGCTCATGACTGGTAAAAATTAACATAATCAAAATGGTCATTATACCTAAAGTAATATATAGATTTAATGCAATCTCCATTAAAAATTCCTTGGGCTTATTTCCAGAAAGTAGAACAAAAAATCTTGAAATTTGTATAGAACAGCAAAAGACCTTGAATAGCCAGAGCAATTATGAGAAAAAAGAATGAATCTGGAGGGATTACACTCCCATATATTGAGCTATACTACAAAGTGATAGTAAGAAAAACAGTATGGTACTGGAATAATAACAGGCATAGATCAGTGGAATAGAACAGGATCACCAGACTGACCTACTCATACAGTCGGTTAATCTATGACAAAGGAGCCAAAAACCTACAATGGTGAAAGGTAAGTCCTTTCAATAAATAGTGTTGGGAAAACTGGACAGCCACATGCAAAAGAATGGAACTAGATCACTCCTTAGCACCATTCACAAAAATTAACTCAACATGGAGTAGAGACTTGGACATAGACCAGAAACTATGTATGTATGATTTTATACTGTTTATACTGTTTTTCTTTAATATTACTTCAAATTTTCTAAGTTTTATAAAATCTCAGATGTACCCCAGTTGCGACTGTTCTCCAGGCACAAGCTTTCATTTGCAATGTACTCTTCATTCTATGCCGTGCTTTTCTGAGCACTGTAGTGATGTGACATGAACTCTGTACTATGACCCAGATTCCTCCTGAGCAAAGGCACACACCAGGAAGACTCAGGAAATAAGAGGTAAGGTACGACCCACTAAGCCAAGCAGAACTTTTCTGAATATTACCCTCCCAAAGGAGAAAGGTGAGCATGAAATTCATCCTGAAGACATCAGTTGTAAATCCTCAAATAAAAATAAAATATGACTAGATATCATAGCTATTTACAGACACATTACTTTTACTTTCTTTTAGGGAGAAGTAACTCATGGGCACTTTGCCCATACTGCCCTCAGGAATTCAGAACTTCCCTCAGAGGTGTGATGGAGCCTCAGGAATGATCCATGTGCTCTAGGGATATCCCTTTGGGCCTCTGACCAACATAATGTGGATTCACATTATGCTAATGTGTTAAGCAGTTAGTGTGATTCCAAAAACAAATGAGCACTTTAAAAATGAAGTTCAAAAGAGAATAAAGCTAGATGTTAAGGAACACCCAAACCTAGAGTTCCTCCCACAGACACCAAACACCCTCACAACTGTCAATAAAACGAAAAAAAAAAAGCACATTTTAATGAGGAGAAAATACACTGTCATTTTTAAAGGAATAAAACCCCATTGTATTCCCTGTAGGGTTGTATGCATCAAATCACCTGGTGTCTTTCAGTCCTGTGGATTTGATCTGGGACTTGAAAACTTTGAAAATAACTCATTCCTTTTTCTGTGACATAGTCATAACTGACTCTATCAAGTTATTGGAACTCTCCAGAGAAGAGCTGATACAGATTGAGGAAGAATTAAGAGGGAAGTTGTGTTTTTTAGGTTATCCCACATGGAAGATATAGGATGGACTAGATTTGCAGAAGCCTGTCTAACGGCAATGGAAACCCAACCTATCTGTTGCTGGAGGTAGTAACGATAACCCACATTACAGACATCCATGGTCTCTCATTCAATTTATCTTTATCCACACTAAACCCATATATTAATCAGAAAGAGAGGTCATATTCTAGAACTCTGAATATTTATATTGTATTTCTATGTGTGTGTGTGGCTATCAGGCCACCTCAAGCTATGCCATGTCCTTTAGCATGTTGGCTAACTTCCCTTTCTGGAGGGAAAAGGCTGCATTTGACACTGAGGCTGTGGCCACATAAGGGCTCTATATTTCCTTGAGAATTTTCTCATCCTTACTTGGTGAAAATGGACAAAATCAATTGCCTATAACCTGTTCCCTGTGATATACCATGGAAGACAGCATCACCACAAATGACTGTTCCTAAGACAATCTTCCTAAAACCAGAATAGTCTTAGAGTTTCTTCCATTATCTCCTTGATTCCCATTTTCCATTTATTTACTACAGTCAGAGAACAGAGAAATTAAGACAGAAGTTTCATTTGTAATTTCTCTATGAACTATTTAATTCTATAAAGATAGGTAGTAGGTTTGCTAGGTGGTTGGAAGCTACCATGTGGAATTAAATGACATCTTTATGTCTTTCTGTCCATTATCTCTAAGCATTCATTGATTCACATGGGAGCTAAGATACTCCTGGCTAAGCATCCCTGAATCATGCATACACTTGGGATCCAAGTATATGCTTGATTGAATCATGAGCCCCATTTGGGATTTCAGGAACTCAGTGAGAAAATCCATCATGGGGAAACAAGTCGGAGTTGAAAGCAAGAAAGGTGAAGTGTTTTAAATAATGCTGTCTTGGGCTTTGCTATATTCCACCCATATTCAGCTACCCTTCTAGTCTATGTCTACTTGAGGAATAAAAGTACATAGTGAAAAGTTTAAGTTAAAGGTTCAATCAAACCTATGAAAAGCCCCTCTGTGTGAGGAAGAAAAGGTGTTTTCAAACTTGAAAGAAATAAACGTGACCAACGGTGGCCTGAAATTGCCACCTCAGTGAGTGCAGGGGAAGCCTCAGGCCACTTTGAGTGGTGGCGACCAAACCCCATAGTTGAACAAAGGCTCACTGGTGAATAACTCTCTGGTTTAGGCCATCCCAGTGTGTCCTTGACAATCTCATAGGAGCTGATGAGACTGCAATACAACTCAGGAACTTTGGTGCCACATAAACACCTGAGCATGGAGACATCCACAGCCCAGGTCAGTGGCAGCATGACTAGCAGCATCTCAGAGCAAACAGAAACCGGAGGCTTCTGAGGCCACAGCAGGCTCGGTGACCGACAAAGTGCCCAGAGAGCAGCTCTGAGCAGAGTGGCAAAAGCTGCAGCCACTAAACCCAGATTTGTGATTAATAACCAAAGCAGAGTGGGACACCAACTCTCCACCTAGACAGAAAGGACTTTAGAGAAGAAATAAGACTGGCTGAAGACCCAGGTATATCACCATCACTGAGTCTCAAAAACTAGGATTCAAGTTGTCCAGGTGACCTAAGATCACTCAGACAATTAAACTCAATTATATGTGATTACTGTGTAAGCAGAGTCATATAAAGAAAATTTCTGTAGAAAGTCATGTGGTGCTTATTACCTCTCTTTCTCCTCACAGAGCAAAAACTTCCTGAGTTCTATCACCCTATCTATCTTATGCATTAATATGCTGTTTTATCCCAGTCCCTAAAACAGTACCCAGTGCTTGATACATACTTACAGAATAAGTGATTAAATTAATAGATAAAATCACAAAGCAATAGGGTAAACAGAAAAGCGAGTAGAGGAATAAAAAGAATAAGGTCTATTGAGACAATGAAGGGTGTCAGGGAAGCTTTCCAGAAAAGATAGTGAATAAATAATTTTTAAAAACAATAGGCAGATGATAAAAAAGAAAGCATTTAATGAAGAAGAAACAATGTTTGCTAATTTATATATTAAAACAGCTATAGGAATAATCACCTAAGATCTTAGTGATTGAGAACCAGTGGTAATTGCTTTAATAACCCTTGAAGTAATGGAAGTCAGCAGAAGTTTGGTGACAATTCACTGTGTTGAGGAAAGTCCATTTAATCTATAGAGGGGATTGATTTATTGGTCCAGAGCACTGATTTTGATCATTCCTGGTTCTTGTAGCAAGTCAAGTTTTGAGAAAGCAAATGGTTTTTATTGCTTCATTGAAAATTGGTTTGAGATTTGGAAGAAAGACTGAATTCTCCAGCTTCCCAGTTTAAGTGTTTGGATTTTAGTCACATTTTCTTGTACATAAAGTCATGTGTGTGCCTTTCCAAATTCTAGGTTTAATCATGCAGAACTGCAATTCCCAAAAGGTTTTCTCCTCAAAGGGATATGGGACATTCATCATTGCTTCTTATAGGGAGCCATGATCCATGTGGTCAGTCTTGCAGTGTGCACAAACATTAGCACAGGAATTCTTCTTCACTTTTCTTGATGGCATACAGAATTCTGTGTGTTTATTTCTGAAATACACAATTTAATGCAGATCAGACTGCAAGCCAAAGTACAGCTATTACTACCAACAATAGAAAAAATTCAAGTTCAACTAATGTGTTTGTCAAATTTCTACTATGCTAGTGGAGAAGGAAGGAAGGAAGGAAGGAGGGAAGGAGGGAAGGAGGGAGGGAGGGAAAGAGGGAAGGAGGGTGGGAGGGTGGGAGGGAAGGAGGGAGGGAGGGAGGAAGGAATGAAGGAAGGAAGGAATGAAGGAAGGAAGAAGTTCATTTTGACTGTTCACTCCAACCTTGGGTATTGAACACAGGTCCTTGGGCTTCATCTGCCTCAACCACCAGTGTCTCAGCTGCATGGGTTACGTGGGTGTGGCCCCTGGGAAATTTGACATAACTTCTTTCAGAAGGCAATTGGATTTAAGAAAGTCCAAGCTTAAGTTCGGGGCTTGGATTATAATTATGTCTTCTCTAGTCAATTATTTCCCATGTTTTACTGATGAAAGTATAGACCTTAAACTTACCATTATTGTCTCTACATTTACAGCTTCGTAAATTCACAATAACCAATCATGGTGAGATAAAATTAAAGTCAAGGCATTGCCAAAGAGCGGTCATGAAGATAATAACTAATAGTTCCTAATGCTTACTTTGATATTGATCAAAGTTATCTGTGATAAAGGTGGGAGTAAGGGAAGAAAGGTATTCTGAATTTATTGCTTTAAAATTTGTGGTGAAATCATCTATATGTACACAGCACTGTGCATCAAAATATAACCTCATTTGGGCACTTTTTGAGGTGAGAATTTGACACTACATGTGTACTGATGTTGATCTAAGTTATTCTTTTCCTTATCAGTAAGGTATGAATGATAGAATTAATGTGTAGAATTATTACTCAGGTTATACCATAGGATGAGACAACAGTGACTAGAATTTTCTTAGACGTCAGCAGCTCATGGGTATGAATAATTCGTATTTCCCATCACCTTCTACATTTGACCACACTCACTTGAGGCACCTTCTAGCACAGGAGGTCTTTTTTTTCTGAGATATCACATCTCATCACCAATAGTCCAGTAGTATTTTTCTACTCTAGTTTTCTTCATTCTTATATTTATTTAAGTAACTTCTCTATAACCAGGATGTTATTTAGAAAGAATGCTAAAACTTATCCATGGTTTTATATGGTAAGATCAGCTAAATTAAATATGGGTGTGCCCTGGTGGCTTAATGGTAAAGTCCTCTGGACACAATCCACAGACATCTGAAGGACCCAAGTTCATATGTGGGGGTGGTATGCAGAGGATCAACCAAGAAGAACAACTAAACAAAATAAATGCTTCATCCGCCTCTCTATTCCTTCCTGCCTGTCTGGTTACCGTTATTACTGCCTGCATCTTTCCCTTAAAAATAGAAGACAATGAAGAGCTTATATAGTGTCTCTAAACATCTGAGAGAACTTATTTTTTACTTAATTTTTATTCCGACCCCCCCCTCCCCAATGAAGACTTACGGGCTTTGCTATTACTCTAAAATAATACAGACCATCATGACCTGAAGAGGTAGCCTAATTGTCATGTGATTTAAAGGAGGGTGATCACCAGTAGGCACTATGTAAAGCGTTTATATATTTTTCCTTTAAAGATAAAAGCTTGAAAGGGAACTTGTCTTTCCCAGTTGATTTTCTCTGTCTCCATTACCCTTCTCTCGCCACAGAGATTCACACACAGACATCTACCAAGTGCTGGGTCAGTCCCGAGACAGTTTTCTGTTCTCCAAAGAAAGCTTGTCTCATTAGTTCACTGGTTGTCCTTAACTATATGCGGTCTCCTGTGCCCTTTCTCATTCTAGAGACTGGAGGACATGGAAAGGGAAGGACTGGGAGAGGGCAGAGAGGGCGGCATATGACAAGGAAAAATCTCTAGGCGTTAAGTAGCCTTCTGAAAACCACTAAGGTGAAAAAACTCCTCAGGGACCAAAGCGAGAAACTTGAATCCATGAACTTTCATGAAAACCCACATTCAGGCAAGAGTTTTGGTTCACAAATAGACTAGAAAACCAGGAGCTACACCCAGTCAGGATTGCCCCTGCATCCCTCACCCCGTCCTGTACTGCAGATTCCTGGTCAGGCTCGCGTTGCCAAAACAATGTCCCTTGGGTTTCTAAGAAGGAAATCAAAGTAGCACCTCGAAGTTAAAGGCAGTGAGATTAACACCAGTGAGAAATTTAGTGGTGAAGTCAATGTCTGTTTACCCTGAGGATATGGGGCAGCAAGGAGCAGAGTGGGAGGTAGCAGGGAAATAATCGCAGTTCATTTCTCTCTCTCCTGACTGTCCTGTGTTATGTGGAAGACCTTAATCACCGATACCATTTTCTTTGAACCCACACTCAAGTAAAAAGGAAATGAATGATTGGTATTCCTATCTTGCTTGTTTGAATTATTTTAACCCAGTTCACACTATTTTTACTGTTGACAGTTATTATTGCTAATAGAGTTTAAATTATCGTGCTAAATTATTATTGTTGATTTAGGATAAAAAGATGGCATCGGGCCTCTTCTTGAGATGTGTGGGGAGCCTGCAGCAAGTGCAGCCCTAACCTAATTTATACATTTGCAGGAAGAATGAAGCCAAGTCTTCCTCAAGCCATTAACCTAAACTGGATTTCAGAGGCAAGAATCTCACTTGTACAATTCAAAAGGCAATCTTTGTGCTATTACGACTTTAATTTTTTAAAGCTTTGGCTTTTTACAAGATGCTCTTTACCTTCTACTTTGTCTTGCATTTCTGGGCTTCATTCTTTCTTTTCCCAGAGCACATGTCTATTTATACGCCCACACTTTGGCATGAAGGTATGCTAGGAAAGCCCGTAACCCAGAAAATAACAACTGTTGGTGGCAGATTATTCAATTATGATTTCTCTTATTTCTCAAAGGATTACTTAGGACTCTTTCTTGGCTGCTGTTTGGGTTTTTTTTTGCAGTCATTGCAGGCAAGAGGGTAAAATGGCAATGCATTAATTTTTTTTAATAAAAATAGAAATGAAAGACAATCCCCATAGCTTCATTTCCAAAAGAGGGTAGAGGGGTGAAACTTTAATAGCCAAAGAAAGTTCAATAGTCAAGAAACTAATGGCTTAATAGCAGGTGGTGGTACAATCCAGATCTCCAGAAAATAGCAAGAGTGAGTCTGCATCAAAAAGGACTCCCAGATATGAAATAAGATATGATCCCCTATGTGACCCACTAAATAGCTTGGATTTTTAATCTGTTTAATTAGTAAGTCCCTTTCAAAATTCCTAATGGACAACAGAAAAGTGAAATGACATAGGGAAAATAAAGTTATTACAAGTTAGAGAAAATGCCTGTAACACTGGAAATATATGCTTTTCCTCATAGTCATGTTCCTAATGAGTGATATAGGAAAATCCTGTTTTGCAATATTGATACCTTCTTTCCACTACCACTCTCCTCTCTGTACATTATTTACTTATCAGTGCTCATTCTTGTTTCTGCTTGGTTGTAATTTTTCCTGACTTGTCTTTCCCTGCAGACTAGACATCTGCAAAGTCAATAGACGACACACAGGTCAACAGTCCCACTGCTGGTAGAAAAAAATTAGCTTATAGAGAAATGGCATGGAAAAGTCAGGGTTGATAAAGATTTAATCAAGTTGAGAAAAACAGGTTAAGAGCAGAATGCTAAATATAAATATCCATAAAGGTGAAGTCTTGCATTCAGGTCAAAAATCAATTATACCAGTAAAATCTAGATGAAAAAACCTTTGTTGGCAGGAGGTGAAACTGATGGGATAATGTTGGTTGGTATTAAATGTAATATGAGTCCTCACCGTGTTGTGTCTTATATAAGATGAAATCGTATCTGGAACAAGGGTGATAGAAACCTCATTTTGCTCCATGCTGGTCAGACTGTATCAAGAGCACTTGGCATCTTTTTGAGAATCCCACCTTAAAGGGACTGATAGAGAAAAGGTCACAGGAGGGAGACTGGAATGCATCCCCTCCCCGCCGCCCCGCCAATAAACACTTTTACCTAATAATGAGAAGGCATGCATTATGGAGGTGGGGGTGAAAAACTTCATAGTTCTCCTCTGGTGCCCAGACCTTCCTGGATTATAAAGTCATCAAACTAGTGTTTCCCTAAGGAGTAGAACTAAGGCCAGGGATATACAACTTGAAAATTATAAATGCTATATTTAGAACTAGTACAAAAAGAAGATACAGTATGTATAATATGTATATACATGTATACACACATATAAATATATACATATATTTAGTGAACTACTACTCAGTTATTATAACAATGAAATTCTGCCACGTGTAACAACATGGATGGATGTAAAGGGAAATAAACTTAATGAGATAAGTCAGATGGAGGACAAACACCGAATGATTTCACTCACGTGTGGTATACAGAAAACTCAAACAAACAAATGAACCAAATCAAGTCAGGCTAGACTTTGAGTCTTTAAAACCAAATTAGTGGTTCCCAGAAGGAAAGGGGGCAAATTGAGTCCAAGGGGTCAGTACATGGGGAAGGACAGAATCCGATCCTTGGTGGTAAAGTGAATTATTATGTACAGATAATGATTTGCAAAGATGCACACCTCAAACCTATATAGTGTTATCATGATTTTTCCTTTAATATCATTAAAAATAAAAAATAAGCTAGTAGACTCCTCCAACTCAAAATTCTGTGAGTCTAAGAATCAAGGTTTTGCATTTTTTCTTGAGTGTCCTCAGGGAAATGGGTTTATATTTTTATGTCTCAATTACTCCATCACTAAAGTGTGAGAATCAACCAGCCCATCTTCTTTGTTTTTGTATATTCTGGTTTTTGAAATATTTTAAAGTGAGAACAATGGCATGTATTTACCAAGAATTAATTAGCAATGGCCTCTGCTCTGCTTGGAAGACTGTGGACAGCACAGAGCCTGTTCCACAGAGGTGCAGGGGCAGGGGGGAAGTAATGAGAAGGTGCCATACGTTCTTCAGGCACATTGGTGCTTTTCAATTATTTATGCAGTTTAATCCCATTGAAAAAGTACATTCTCCAAAGAACACCCCCAGGTCCTCTGCACATGGGAGCTGGCAGAAAGTAATATGGGAAGGAGGAGAGTGAGGGCTGTGCTTAAGGGAGCTTGTCTGACCTTCCCAGAGACCCTTGGTATTAAAACAGGCAGTTTGCTTAGCTAATAATAACTATGCTCAGGACTTGTCATCTTCAAAGAACTTTAATTAATCCTCACAACACCCTGGTGAGCTGCAGAAGGTAAGTGTTATTATCTCCATTTCATATGAGGCAGAATGCAGGCACAAACAGAGAAGGGAATGGCTTGTTTGAGATAGCAGTGTAAAGTTAAATTTAGCACTAAGGAATACCTTAGGCCACATGCCTTTCTACTGCAAAGTCCCTTTGGTGATATATCTGGGACACAGCACATGGGGCCAGTGATAAGAACTACAGAGCGAGCAGGTAGAGAGCACTGCTTGGCCAAAATGTCCTACCTGAGACACAGGAGTGGGAACAGGATAGAGTGAGGGCAGAGGACAAATTGCTGGGGAACAGAGACGTCTGTAGAGAAAGAAGAATGATAGCGAGACTCTCCAGTTTTGCTCTGAGCATAAAAAATTACTCATCACAGATGCAATGAGCAACTAGGTCAGAAGAAAACAAATAAAATAAAATCCTATTGTAACTTCAAAGTCTTAATCACTATACAAAAAGAGAATTCAAAGAAGTTGAGGCATTGAGCTGCGTGGGAACATGATGTGATGTCTCTGAGTGGGTGGACGGGTGACTGGAGACCAGTGGGGACTGATCTCTAGCTGCTTCTTATTAATAACAAATTTTTCTATTATCAACCTAACTCTGTTTTCCTCTGTCATTTCTGCCTGCAGAGCTTATGATATTCATTATATACAGTTTTTTAAACTCTTACAATTTTGAAGTAACATTGTGTTTGTCACATTATATAGTTTTAGGTTTAGTGTTATAATTGGATGGCAGTATATCCTACATTATTTGCTACCAAAATTTTGGTTTTCATCCACCATCATAGAATTCACCTTTTTTTTCTCAGTTTACCCTCTCACCTTGTTTCTTCCCGTTGGTAACCATCATTTTGTTCTTATAGTCTAAGAACTTTTGTTCTTATAGACTGTTTTTGTTTTATCTGCTCATTTGTTTTGTTTCTTTCTCTTCCAGAGATAAGCGATATCATGTGGTATTTTCTTTCTTCTTCTGACATATTTCATTTGGCTTAATGCCCCCAAAGTCCATCTATGTTATCACAAATAAGACGGAGGGAAATACAAACCAAAACCTCACACCGGTGAGGATGGTTATCATCAAAAAGACAAGAAATACCAAGTACTGGTGAGAATGTGGAAAGGGGAACACTTGCACACTATTGGTGAGGATGTAAACTGGTACAGCCACTATGGAAAACTTAATGGAGAGTTCTCAACAAATTAAGAATCAAACTACTATATGATCCAGATATACCACAGCTGGGTATTTATCTGGAGAATATAAAAACCCTAATTCAAAAAGATTTATGTGTCCTTATGTTCATTGCAGCATTATTTTCAGTAGCCAAGATCTGGAAACAACCTTTATTCCTATTTACAGCCAAATGAATAAAGAATATGCGATCTTAATGTGTGTGTGTGAGAGAGAATATTACTTAGCTGTGAAAAAGATAAAACCTAGCCTTCTCATTTTTCTTTTTTCTTATAAGGAAAAAGACTCATTAAACCGGTTATTTGACTGTGAACATTACTCTCATCACATTGTTTAGTTAAACGATTAGAGCTTGGAGGCACCTAAAGAGCATCTACTCTAAGGCCATCTTTTCCAATTAAGAATACAGAAAAAAGGAAAATAAATGTTATTTAACTTATTTGATAGTAAGTAAATCCTTGACCAGGACACCAGATAATTTGCTTTCTGTGATAACTTGCATCAGAGGAAGGTCTGTGGTTGAGTCATAATAGTCGCACAATGGAAATCTCTAAGGCAGTTTTGAATATTAAAACACAACTGATGATGGTGGACTCTAAGGAAATGAGAACCAGTGAGATGACTGAAACTTACCTGCTCTCTGAAATGTACAAGTATAAAATTAAAGCACTTCAGTTGCCAAAGCTCAGGTCTGCTTTCTGGTTTGGTAAAGCAATGGTAAAAAGGAGAATGGAAGCAAGTACTGTCCTTGATGATCTCTTTAGGCTTTCAAAATTATCTGGTCAATAAAGTCAACAAGTGCTATTTTGCAAATTGAGAAAGAAATGAGAACTGTATTCTGTAGCCATTTATTCTGAAATTGAATAAATCATGTTAGAAGACTCTCTGAAGGAATCATCTTGTACCTTCTGCGTTTCTAAAAATAATACATTAAAAAGGTTAAAGAAAATCATCAGAGAGCACTAATACTATACTAAAGATGTAAATTGAAATAAGACCCCCAAAAATGGGCATGGGTTGCAACTATCAGCTCAGCACACGAAGATAAATTGCTCCCAGCTCAACAGAGATGATGTGTTGGGAGGGGCAGGCTTGGGAGAGCAAGGGAAGAAAGGTGTGGTAAATCTCATATTTGGACATATCTGAGGTCTGGAGAAAAACAAAATAATCTTATTTCTTATGAGTTCCAGGAATAAGGCAACAGACATAGAAAAGGAGACAGTGAAGATTTCCATTACCGTGAGAAATTGAGTTAAGAAAAGCAGAATTTGACGGGATAATGTGTATGTATTTTGTGTTTGAGTCAATTGCTCCTGTTAGTTTTAGGAGGAATGCTGGAAGATCGGTTTTGTCTGAGGTGTCTGATTGTTTTTCACTCACACATGTTTGTTTTAGAACAAAACGTCAGTCACTGCCTCTACAAACAAGCACACTGAGTGGGAATCACTTCTCCACTTCCCAGTCATCACCTGAAATGGACACCTTCAAAGGCAGGTCATGTTTCAGAGGCAAGAAACATCAGAGGACTACCGAATTAGCCTCCTCTCTTTAAGTCACTGGCCTATGTGAGTGGAAGATGGCCATTCTGATATAATGCCAGGGGCTTTGCAGAGAACAAAGGAGATTCATGCACATGTAAATCATCAGAATCCTTACTCCAAATAGTGACCATCCCAAATGCTTAATATACTTTACTTACCGTGAAAGGAAGGTTCAAGTAACAGATTCATAATTCCCCAGATGTATGCTTATCCCTAGAGACTAGACTCACTCTTTTATGAAGAAATACCTCTTTTAAGAGACTGTAGACTACTAACACAAAATAGACATCACCACTCTCCCCAAACAAACATTCCTTTCTACAAAGGAAATTAGAGTGAATCATATGATTTTTTTTAACTTGGTAGGTTTGGACAAACAAAAGAACATTTATCATAAAGTTTGGTTTATTTTCACATCTTCTATGGAAGAGCAGTTCATTTTTGGTTGGGTATTTACTCACTGTTTCATGTTCAGTCTACTAGCAGAGTCATCTCCCAAATGCCATTTCACCCCCTGCACACACCCACACTTCTGCTACTTGGAACAATTCTACTTAATCTAGCTATAGTTAATGTCTCTAAGACACTTAATTGTTCCCATTTTTGTCTTTGCATAATAATTTGTTCATCAGATTACCATTAATGTCAATGAAGTAAGTGAATGAATAGATGTATGAGTGTAACTAACATATTCATTTGTGAAGGTAATGATTTATTGAATCAAAAGAACCTGAGTTTAAACCTGGTATCTCCATTTGGTAGATCTTTGACTGTGAATAAAAAACTCTTACCTCCTGGAACCTCAAATTCCCATCTATTCAGTGGGAATAGCATCTCTGACCCTGCAGGAGAGTTGTGGGATTTCAGTACCATGTATATAATATGCTCAGCACAGTGCACTTAAAAGGGCTCAATAAATGTAGCTATTATTAGCTTACTGTATTATAGTTAATCGTGCATGCAATTTTATCTTATAGGCAATGAGGAGCCATTAAAGCTTATTAAGAAGGGAAGTGGCATTCAAAAGATGCTTTAGAATCCAAACTAGGGAATGAGTAAGGAAATGAAGAGCTGCAGGTGAGCTAGAGGAGAAATAAGCAAAATAAAAATCACACACTTGGTATAGGTCAGGTCAAAAATCACCATGGTGAGCCAAGCAGGAGCCGAGAGAACATGCCCAACCACACAGACAGAAGTAGTTCCCAGGCTCCTCGTCCCTCTTCTCAGCCATCTCTGCTCCCGATGCTGAGTAACTGCTTCTCTGCTTTTGCTTCTTGTATCTGAATATGGTGCTCTGTATCATTGCATCACTTGAGCTACAGACCTATTTCATTTTCTCTGTCTCAAAAGAGCATCAAACATCAGTAACATGTAACTCAGTCTTCAAATTTAAAAATCTTAATTTTGCACAAAACTCATAACACAAAAATAAGTAAACAAATAAAATAGTCACATTTCTGTGGTGCAGGGAGCTAAGGCAGCTAACATGCAGACACATAAAGCCTAAGGACCAGGGGTTTTGGACTGGGATTAGGGATTAAAAAAACAAAGAAGCAAACTATATTTCATGCACCTTGGTGGCTCAGGTGCTAAGCTGGCAGCTGGGGCATATAAATGTAAAGCCCTAGGTTTTAGACCTGGCAAGGATAGTGTGGAGAATGACAAACAAATGAAAATAAAATAAGGGTGCTTCCTTCTCCTACTTCTTTCTTCCCTCCTTAAAAAAAAAAAAATGCTTTTTCTCCTCTTCTATGTCTCTGAAAAAATTTTGAAAAGAAAAAAATAAACATAAATCTATGATAACGGAGGGTTCTAGTGTGACACTATGTAGCATTTGCTTTATGGGGGAAAGGATATAAATCGATTTGAACAGGGCAGAGTTGTTGAAAGATGGTGATAATACCATCCCATTGTGAAGAGGAGAGAAGGTAGCTAGAACAAGCAGAGATTACAAAAGAAGAATTAGACAGTAGAGGAAATGCCTTACATTTCAGGATGGACATTTAATAGGGGAAGCTATATAGAAAAGCAGTCTGAATCTTGCTCTCTAGGATGAAGAATAGGAGAAACAACCTTCCATCCCTTTGGTTTCAGGTCATGAGGACTGATATTCCTAGAACACTCTGAAGGGTCCTCCACAGATGGCTCTTCTGGATCTTTGGATAGAAATGTAAGAATAGAAGCCACACTGCTAGTGGGAAAGAAAGCTTGTCTTTAGATCTTTTAACCCCAGCTTGGGCTATGAGAATCCAAAGAGATAGCAAGTTTTTCATCACTGCGATATGCTGACGCTACTGCAATAAAACCAGCAGCCCCAAGACTGCATTCCTCCGAGCCCAACATCTCTGTGACCTCAGTTGACAGCAGGATGTAGATCCCAGGGAACTGAAGTAACCCAATAACACAGGCATCTTAACCATTTTAGGAGAGTGAAAACCATTTAACCCCCAGTGTAATGGCTGAGGCGGTTGTCTGAGAAAGAAATAAATTGGTTTTAACTTACATGGCTTGGGCTTTGGAGAGAAATAAAAAGGCAAAATGGAAAGGCAAAATTGTTGAGCATCTCTCGGATCTGCCTTTCAGCAGTTTGTGACTCCAGACACAAGAAGCACTGGGGTGGAGTAAATCTAATCACATTTAGACACCATCCTGTAGTATATAGAGAGAAGAAGAAAGATATTACAGGACTGTAATCTTCTTGAAGATAGAAGCTGGGAAGAAAAATCAAGTGAAGGATTATGAAGTTAACTGACCTGCTGTTAAACACAGAGGAGTCACAGAGGTGAGCATGGCCTGGACAAGCCCAACGTGTACTTGGTATTAATAGGGTCTTTAGTGAAAAAGTCTGTAGGGCAAAGGTAGCCTGCAGTGCTGCCAGAGCTTAGCAGGGGCTGGAAGTAACTCAGCAGAACCTTAGGTTGAATTTGTCTTTACTTACCTTTTGCAAATGATTACAAAGAAGTAGATTTGAGAGGCAGCTGTCAGGGCCTGTCCTACTCTGTGTCTCCACTGTGCATCGCTCTGTACCCACATAGCTTGGAGATACTGGGGTTTCCATTCCAGACCAATGCAACAAAGAGAATATTACAAGAAAGGGAGTCACACAAATGTTTTAGTTTCTCAGTGCATATACAAGTTATGTTTACCCTGTGCTGTAGTCTATTAAGTGTGTAATTAGGCCTAAAGAAAACAATGTATATGCCTTAGTCAAAAAGCACTTTATTGTTTAAAAATAATGTTAGCCATCACCAGAATCTTCAGTGAGTCATAATCTTTTTGCTGATGGAAGGTCTTACCTCCATGGTGATGGTGCTGATTGATCAAGGTGGTGGTTGCTGAAAATTGAGGTGGCTGTGTGTGGCGGCTTCTTAAAATAAGACAACAGTGAAATTTGCTGCATTAATTGACTCATGAAATTTTTTTGGTAACATGCTGTGTTTTTGGTGGCATTTTACTCATAGTAGAATCTTTAAAACTGGAATCCAAACTGTCACTGCTGTGTCAACTAAGATTATGTGATATTCTAAATCTTCTGTTGTCATCTCAACACTATCCACAGTATCTTCACTTTTTAGATTGTATCTCAGAAAATCATTTTCTTTGTTCTTCCAGAAGAAGCAACTTCTCATCCCTCAATTTTCATCTTGGGATTGTATCAATTCAGTCACATCTTCTTCAGGCTCAACCTCTAATTCTAGTTCTCTTACTTTATCTACAACATCTGCATTTACTTCTTCCAGTTAGGTCTTCAACATCCATGAGGGTTGGAATCAACTTCTTCCAAACTCCTGTTAATATTGATATGACCTCCTGGCAGATATAATCTTCAGGGTGAATCCCAGAATGGTGAAAAATTTAAAGAAAGTTTTCAATTGATTTTCCCTAAACCATCAGAGAAATCAGTCTATGGCAGCTATGTATGTCTTAAACAATAAGACTTGTAAATTGAAAATACACCTTGATCCATGGACTACAGAATAGATGGTGTGCTAGCAGATATGAAAACAACATGAATCTCCTTGTACCTCTGCATCAAAGCTCTTAGATGACCAGGTGCATTGTCAGTGAGCAGTAATAATTTAAAAGGAACCATTGTTGCTCAGCTGTGGGTCTCAAATTTAAGTTTAAAATGCTCAGTTACCCATGTTGTCATCAGATATAGGTAGCCTACAGACACAAAATATGCTCTACGTAACTCACCATCATAGAAATGCAAATAAAAGCCAAGCTGAGATATCACCTCATGCCAGTGAAAATGACTTATATCAAAAAGACTGAAAACAGGTGTTGGAGAAAATGTAGAAACAAAGGAGTCCTCCTACACTGTTAGTAAAAAATGTAACCTCTTTGAAAAACAGTATAGAGATTTCTCAAAAAAGTAAAAAGGGAACAGCCATTTAATTTAGCAATTCTACTTCTAGGCATGTACTCAAAGAATACAAAAACACGAATCAAAAAATGCATATGCTTTCCCATGTTCATAATAGCACAGTTCACAATAGTCATGTAAGAAACAATCTGAATGCTGGTAAACAGATGGCTTGATAAAGAAGCTGTGATATATGTACTCAGTAGAATTTTATGCAGCCTATATTTTAAAAAATACAAAATCATGCCTTTTGGAATAACTTGAAGAGAACTGAATGTAATTAGGCTGAGTAAAATAATTCAAAAAGAAAAAAGAAAAGTATGGGATGATTTCACTCATGTGAAATATAAAAAACAAAACACATAAACTGACAAATCACAACAAAATTCATAGAATGAAACTGGTTATCAAAGAGGTGCAGCGGGGGGACAAGGGTATGAAGGAGTCAATATAGTGGTGGTGAAGGCCACTAGATGTTGATGGCCAGCATGGTGGAAAATGCACACAAATTAAGGTATGTATTCAATATCCTGAAAATCACATAGCAATACAAACAAAAATAATAATAAAAGAGAAAACCAGAGAAAAAATGTTGTAATGAGAGGTCCAGGCTTTGTTGTTCCACTGACAGAGCACAGGCAGAGTAGGTTTTGCATAATTCTCAAGAGTCATAGATGCTCAGTATGATTAATGTGCATTGGCTTCAACTTGAAGTCACCAACTGCATTAGGCCCTATAAGAGTGTCAGCCTGTCCTTTGATGTTTTAAAACCAGGCCTTGATTGGTCCTCTTTAGCTATGAAAGTCCTGCATGGCATCATCAAATATAAGACTGATTTCTCTGCACTGAAAAATTCCTCTGTAGTGTAACCACCTTCGTCAATTATCTTAGTTCAGTCTTCTGGATCATTTGCTGCCACATCTACAGCGGTACTTGATATTTCATCTTACTCTTTTATATTATGGAGAGGACTTCTTTCCTTAAACCTCATGAACCGACTTTTCTTCTGCAGCTTCCTCATTCTCTCTCTCTCTCTTTCTCTCTCTCTCCCTCTCTCAACTTTCATAGAATAGAAGAGAGTGAGGGTTTTGCTCTGGATTAGGCTTTAGCTTAAAGGAATGTTGTGTCTGATTTCATTTTTTATTCAGATCACTCAAGCTTTCTCCATTTCAACAATAAGGCTGTTTTACTTCTTATAATTCATGTGCTCACTAGAGTAGAATTTTTAATTTCCTTCAAGGACTTTTTCTTTGTATTTACAACTTGACTGAATGATACAAAAGGTCTAACTTTTGGCTTCTCTCAACTTAGTCATGCCTTTATCACCGAGTTTAATTATTTCTAATTTGGGGTTTTAAATGAGAGATTTGCGACTTCTCCTTTCACTTGAACACTTAGAAACCATTGTGGGTTTATTAATTAGCCTAATTTCAATATTTTGTGTCTCAAAAAACAGGGAAACATGGAGTCAGAGAGACTGAGAGAGTCAAATAACTAGTCAGGGAGAAATCAGAACACACAGCATTTGTTTACCATCTTCTGTAAGAACAATTTATGGGTCCCCCAAACAATTACAGTAGTTAGTAGCATCAAAATTCACTGATCACAGATCATGCAAAAGTATTTAATAATGAAACATGTTAAATATTGCAAGAATTACCGAAATGTAAACAGAGACATGAAGTGAGCACATGCTTTTGGAAAAATGGCGTCAATAGACATACTGGATGCAGGGTTCCCTCACACTTTCAATTTGTAAAAATTACAGTATCTGTGAGGCACAGTAAAGTAGTGCACAAGAAAACAAGGTATATCACATTGATAAAGCTACTTGAACTTCAGATATAGGTTACACGTCATCCTGATCCTGGGGAAACTCTGTCCTCTATTAGTGAGGGATGGAGGAGTGCTGGTTAGGTAGGCGCTCAGGCTTCTGAATAAAGGTTGAGTCACTCTGACCTTAGACTACAACTCTAAAAGGTTGATCCTAGCTTAGTTCTCATATTAACTGTGTTTGTGATGATATGTATTATACATTTACATGTATGAAGATATACATACGCTAATATAATTGTAACATATTATGTATAATCATAAAAGCAGCTAATCTGAGAATTAGACAAGGACACCACACACACACACACACACACACACACTAATACACACTCAAGTAGAAGCTAATGCTTTATTAACATGTATTTCAAAGCAAGTATCTCACACACATTTGGAGCATCCAGGCTCTACTTACGCATTTCAGGGCTTGATCACCTTCAATGATTACTTCCAAAGTCTGTTTTCATCTGCATCCAGTCAGCAGACAGTGACAGAGCATGTGGACTTGTGGGAAAGGCTTCTGTCATCCAAGCCCAGGTGAGCATTCTTGGCCCCAAATCGAGACTTAATATCTTTTAATGTTCATGTCCAGTTTGGGGCGGCTGCTACACTCATTCCCTCATAGAATTTTCATCCCTTTGTGAACCACATTTTAAAGGCCTTCTTGGATTGCACTTGGCCCAAATAAGCCATACTTTGACACACTGCCATCACTCTTCATCTGCCATGGTAAATAGCAAGTATTATTAACATGAATGTTTTCAGTTTAGTAAAAGTTGAGAAATCGCTCTCTATCTTTAATTGAAAAGGACGTTTCTCCTTGCCTTAATTTTGTGATGTACTGTCCTGATTTTATGAAGGCAAGCAACAATATGTCAAAAGAAGATTCCAAGTAGTCTGTTTTTAATTACTTATTAAAACAATTAATAATAATAAAATATATATGGGCGCATATTCTTTGCCTGATGCTCTGTAAATACTATTCCTAAATAAGAGAATGAATTAGCAAATATTAATTACACAGTCATTAAATGGGAGAGTGGTTAAAATGGGATTTCACTTTGAAGTTAGAAGCCCTGTTTCTATTGGGGTTTCCTTCCCTCACACTAACACTGTCTCTTTGGGGTTTGAGATGTCCTTACCTGAAAAAGGACGGTGAATATTATAAAAATCAGATCTTGTTTGAGCATTAAGAACAGTCCACATTAAGGGCCTGTTACATATTCATAATCTTGGAGAGTGCAGATAAAAATATGACTTTCGAAATTTTGATTTGTGATCATTTCTGAATCCATATGTACTCATTAAATGCCATTGAATACATTTTTAATAATGAGAAGGAATTTGACAAACGACCTGCCTGAGCTGAACAAAGAGATTTAACACAGCAGATCTCACACAGCAGGGAAAATACCTGATGAGTGTTAAAATCCCATTTGTTAAAGTATATTGTAATATCTTCAAGTTGTACATTTTAAGGCTGGTTGCTTATAATAATCATTGTCACAGTGCCATATAGTCCTATCTTAGAAACCAAAGGTGCTATTTACCCCAGCTCTGCAAAACAAATAAGCTAAATGCTAGTTTTGAGTGAACACATTTTATAATAATTTCCTTCCAGGAAGGGAAACTGTTCACATTGTCGCATTAAATTCTGCCACAGGACAAGACTTCAACAATTTTTTTCTTTGTATTTGTGATCTCTATTTCTCCATGGATGGAAACCAGTAGAGAGGATAAGAAATGACCTTCACATACATTAAAGAAAGAGGAAAAAAGTATTTCTAATAATGATCAAAGAATGAATGGAAATCAATATTTACTGAGTTGTTTTGTGCCAGGAACTGTGCTAGGACATTTATACTCTAGGTTATTTACCTTTGAGGATAGCCAAACAGAACTAAGCTTATTTAGTTAAGTCTCATTATTCAATACTTCCCGGTGTGTTGATTATCTTTGGAAATCTTAGCCAGTGCTTTCCCTTTCCATTATCACAAATAAGAACTCTTTATTCCTACATCTCCTAACTGATCATTACCTAGAGAATGAGAACTTTGTTTAGTTTTTAACAGAATTATGAAAGTACATTTATAAAATAAAGCCACAGTATGTTTCAAATCCAAATATACATATATTTTTTAAGTTATCTCATATTCAAATGATCATCAATGATGCTAAACTTCATTTGTGTACTAACCAATTGTGATCTATATAGATTACTGTATTTCCACTGATTTTGTCTTTGGGAAGCAGAAGAAAACCACGTTTCTCAGTGATTTAAAGTTCATTTTTAGCAAATAGCAGAGATAATTCCAAAATAATTGAAAACTAGTAAAATGCAGGAGGCAATGTGGTAAATATGAGGGATATAAAGAAATAACATCATATCCTTGGTACATGTTTAAAGACCACCTAGTTAGTCAAATTTACAATATCTATTGAAAATTCATAATAAGACAAGTCACTTTCCCAAAATCATGCAGAAGAGAATACCAAAGTCTTGGGCATTTCTGAATTTCTTAACAAAAACTTAATGGTATTTTTGTGTTTGCTACCTCCAAAAGAGATTTCTTGTCCTTCATGACAGGACCTAAGGTGAGTATACTTTGTCTGCTGTGAAATTTTCAGATGTCTTATTTCCATTTCCTTCTGAAACAAAGAAAAAGAAATAAATCTTCTTTGTCAATAGCATCAACTAATGGCATCACAGTAACTTGGTTATTTTCTCTTACCGTCCTTTGGATTGCCAAAGATTTTGTTTGTCTTTTTTTTCCTTCTCACCCAATACCTTTAACTGTTCTTCAATATGGTTCAATACTTAGATCATTTATTTTTCAATGAAATTCTTCTATGCTCCCCTTTGCTCATCCAAACCTATCTCTATCAAGTATTCCTTTCTGACTTTTATCTCCTTCCAACTCACTCCAGTACTCTGCTCCATTTGATCTCATAACTAAATCTCAATTCATTTACACTACCAGTGTTGCCCTACCTTTAATCTCCCTCCTATCTTCACTTTCTTTTTTGCCCAGCTTAAAATTCATGACACATCCTTACATCTGATCAGCATACACAAACACCATCTCCTCTGTTCTCCTTTTCTTCATCAATCACACACCAGTGGCAAAACTCTGGCATATAACCAACAAACAACATTCTATGCTGTCTGTCCCTACTCTCAAGTGGCTAAATATTACAAGATAAAATTTTATGACTAGACTTACAATATTAACTTTACATTTATAATTACAAAACTGTAATGAACACTGAACATGTCCTCACAGTCCTACTCACATGGAGAGCGTAATTACTTATTCTCTGTAATATGCGTCTCTTCTCTCCTCACGCTTATCCCACTGGCCACATTCTATCAACTGCTGACCTGGCCTAATACTTCACTGAAGTGATCAAGATCAGTACACAGGGAATCTTTTATTTCCTTCCACCAAACCCCCAATCATATCCTTCATCCTCTCCCTTGTTACAGTAGGAAATTTCTTACCTCTTATTAAAGGCTAGTTTCTCCACTACGAGTTTCTCACTCCTTCAGTGACCCTTTCCCCCATATATATTCATTCAGCAAATATATTTTTAGAGTATATACAACATAAAATATGCCTTTGGTTCCATGGAAACTATAGGAATAAAACTACTTCTGTTTCAAATGCGAGTTTAAACAGGATAGTAGCAAGATGAGATTCATATTATAATAGATAAGAAGACCATTATTTTTAAATACATGTATGCTAATGTATATGAACAGATTATATATTTAATTACTGTACATGTTATAGCATTGTTTGGATAAGTTCATTTGATTTCTTCTCCAGGATGGACAGCTAACCTATCTCCATGAATCTCTTGTCACAGGACTTCAGTGAACACCCTCACTGATATCATCTAGTGCATGTAGATGTGTTTCTCCTGGACAAATACTAAGACTAAAATAGCTGGGTTGTAAAGATAAGCATCTCCTGCTTCTTTGTTAAGTATTGCCAAATTAATCTCTAAAATATGGTTTTCTAATTTATAAATTCTCTTAAAATGTGTGAGGATTCATTTCTTCACATCTTCAACAATGTTTGGTGTTTTTAGTCTTAAAATTTTTCCCAATCTGTTGCATATGAAATGGTATTTCATCATTTTCTCTCTTTTCTTACCCTGCTCTGTTTTCAGTATTGTCACTCCACTAAATCTGTTGCTTTCAGTCATCAATGATCTCCATGTTGTCAAATCCAATAGATGATTCTCTGTCTTCATCTGACTACCATGCAATACTGCCCAACTCAACTGATCATTCCCTTTTGTAACACTCTCTTCTCAACCGTCTTGACAGCTAATATTATCCCTACCTCCTTGACAGCTACTTTTTAGTCTTCCTTCTTACTGTCTTCTCCTGTTCCTCAAGACTGGGCATGGGCCTTTATTTCTCTTTTATCTTCTTAGGTGTTGTATTCTTTCCCATAACTATAAATAACAACAGCATGAGGATTCCTATGCTATTTCTCTGTATTTCTGCTTCTAACTTCTGCTTGATATCTCTATTTTGACATATCATAAACACCTCAAACTCAACTTGTCAAAAAATGGAATGTTTTATCTCTATTACTTGAACTTACCTCCAAATGCTCCTGTCTCAATAAATGTCCATAATCAATAGATTTGCTGATTCAAAAGCCTAGATGCCAGATTTTACACATGCATTGCTGTCAGCTCCCATTCCTAATTTATAGCCTGGGTATCTTGTTTTTCCCTCTAGAATCTAATTTGTATCTTTCCACTCTTCTCTTTAGTCTCTACCACCACTCTAGTGGTGCACAGCATAAGATTTTTCCCCCAACTTATTTCCTCATTTCAACTGCTGTCTCACTAAATGCCATTTCTGTGTAGTAGCCAGAGTGAGGTTTTAAAATGCAAATCAGTTTATGATTCTTTCTTGTGTAAATTTGTCCAGTGATTTCCTATTTCACCTTTTGCTCTTAAATCTAAAATCTTTATTCTGGTCTCAATGCCTGTGCAAGCTTCTCTGAAATTATCTCAGATCCTGTTCCCTATATCTCACTAAGATCAGCCATTCACACTAGTTACCAAGCATCTCTTTCCTGCCTCAAACAAATGGTTCTCCATAATGCAGATATCATTCACATGAATTGGTGTCCATCCTTCAGGTCTTACTTAAATGCAGCTTCCTATGTGAGACACACCAGGACAATAGTCGTTTAGGAAGAATTCCTGTCATTACGCAGCATGTTCCTTGGTTTTTTAAAAATTGCGTCTAAAACTATGTAGATGTTTTATTTGGGCAGCGCCAGACCAAGGCAAAAATAGTAAGAATAAAAGAAAGGGAAGCAAAGGGTTAGTCTCCGAGATATGTAAAGAGCTCATACACCTCAACAAGTAAAATGCAAATAACTGATTCATAATAAAATGAGCAGAAGATTTGAACAAACACTTCTTGGAGAAGATACACAGATGGCCTACAGACACATGAAAAATGCTCTACATCACTTGTCATCAGGTAAATGCAAATCCAAACTGCAGTGAGATATCACCTCACACGTATGACAGTGACCTACTTTCAACAGACTAGAAGTTAAGTGTTGGCTACAGTGTACAGAAAAGGGAACTCTCTTACACTGACGGTGGAAATGTAAATTAGTGCAACCTCTTTGGAAAACAGAATAGAGGGTTCTCAAAAAGAAAATGCTATTTGATCTAGCAATATGACTGAAGACCATAAAAACACTAATCTAAAAAGATATATGCACCATTGTATTCATAGCAGCACAATTCACAATAGCCAGGACATGAAATAAAATTAAATGCCTATCCACAAATGATTGGCTGAATAAGATGTGGTATTTATGCTCAATGAAATCCTACTCATCTATTAAAAAAAGCTGAAATTGTGACATTTGCAACAACTTGCATGGAACTTGAGATGATTATGCTAAGCAAAATAAGCCAGGAAATAAAAGAAGGATTCCAGACGGTTTCACTCATAGGTGGAATACAAAGAAACAAAATGAATGAGCTAACAAAATATAACAAAATTCTCAGTATTCTGATGCAGGATTCTGATGTGTGTTATCAGAGTGTGGAAGGGGTGTGGGAAGTGGGAAGAAATCCGAGTTGCAAGAGTGAAAATAGTGGTGATGGACTTGCAGCAATGGTGATGGCTATCAGTGATTGAGGTATAAATCTATTCTCCTGGAGCTTATATGGCATTGTGAACCAATGAAAGATTTTTTACAGGAGAGGAAAGCAGGAAGACTTGAATAACAGATGCAGGAGATGTGTGACTATGCCAGTCATTGTTTCCTGACTTTGTGACAGTGAGGAGACAGAGCTGGTACAGCATTGTCTTTTCGACTGGACATAGAAACCATGCATCAAAAGGATAAAAGAAGATGGCTTTTTGCCCTGTCATTCTCCTCCTGGTCAGCATTTACCTCATAGGGGAGTAAATCCTCTGCATTTCCAGGTCATGCCTTGGAGTCCTTGGCATCAGTTCTGGAAGCCACATTCCACATCACACCTTAGAGTCCTGAAAGTGGTAAGGGAAGCTAGAGACCCAGGAGGTATACCTGCAGGTTTTAGAAGTTAGAACCACATAGACGTGTGTAGACCCAGTCTGCCATGACATTTCCTATATCAGGTAAGTGCTGAGGGTATGAGAGATAGGTGAGGCCAAGAGAATCTGAAGAGAAGTGGAAGATATACTAAATATACGTCTTGGGTTTTATTCTTCTAGTACTTATTAGAAATAGTTAAGTATCGGTATACGCACAAGATTTAACTGAAGAAAGGAAGGATTAAGAGGATCAAGAAGGAATGGCAACGCACCCAGTACTAAGATGAGTGGAGAACTCTTACTATTCCTCATCCCAAAGCAGCAAAGGATGGAACTAGTCATGTCAAAGTCTGGTGAGAGCTGGAGCTATGGGGAGGCATTGTTGTTATATGGAAAATTTCACCCCCCGCCCCACAATGGCAAGACACGAAGGGAATAAAAGGTGTGATAAATACTCTCACTTGAAACCACCCAAACTTCTAACAGTACCTCCCATTTGCTAAATCCAACAAGATGTTAGAGGGTAAGGAAGCCCAGATCATGCAGTTCATAGGAGTTAGCATCTCAGGGCACAGTTTCTACCAAGAAGAGTGAACAAATGGATGTGAGGATAAAGTGCTAAGAGACTATGCAGCATACAGCCAGCTTTAAGCTACAAGTGAATGGTGTCATTAAATGTCATGTCACTAGATACATGTTCTCCAAGTTATTTCAATTTTAATCAATAAATGAATGAATGGAATGAGATCATAAAGCTTTCAAGTTTTAGCTTTTACTCATAAAACTATAGAAATATTGAAACTGTAACACTCATATTTAATATTCTCTGGAAGAACAGAATTACTGAAATAAAATATAAAATCATGAAAGTATTACTTCTCTTAGGAGTGTCCAGTATAGGAAATAATCAAAATTTTAAATGTGTAAATTTTAATACTATTATCTACATAAGTTTTATATTTTATTGAGTTATGTCATTATAAAAAACATAGGTATGTGTTTTTATAAGTAACATGCATGCTTTATATATCATATAAATGCATGTATTTATGGTATCTATGTATGTATGTGTCTATATGCATACATTCATACTGCTTTAGGGAGACATGAAAATATACATATTTTGTATCCAGAGCACAATTAAAGAAATAAAACATTGCTTTTGAAACATCTATGTACTTTTCCCCATTATATATATATATTTATATATATATATGCATGTGTGTATGTATATATATATAGTTTTCATATTTAAATTTCAAGTCAATCTGGAAGTAGTTTTTCTATATGATGTGAGGAAGGGAGGCATGTTTTGCTCCTAAAGAATATGCTATTGTCACAAGTACCAAACAGGGTTTTTTCTCACTATTCTACATATCAACTTTCTCAAATAACATTCAATTTAGATATGACTCTTTTGGCTCTCTTTTCTGTTTGTCTATTTGTTTGAGCTTCTATCAATTCTATGCTATCTTAATTTCAATAGTTTTAAAGTAATCTTTGATATATTTTGGTTGAAATTTTTTGGCCCTTATGTTCCAGAGATATTAATTCTTGACTCTTTATCTATATTAATTTTGCAATTAGTTGTCTAATTCCATGAAATAATTTTGATGGGATTTTTTAAATTGCAATTGCATTTGGAAGAAAACCAATATTTTTAAGTCTTCTCTTATGAGCAATGTATGTCTTTCCACTTATTAAGGTCTTCTTTAATATATTTCAATTTTATACAGTTGTAGTAATTTCTACAAAAGACATGTATAACATTTGAAAACCATTTTCTCTAGGAAAATTTTATGCAATGTTTTCATTAAAAATGGCCCCCATCTTACCCTGAAAATTACATCATCTGACTGTTGGCTTTTGACCCTTGATCTTATATTAACTGACATTTATTAATTACAATAAATGTACCTGTAGATTATTTTTGGCTTTCTATTTAGATTGTCATATCATTTGAAACAAATGATATTTCTGCTTCTTCCACTCCAATAATTTTATGCTCTTTTTATTTTGTACTGACCAGATCCTCAGATATCAGGTTGTATTTAGATGGTGATTCTTTTTATTTATTGTAAAGAAAATACAGCTTAATTTTCAATTTTCCAATGTTTGAATTTACTTTCTAAATTTCCTAAAGTTATTAAGGTACCTAGTTAAGAATTAGATTCAGAGCCAAAGAGATGCAGCCCCAGTAACTGAGGCATTAATTTACCATTTGAACTTAATTCCCCAACATTCCTGGCCTCCTCACTCTCATTACTGAAGTACACAAGAGTTTGAAAACCAGGGGACCCAATTTATAAAAGCAATGCCTCAGATTGAATCGTGACCCTTTATTTTCAGTCAAACACATTAGGGAAGTGCTGCCCAGAGGGATAGTGGGAGGGGGTGAGAGAAGAAGGAAGGGAGGGTGAGCAGCCCCCTTATTCATCCACTCATAAGACTGATAAGAAATCCTAGATTAATTTTAAGCAGGGCAATTATCTCTGGAATCAGTAGTGACTTTGGAAAATGAAGCAGGCACTCAGAGAAAAGAAAGCAGAAGGAGTAGGAAAAAGGGAAAATTAAGGAATCACTTAGTTACTAGATTGGTTGTTTTCCCCACTATTCTTTTTCCATCATTTATATTCTAAAATTTCTGCTGTCTAGAAAACATGTATACTTTTGGAGTTCTAACTCTTTTTCTATATACTATTTATTCTAGTTTGTCTCCACCCTGGGACTTTCTATCTTTAAATAAGAGGAATAAACACCTACAAGGCCAGAGGTCAATTAGGTGACCAGCTAGGACTCATCTACCCCAGCCCATCTTCTTAGGAATAAGGAGAAACAATTTTACATATTTCCATAATCCGAATATTTTTATATTCAGCATTTTCAGTTACCAAATATTCTATTCTCTGTATGTGAATTTTTCAGGTAGCTAAAACAGTAATTTAAATATGCCATATATAGTCATAGATTATATATAATCATTTTATTGAAATATTTCTTAAATATATTGCAAACTTATTTTCCTTACTATACAGAATATTCTTGACATAAGTTAATCTTTTCTTGATGACTCAGGGCCATTGATATGACTCAAATATATGATGCCTGCAGGGATGATTGTGGTACTAAGGGCCATGCAGCCAATACTTATTGGCCGTAGGCTGCTAGGCATTTCCAGTTAGTGTGCCTTCTGTCTCCTGTCTTTCTGACACCTGTCACTTTTCTGTGTGCCTGCTTCTAACAGCCCCCTACTTTGCTGCTTCTAATTTGCTATCCACTACTGTAACCGTGGAAGAACTGGTGGTTGCTACTGGAAACCAGGCAACCAGTGTTATAAAATCAGTAACCTGACTATCCCTGGCTCTGGTGGAAAGAGAGTTTCACAGCATTCCAAACAGAGAAGAGAACAAGTATTAGACCTTTATCTTCCCTGAAATTCAGAGGCCTGGTTAAGGTACTTAAGACATTGTACCTTTTTTTCACAAATAAGACATTGATTTGTTGCTATTGACACTGCATTTTAAATTAATTCCTGGACTGATGACTCATGTTCATCAGCTTTTTTAACTTTGTACCTATCTCATCCTTTGCAGCTTTTCTAGAGCAACTACTTCCATTAGAAAGTTCCATGGCTTTTCCTAGTTCAGACTCAGGCTTCTTGACTATGTTTTCTTTTCTAACATAGACATCATAGAGCAAACTCTCTGGAATCAATTTCTTGACCACTTCTTTCAAGTCTATACCTCTTGGGTAATGATTCATCACCTTCTTCCAAATTTGGAGGACCTATTGGTCCTTAAGAGGTATTCCAAAATGGATTGTTTCACTTTTCAGTAAAATCAACACAGAACAGATAAAGAAAATAACCATCTGCAGTCTTGACTTCAACATGAGATTTAAAAATCATCTGCCATTTTTGGACCGTGGATCATATTTTGCCATCCATGCCATAAAAGTTTGACAGTTTTATCCTGAATCCTCAGTAATTAGCTTGAATTTTCCAAATTCAGCTTTGTTCTTCTATAGGTAACTTCCTACACACTAACCCTGAGAACAGCAGATGAGACTTTGTTTCCATGGGTTCGCATGAATTATGTTTTTCCAGTAATTCTTCTATTGAACATTGTTGGTTCTTTCACATCATACCAGTCTTTCTTAGAAAATGGATCAACCGCTTTCTTCTTGACTTCCTTTTTCTGATTTTCATAAAGTACTTGTTTTTAATAACTCCGTAGTGCTGATCAGAGAGCCAAAGGCATAACATTGTACTTTTGAAATTACAGCAAAAGGAAGAGAACTGCCTTATAAAGACTTGGCAATCTTTGAAACATTTGTTGGGGAAAACAAATAAGGATCCTTTCATGTATGAAGTGTTGGTGAAGGTTTAGCATATTCTTATACAGAGATTGTCCTAGGCTAGTGCCCATATTAAGGATGATTAGTAAGATAAGACCTCAGTCTATCAGTGTTCTATAAAAGAATCTAGTCAACATCAAATTCTGGTTCCTTAAGGCAGGCAATTCTCTTAAAGATATTTGAGAGTCACCTGACTTGGAGAAGATAACTGATATTTCAAGAGTTGTTTTTTTATTGTTATTAGACACCTAGAAACCGTAAGGGAAAACTAAAAATAGCATTTCCTGAAAACTATAGTGGGTAGATTAACAGATCTTGGGGATGGCAAATAATCTTAAAGATAGCTTTCTTGAGTTAAGTATACTAATTTTATATATATATATATTTATAGGTTGGTGATACCCTTTTGATATTATTGTGAGAATTTTTATTGAATTGATTTTGAGATCTATAAAATATGTAAAAAGTAGTATTTGATCACTGATTGTTCTTTCTATTTCTCATTCTCATTCTTTCTGCCTCTCTGTCTCTTTCTTTCTTCTATAACTTGGGTAAGGAACAATGACAGGAGCCCAGTTATCAATACCTGATACTGTAGCAGAAAAAGATATAAAACTAATTAATTAAGCATTTCCTAAATGTAAGTATAGAATCTGGAGAAACTGGTAGCAAACTGAATCAATCTACTTTGATGCTAGGATAACGTAAATCTCTCTAAACAAAGATGTTAACTGAACCTTAAGAATGAGGAGTTTCCTGAGATGCAGATGAACATCAAATGACACTTTTCTTTGGAGGAATAAAAGCATCCAATAGGTGATGGATGGGAATCAGGTTAGTGTAACAAAGTCTTCATTACTGATTGCTACTTTTGCTGCTAATTAAAATAGATTCTGAGATGCCCTTCATCATGAGACTGAAGTTGTTTAACTAAGACATCACTGAACAGTGTCATGTCTAGAAATGCTGAGCAATATGGTTCCCAGAGTTTCTTTAAGGTTTTTTCCCTCCCACTGAACTTTGGAGTAGTGGTTACATCTCTAAGAAACACACCATTTATGTTGTCAAAAGAGTTTGACAGCTTTGGCTTCTTGTTAATTCTGGCTAACTCCAAAGATCAGTAAGAGATCAAAAAGTGGAAGGAGAATGAAGTCATGGTATTTTCTCCCATCACAACTTGGCTGCTTTGCTTTGCTGAGAAACCCTCCCTGCCCAGCTGTTCTCCCTGGAGCTCAGCAGCACCCCTTGCTTTACAGGCACTGTGAGGAGAGCTTCTAGCTGTTAATAGCCCTACTTTCATTTATCGTATTCTCTCTCCTTCTTTGTGAAAAAAATTATTTTTAAAAACTCTTTAATTACTCCTTTTGTGTATATCATTTATTTCTGCTGGGATACCTGGGAAAGGTACAAGAATAAAGGGGATATTTCATGGGGAAAAGAAGTAAATAGAGGCTGGGACATAAAACTCATGGACTTGCTCTGATTCAGAAATTTCTCACTATCCCTCTACTGAGAAATATTATCTAGGACTGTTCTTTGGCAAAAATAAAATGAAATAAAAATTATGTCTTCACTAAAACAAGGGATAGTGAAAACGATGTTTGAAATAAAGTTAGAAGACCAACATCAAGTCAAAATTCTTCCTTTTTATTTCTGTGTATATTTTAGAAACATGATTAAAGTCCTTGAACTATTTTCCCTATAAAGTTGTTTGACCTGAGGATCTAAAGAGATAATGAGGAGGCACTTTATAAACTGTGAGGCACTGTGAAAATAGAAATTGTTATTACTGTTATTATTTCTGTTAGATTTCCCATTTTCCTATATTTTTATACTATTTGCTAAATGATATTCTACAGAACACTGGTTTTGGCAGATACTTTTTCTATAAAGTGCTTAAATACAAGTAGGTTGGAGAAATACTAAATATTATTGTCTCTTTGGAAATTCTTGATATACCCTGCTACTCTAAAGATTCTGGAAGTTGTGGTATTAAATTATCTTATTTAGGCATACCCTGGTGGAGCAGCAGTTAGGTCAATTACCTCTGAAGAACAAGCTATATACCCCTGGGTTCAAGTCCCAGGCCCCAGGGGTAACAACCAGTGTAAACAATTAAAGCAAAAAGATGCTTTTTCCTCCTATCACTTCCTATCTACCTGTCTACTTACCTTCATCCTGCCTATACCTTTCCTTAAATAAATAAATAAATAAAAATAAATTTATTTGACTTAGTTTAATTTCGCAATTTCCAAAATGATGGACCCAGAAATGATTAAAATCTGTAATTCACATGATTTAAAAGTCTAGTTCATGTTTCAGAGAATACACCTGGTATATGCAAGGATATAAAGACCTTGGTATCTCTCCAGACTGGTATCTCTGCAGACTGATCTCCAAAAGAATATGTGTAATGTATATTCAACTCCTGAAAGTCCCAGGAATCCATTAATCCAGTGAGTCACAAATATTTTTCCACAAAATCTAAACCAAAAAAAAATCTACATTGATATGAATTCACGTTTATTGATTGGTAAACGAAGTCCTGGTGATTCTCCTCCTTAAAACTTCAAAAGGTAATAAAACGCTTCATAACTATTTATAGTCATTACAGCTAAATAGAGTGCCAGTCAGAGGGTAGATAAGAGATGCCACAAATATAAGATGGATTGGCCAATAGACAATTTCCAAGAGACTGTACAGGTGTGAGCTTCAACAGTTTTTTCCTCCATCAAATATAAATGAAAATAAATGGGTGTGCTATCAATATAGATTTAATATTGAATCCATTTTCATTCATTTTTTGAATAATTTGCCTATAAACTTCAGTACTTTATAGTATCAAAGTGTTTGCTATATATCTCTCAACTCATTTCAATAGACGCAATTGAGGAAAATTGAGTAGTTGACCTTTCATCAGATTTTTTCCTAATGATAAAGATTAGGCCCTGATGGGCAATCTAATGACTAGTAAATGTAAATTTAAGACTACTTTCTCCAAAATATTTTGGATGTAAAGAGGAAGAATAGAAATTGTTGGCCTGCTGTTTCATCAAGACACTCATTTGTTCAACTGAGGGTTTTTCTCAATAATCTCCTTTCACTCATTAAGTTTCTATTTCAGTGATTTCTACTGTCCTGTCTTTTCTCAGAAACTTCATGGCATTGCTGCTAAAAAAGAGAATTAATTTTTGAAGCATAAATTGGAGAAAAACTAGGAAATATTTAGGCTTGAACAGTAAATGTCAACAAATTTCCATCTGTTTATAAATTTATTTGCTTTATAAAGCAGTACTGTGAAAAGCCTTTAGTTAGTGACCCATGGTGGGCTTGATTCTGCAATGGTCATATAATGACTCAGGTTTCTAAGCTTAACTAAAAATCTTCCTGGAGCAATGTCAATTAACTAGATTTGCATTCTATTTTATGTAAATGCGGGAGACATGAGTGTACTTCTCACATGTCAATGCATTCATGGAAATTTTCCAAATGAAGGTTCTATAGAGAATGTTTGAAGATTAGATCATTGTGATTCTTGATTTATCTCTTCTCTTATTCCCACCTACCCTATGACCCAACATAAAAATGTGAATATTCTGGAGGAAAACACCCAAGTCTATGACAAATCATCTAACTCCATATTTTCACTAAACTATTCTGACTGCTTTTCAAGGTCTAGGTGAGTTCATTATGTTTATAGGTTTTCCTATAAACATATAGTCTACATGAGTGCTATATATGAAATATCTTTTAGAGAAGGACTCCTGAAATCTGACATCTTGCATTACCATGCTTTTGATAGGTGAAGTGATAACTAGAAGTAGGGTCACTGATTTACCTTTTATTATGGGAAATGATTATGTGTGTTCATCACTAAGTAGTCAGGAAAGGCCTTATGAGGTAGAAATAAAATAAAATGCTTATCTTAGAAATGTCAGTATATTTTTAGGTAAAAGCTTGGTTCCTAGCAGGTCTGATGGGGGAAGATTAGATTTGTTTCTTCTTCATTATAACTGACAAAATGGGATCTTGAATATGAACATGGGGCTTTGGAACTGTGTGTAATTTTATACAAGGGATGAATGGTCTCATTTATCTTTACATCAACAGTCAGCTGTTCCCTGTAACTCTTTGACTTTTCAGTGCAAAGTATACAATTTAAGCCTTTTCTGAAAACAGTTTTGTTTTGACTCATTCCAAAAGACCACTGGATTAGAATACATAGGCATTTTGCTTATGTTATCTCTATAAGAAACAAACTGTCAAGAACTTTTACTCAAAAAGTGAATCACTGAATAAATCATAATTATGTAATTAAATTATTCTTAAGTAACTTTTTGCCTGTATATATTTGATAATGGCAATGTAAAACTTGACTACATCCCACCAACAAATGTAAAACATTTCTAAGAAAGGGTTAAATAATTTTAGTTTGCTTTTCTCTCTCTCTCTCTCTCTCTCTCTCTCCTCTCCCTCTGCCTGTTGTGTCTGTCTCTCTAACACACACACACAATATACTTTTATGCACATTCTTTTATAGTATTCTTTTCCTATTCAATACCCATAATTCCATAATTACTGAATCTACCCAGATTCGGGTCCTAGTTACTCCCCATCAACCAGAAAATCCAATCAATATGAAGAGTTTCTCTCTGTATATGTGAAGTGGTTCCAATTGCTGTTAAACGTCTAAAGGAAATTTCTTTTCATCATTCTTGATGTTTCTAACCTTATTACCTAAATCCTGCCCTCTTTGTACACCTTTGCTCACTCTGGTCATTGGTTAGAGTGACTTAAACTGATAGCAGAATGTGTGAAAAAATAATTTAGGCATGCTTGTTTCAGCTTCTCTCTTTCATTTTGGAAAACCTTGTATTTTGTACAACATAGCTAAACTTAAAAATCTTCCATTTTCTAAGCTGTCATATGGGGATATTAATCATGCCTCTCTCACAGAGTTGTGAGAATTAAAGGAGATAAAGCATATGTGTATGTAGAACACTCAAGCTGGTATTTAGCATAGAGTATATATTGGATTATCATTAGCTATTATTATTATTATTATTATTATTATTAAGAACAAAGACATGCAAGAAACTAGTTTGGAGACCTTAAGGCTATACTATAATACCTATTAGCAATTTTTTAAATTTGGGGGTACCCTGGTGAAGAATCAGTTAGATCAATTGCCTTGGAAGGATGCAGGTCACATACACCTGCGTTCAAGTCTCGAGTCTGAGGGAAAACAACCAGTGTGAACAACTAAAATGGAAATAAAATGAAATGCTTCTTCCTCCTATTTCCTGCCTGTCTGCCTGCTTTCACTCCTTCCTTGCCTTTAAAAAAGAAGTTTTGTTTTCTTGCTATGTCATAGATGACTAGATTATAAATCATGCATAGAATTAAAAATTAAAATCTTAACATTTTCTTCATTTTTTTTTTTAAATCGAAACATGACAGAAAAATCACAAAAGCAGGCAAATGTTGATAGCACTTCAGCATTCTAAGGTCATTCAGTCTAAGGGGGAATCATACTTTAATATTTTTTAATAGTATCACTCTTTTGTAGAAGGGTAGAAAGATTCATGTTGATAATCTTGTTCATGAATTTCAAAGGAAATATTACTATGTATCATATAAAGAAAAGGAGTTGCAAAGCATCATAGACCATTTCTCTCAAAATAGTTGCAAAAAGTTGCATGAGGGAGACTTTCTTGCATGGAAATTTACCTCTATGAAACACTCATTCCCCAAAGATGCCAGTGAGAAAGATACTATTTGATGATTTGCTTTTATATATGCATTGCTTTTAATTGTTAAAAAAAAAAATTATACCTAGACTTATTTTGACTTCATAACTACCTTATGAGATGTTTGGTCATTTATTAAAATTGCCAGGAGAAAAAGTTCAGAAACCTTCATGAGGAAAGCTGGAAAATTTTCACTATTGTAAAAAATAGAGTTATCACTCCAAAGAGATAACACATCTGAGGAGCTTCAATTTCCTCTTTCTCTTAGAGAGATTATCATTATATTTATTGAATAGCTTTTTCTGATGACCCATATTTTATTATAATTATTTTAGCATTATTTTAACTTTCTTCCTTCTTTACTTTAAGGTAATATTTTAGTTCATGGAAAATAACTTAAGATTCATGTTTTTTGTATAGTAGTTATGTCTAATATTTTTAAATAATAGTATCAAGGTAAATAATAAAGATAAAGTTTCTACTTCTTGAATGTCATAAAATGTCTATATACTAACTTATTTAACCTTCATAATAATTCTGAAAAATAGATATGATCACTCCATTTACATATTGAGAAAACACAAAAATTTGAATCGAGTCTTTTATATCTTCCAAATCCATGTTACTTCTGCCCTTACACATTATCTTCCCCTACGAGTCTTTCAAGTATCTATCAAGAATGACCCAGACCCTGAGTAGCAAAGAGTATTGACTTTATCTATAAATATATTTGGCTTACCTTCAAGGAAATGTGAAATCAAAAGGGAACATGATTAGAGGAAAACCTTGATAAACGTCTCAAAATTTGAAAACTACTTCAGCTTTTCTAAAAGGTACATTCAATATATGTAAGAGTTTCAAGGGTCAGTAGACCCTGAACTTCAATTGGTCCCAAGGATGTAACCAGAAATCTTTGCTAAGTCAAGGAATATTTGCAGAGTGTTTTCAGAGACTCATAAAACACTGCTCTTAAAATCACATCAACCCCAGCCATAACCTGTAAAGAGAGCATATTGAAGCACAGTTAATCATAGTCTAGTCCACACAGAAAAAATAGAAAAGACAATGAAGAGCAGGTCAGGGTGAAAGAAAAAGTCAAAACCCAACTAGCTGAATTTCTTTCACTTATTTATTTTTGCCTTACAAGGACATAATATCACAAAACAGATTCTGAATGTCAGGGAAGCTAGAGATCTAGGTATTCTGCAGTTAAAAAAGAGTCAGATAACTCTCAAATTATGCCATAGGAGCCCCCAAATATCTATTTTTTCTAGGATGACAGTTTTCAAATATTACACATACTGTTGACCGCCCCCCCGCCCCATATTCGCAGTTCCACATCTTCAAGGTCAGCCAACTTCACATTAAAAATGCTCCTGTGGGCCGGACCTTGTGGCTCAAGCAGCTGAGATGTTATGTGCAGAACAGGTACAGCCCAAAGACGTGCATTTGGGAGCTGGAGCTAGGCTGCAAACCAACCAAACAAAAATTAAACAAAGGGGTTTCCTCTTTCTCTCCCTTCCTCATTTTAATGCTTCTTTCTCCTCTCCCCTATTTATTTTCTTTTAAAAAATGCCACTGCTTCATGTAGTTAGGTCTACAATGAGTATGTCTGCACTGAACACGTTTAGACTTTTTTCCCTTGCCATTAGTCCCTAAACAACGCAGCATAACAACTGTGTACATATCATTTACACTATATTAGGTATTAGTACATTATCTAGAGGTGATTTAAAGTGTAGGAGAGGATATGCATAGTTATCTGCTGGTCCTTGTTTATTCTTTTAATTAATGTTATGCTACTTTATATCAGGGATTTGAACATCTGGATTTCAGTACCTACAGGGATGCAGAAGGGTGACTGTGTATCAAGTTTTCTTACTCTGAACATACTTCTAATGAATGTTCAAGTATAGTTTGTCACAGAAGGAGATATTGTGATTCTGTTGGTGTGACTGATTACAGAAGTAAAGGAGGAAATATTTAGACTATGACTAATTATATGCCATTATTTTCATCAGCAACTTGTCTCTCACTATTCCAAGTAATGCGGAGGGAGATGAAAGAAAAACTAAGGAACCTTGCCCTAAATAAATGAAACAAACTTGTTAAGAAAGAAAGGTTTACATGAATGAAGTCATCACTGCTGCTGATGGAGAGTGAAAATTCTCTCTCTTGGTAAATTACAACCTAAATTGGACAAATAATCTACTGTGTGAGCCAATCAGAAATGCACCCGTGTGGACTAAGAGTGTCCTGTCATGACTAACACGGCGAGTGCTTTGAGTCGTATCACGACATCCTGAAGGGTTGCGGAAGAGCGTCTCTGGGTTCAGTCAATGCTCAAAACAGGGAACTGGGATACAGTTCTCACCCCAATTTGCTCATTTGATAGTGTTTTAGCTGACGTTCTGGCATTCCTTTGTCCTTTATAATCCTTGGGTTTTTTTTTTAAGTATTTATTTTATTAATATACCACTGGTTGACAATACTATGCATGTTTCAAAGATTAGATTCACACTCCGAGTACTGAGATCCTAGACCTAAATCCTGCAGGTATGACGCCTTCTACTGTTCCACATTTCAGAGAATTGATATCTGTGCCTTTCTTCCTGCCAGCTTTCTCTGGCTACAGATTATTCCTTTTTCCTCTTTGAGCCTCAGTGCTTTACATCGCCTAAGGATAAGCCTGGCACTTTTTGCCATCCATGATCCAATTAGCAGAGAAGGGAGCATTTCAGCTTGCAACAACACACAGACTCTGGTATGAGCCCCACAGAGAAAAAGCAACATTTTAGACACTCTTTATGCATAGCTGCCTAACTCGTCTATCTGTGATGGTAGAGCAAAGGCCCCAGGAACTTTGTTAGCCGCCCAATTTTACCATTCACATCTGGAATGGATGGAAAAGGAATCATGTAAGATGTTTCTATTGGTGCATGTTTGCTAAATACCTCCCTCAATGTGCATCTTTCTAACATCCATTTACCATCATTTGACTGGGCAGTAGGAAAATATGATTTTTTCTTGAGATTAAAACTCCCAGGAGAAAAATCTGTTTATACACTAAACTAAGAGGCACCAGTCTACATAACTTATCTCAAAACTTAGGAAATTCTGCTATATATGCCTGTATGCATGTGTGTATACATGTATGTATGCATATACATATATAGACACAAATATATGTATATATGTGTGCATATGTACATATATATGCATGTATGCTTGCATGTTTTATTGCCTGCGGGTTAAAGATGAGGAGACTGAGGGTCTTCTTTTTGGAACAGATCAGAATTCAAAATGATCTTAGTTTACTTCAGTTTTTAAGAACTTTTGCTCATGCAGCAACATTAGGTAAGGACTGGGGGAGATGAAAAGGAACACAGGATTATTTTCCTGCTGTTGAGGACTATATGTTCAGATTCAACACTTGCCATTCACACATTCTCAAAAGGCAGTTTGTAATTATCAGTCAATCTAGTGTTTCTTAAGGAGGAACAGTATCACCACCCACCAGCATTTTCCATTTTTTTTAAATGATAGGATTGTTATAATCTGGTGAGACGGTGGTGGTTATATAGGAATCACCTTAGGGATCAAAGATGCTAGCTATCTTGCAGTGTTTCTCAGAAGAAAACATTGTCTAATCCAAAATGCCTAAAGCAAGCCTGAGAACTTGAGAAACAGTGCTTAGACTCTTTCACATCAGCCTCAGGAATTTTGCCTTTGTCCCCTTGACCTGTTTTTCAGGACAATAAAGTAGAACTCTGGTGTCAAAGGCTCTATCAGTTAGCTTAGGTTAAGTTACGTTGCTGAAACAAGCAACCTAAAAATTTCAGTGACTTACAAAACTAATGCTTGTGTCTCGCTGATGCCCCATTTCCATTTGGGGTCTCTTAGGACTCCCATTCATGTAACCATATGTTCTGATGGAAGTCAGAAGAGGATATGGTGAAAGATGAGATAATTCTTAAACTTCTACTTGAAAGTGCACATTTTAACTCATGTTTCATTGACTAAAGCAAAATCACATCACTAAGACTGACCCTAGGGAGAAACAAAAGTATATATCCTCTTTCAGAAAGGCACAGCAAAATTTTTGAACAATAATACAATTTACTTTAGGAGAAGTAAAGTGGAGGATAAAACTTCTTAAAATGAGCTGTAGAGAGACAATCGTCTTCTGATCATTAACCCAGAACAAGTCTATTTTGTATTTAAGCTTCAAAAGAAGTTGGAAGTTCCATGGGAAGAGTAAAATATCAGATTGATTTTATTTATGCTAACATGTATTTTATTGAGATGTAATTGACATATAATGTGCATTTTAGGGTATTAATTGTGTTTATTTGATGCATTAATATATTGCAATATTATTAGCACCATAAATTTAGTTAACGCCTCTATCACATGACATAATCATCCTTTTTTTGTGGTGAGAACATTTAAAATCTAATTTCTAAGCAAGTTTGATGTTTATAATGCAGCATTGTTGTCTATAATTGTGCTATGGATTAAAGTTCTAGTGAAACAGGAAACTAGAGAAATTTCATTTTTTGCTGGGCTATTCTTATAACCACTTATGTTTAGGGGTGACCTCTACTTATGTAACCACTTACAAAAACAACACTGAGTTATAAACACCCTGTACTGTCTTGGTTCAGGACTGTATGATCTGAGTCTGTTTTATTTCGCACAATCGCCGGCTAATAAATTCCTCCTAAATTCTCTTTAATTCTGGTATGTCTCTCTGATTTCGTTGGTTGCTTTGGAACACTAGGACTTATTTGTCTGTTAGTTGATGTTAACATGCTTAAATAATATCCCTCCAATTATTTCACCCTCTTGCTCCTGATAACCACCATTCTACTTTGTTTTTTTGCTTTTATTTTTTAGTTTGACTGTTTTATTTTCCATACATAACTGACATCAAATAGTATTTTTTTCTTTGTGTGGCTTATCTCACTAAGGATGATATCTTAAAGATCTATCTATGTTGTGGAAAACAGAAAAAAGGCAGGATTTCCTCCTTTCTTTTGGATTAATAACTTTCAATTGTGGAGTGTGCTTGTGTGTCCTTTATCCATTCAGTCACTGATGGATACTTAGGTTGTTTCTTAATCTTGGCTATTGTGAATGACACTACGATGATAAACATGAGATAGCATAGATATATTTTTGATATCCTGTTTTTATTTCCTTTTGATATATGTCCAGACATGAAATTGCGGAATCAAATGACAGTTGTATTTTTAATTTTTTGAGGAACTTTCATAATCTTTTCCGTTAATTCTTGAACCAATGTATACACTTACCAATAGTGCAGAAAGATAGTCCTTTCTGCAAATTCTCACAAGTACTTGTTATCTTGTATCTTTTTAATGATAGTCATTCTAACACATATGAGGTGATATCTTGAGGTTTGATTTGCATTTCCCTGGTGATTATTGATGTTAAATGTCTTTCCATGTATCTATTGGTCATTGATATGTCTTCTTTAGAACAAAATACGTTTAATTATGTCCATTTTTAAAATTAGGTAGTTTTTATTGTAGTTGTTCTTGAACTTGAGGTTTATAAATTATTTATAGATTTTGGATATTTCCTGATAAAGGTCTAAAACACATATTTTCCAAATGAGAACAGTATCCTGTATACAAGAAAGAGAATAGTTAAGCCATGACAGAAAATGTAAGAATTAGTAATATGAATCTGAAGCTGTATTTGAGATATTAATGTTGATGTTCATTATTAAAATTGTAATAATATTATTTTTAAATATTGACATTATAGTACATGAGCAATAATATAGCCTCTAGAGTAATTCTACAGTCACTATATTACACATTGGCAAAACTAAATAAACACTTCGCTAGCACATTTAATAAGACCACTAACATTGTTTTACACAACAAAATTTGATTAATAGGTAAAAGAGTTTTTTTTACATATTTTCTAAAAGAACTTAGTAATTCTGACTATAAATTGTATAAACCTCAAAAATCCTTCAACTACTAATGATATAGATATGTATTGATTAAAGAAATTCATCTTAGATGAAAGTTATGTGCATGGAGCAAAAAGAAAAGAGTAGCTTAATAAGTTAATAAAGTTTTTAATAATTTTAGGACTAGAATTTTATTTTACTTTAGAAATTTCAAAAGCCATTATTATAATCAAAATAAGCAACAATTTTCATTTATTGAGTTTTTTCAATGTTAAACTTACATAGTTTATTATATTTAATACCCATTACTCATATACCTATGAAGTAGATAAAACTTTTTGACACTTATAAAACTGTAGTCATGCATAAAGGGAAAGACACAAATATTAAGTGAACTTTTACAAAATAAACACACTAGGCAAACAATATACAAACAAAACAGTGAGTATTAAGAGTAAACCAGAAGCCCTTCTGCTATGCCCTTTCAGACTATATCATCTCAAGAGTAACCACAATTGGTAACATCACATATTCGTGCCCCCTATACTAAAATGGCATGTAAATGGAATGTTATAGTCTGTGCTCTTGGTGTTTAGGACTCCTTTTCAACATAAATTTGTGAGATTCGCCCATATTATTATGTGCAGCAATAATTTACCTATTCTTACCTACACACAGCAAGAGTTAGTGTATACACATAATGCTTTTACGCAATGTCATCTGAGAGGATCTAGAAATATTTACATACCAGCAGCAACAAGCACACACAGGTTCAGATTATTTATTTCTAATATTGTTTTGCAAGAAGTCATGTGGGAATCCTTGGAGTAAAAAGTGATTCCAGGAATGAGGCAAGAAATATATAAGATGAGCCTAGGGCATCTTGTCAATTCAGAAGATAAAGAAATGCTTACACACACACACAAACATATAAAATGATAGGGGTATATCAGAAGAATAAATAAAGTCAATTTATATACAGCTTCTAAAGCCAAATTTGGGATAGCTCGAGCAACAAAATAAAGCAGCATTGGATTATAAACCAAAGCATAGTATAAATATCCAAGGATCCATATTGATATAAATGTTTGAATAAGTTGGGGAAAAGGCAACAATTTTTCCATCCTGAAGAACTCAAAATAATTTATGTAACTACTTTCACCTTACAGGAGTAGGATATTATCACCCCTGCTTTAAATGTAGGCTCTGTATAGTGAGTCCCTTCTTAAGAGTACAGCCTAAAAGGAATAAGGGAGTAACTTTATACTGGATAAATCTGACAAACTGATTTTTCAGCCAAGTGATCAAGTTTAAAATCAACAATGTAACTCATTGATAGTATCACCCTTTGAATGTAATAAGAATATCAGACTACCTCAGATTTTTCTTACCTGAGCTCACATCTCAAGTTTAATCGTGGGGGAAAGAGCAGACAAAATGCCAACTGGAAAGTATTCTATAAAATACCTAATGAGTACTTCTGAAAACTGGCAAGATTATCAAAAAATAAAGTCTTTAAAACTGTCACAGACAAGAGGAGCCTAGGAAAAAGTGGTAGCTAAATTTAATTTGATATCCTACAGGGTTATTGAGCAGTAAAAGGACATTAGGTAAAAAGTAAGGAAGTCTTCATAGACTGTAGCCTTTAGTTAATAATAATGTATCAATACCTTCCCTAATTGTGACAAATATGCCATACTAATGTAAGATGTTAATAACAGAGGAGACTAGATTAGTATATATGGTATCTCTGGACTGTTGTCTCAGTTTTTCTCTAAATACAAATTATTCTAAAAATTAAAGTTTATTTTAATGAATGTGGAAAATAATCTACAGACTCAATAATCAACATACTTCATCCAGCTATCTAAATCCAAAATAGAGATAACTGAGCAAAATGAGTGAGACTTTAAAATAAGATCCTTAAACAACCTAAGTGCCCATTGACAGATGAGTTAATAAAGGTGATATATATCTATATATTACATACATACATACATATAATGGAATACTACTCAACAATATAAAAAATGAAATTATTCCACTTGCAGCAACATGGGTGCAACTAGAGAGAATTATGCTTAGTGAGATAAGTCAGAGAAAGACAAACACCATATGATTTCACCCATAATGTGGTATAGAGAGAAATCAAGCAAATGAATGAACCACATTTTAAAAAATAGACTTTTTAGCCTATAAGACAAAATTACCAGTGATTTTCCAAAGGGAGGTAAAAGCAGGCAAATCAAGTGAGAGTGATCATTTATAAAGTGCAAATTAGAATTGAGCTGTCTGTGGTGAATGTAATGTAATACATGTAGATGTCAACTTGATAATGAGGTACACTGCAACATATAATGTTATGATGAAATGTTTCTGAAATTAAATTAAAAAAATAAAATAAGATTCTCAAAATCTTCAAATAATTATATGAGAAAATAATATCCAAACAAAGGAATGAGAAATTCTGTTACAAGTTCAGGTAGAAGGGAAAAGAAAGAACTAGGGTCTGGTATTTAAAAACATATAGTTTGAGTCAGCTCAAGACATTTATCACTCTTTCGGGTCTTCCTTTATTTACATGCTGTGCTCATAAGCAGAGGCAAGATTTTGGTTAGATTCAATGGAGCGGTATTAAGTAGTTTAAGTAGATAACTGTCATATGTTGTAACTTTTTTGATATTGAGTTGAACTTGGTAAAGCTAAGGGTATGTAATTAAATAGTTTTTCCTAATAGTTCAGGGCAAAAATAATTACATTTAACAGAGCTAAGGTAATAAGAAGATAGAAAGGATAGTACAGATTTTATATATATTGAGGGGATGAAATCAACAGATCTTGGTGATCAATTCTCTGGTCAGGATATTGAGAGAGGAGTTGTGTGCATTAAGTATCATGATGTTAGAAATTATTAACCAAAAAAGATGTACACATTTATTCACTCATTGCCTAAACACTTATTAAAGGTGCATTATGTGTTATCACAATGATACGTGCTTGAGATAAAACAGTGAGTAAGACGAATGTAGCTCATACTCTCAGAGTTCATGGTCTATTTTTGAAAAACAAATACTAAACAAATAATTTATAAATATTATTGATAAATGATGATGAAATATACTATAAAAATAAGTGCTTTTAGAGTATTCATATGATGGTGAAATCAACTGTGAAGGTTAGGGAAGCATTACTGAGAAATGTAAAAAGAAGGAAAACTAGAATGTTTGGATGAAGTTACTGTTTCTTATTTTATATGATCTAAGTTTAACTTCCTCTGGATAAGCAAAAGATACTCATATTTCCTTCAGAAATTGTTAGCCCTAGTTCGTGTAAATCTTGACTTTTTACTGCCCCACCCCACACCCCCTGCAACCCCACTCACCGCCTCACAAAAAGACAAAGAAAAAGTCATAGAAGCATCAAAGAAGCATTAGGAAGAGTGAAATTTGGATAGTGAGCTATGTTGGCTATAATACTAGCATTTCGTTTTTATTTTTTTTAGAGATGCAGAGTCATAATTCCCATTTTTCTGAGATGAAGCAGGTCAGAAACTTCCTTGAGGCAGCTGCATTGAGGTCAAGAACTCTAAAGAGTTCCTTCCATCATCTGAAAACATAAACATCTGCTTTCCCTGATCCCCTGTCTTCCAAACAATCCTTTCTCTCTTCCAGACTTAAAATGTCCACTATCTTCAGCTCTCTGTCTCTGTCTCTCTCTCTGTCTCTCTCTCTCTGTCTCTCTCTCTCTGTCTCTGTCTCTGTCTCTCTGTTTCTGTCTCTCTCTAGTACTTGTTTAAAATTACAGCCTGGAGAGTGTATTATTAAAAATGATGAAACCGGAAATAGAAAAAGTTGTGAGTGAGGAGAATTATGTATGTGTAATTCTTTCTCAAGCCATTAGTATGAGTTCTAAGATGAAGATAATAAGCTATTATACAGAGTTGAGGATTACATGAAGTAGTACATGTAAAGTGGTTAGCAGAATAAGGACTCAAATGTTAACTATTATTATAACTATTATTAGTATCATTACTGTGATGCAATCATTATTTTTCTTCATAATTTGGAAAGTTATATGTGAAAAATTATTTCCTTATTTCCTCTAATCATGTTATTTCCTACTTCTCTTCCAGAATCTTTTGCTCCTCTCTTACTTCCAAATAAATTTAAATAATAGCACAATTTAAAAAATCTTTCTTGGATTTATTTCGTACAGCTAGAATATTTTTTATTTTATTAGGAAAATGCAGACAAGAGGGAAAAATGAAACCCTTCTAAATCTGACCACAAGTAGAAATTAAAATCTGTAAACCAGATCAGTTTCAGGGGAATCTTTTTTGTTATATGTATGAAGAGCAGCCTTTTGTGTGCATAAAGACCAGATGAGATCTAGTGAGCTATTCTAAAGTCACAAGTTGCTTGGGAAGCCTGAAACATAGGAGGTTGCCTCGTTGAGTCTAAATTCTTTTGCCACTAGCGGTCCTCAGGGGAAGATGAGCTGTACCATTCAGCATCTGGAAGATCCCACAGGAAGCTGGAGAGTGGAAATATTTTTGTAGGTAAGGAAGGTCTCATTATTCCTGGAACAGCTGTTACACATGAGGTAAATGGGGTGAACCAGCATGGTAGACTGGTAGCATAGCATCTGGGCTCTGCACCCCTGTTGTCCTGGTTAGGTTGGTGGGAGTTCATGAGGTACTTAGGGGCATGTTAAACTCAAGAACATTTGATTGTAGTAATTACCTTGGAACCATCTGACTAATCTGCACACATAACACACAGTGTTGGAGACATCCATTTCCAGGGAATGATAAATGGCAACTACTTAATTGTTTGGAGAAAAGGTGATGTACATTCAATTTGGACTGATTCCCAGTCTGGATAACCATGAGTGCCTTCCAAAACAGCATCAATAATAACATTCTGGAGATAGCTAGACCCTATTCCATTGATATTTCTTAGAGGCAGTATTTCTTATGTATATTCTCAGGGGAAGGCTAGTATCGTATTCCTAATCTATTTTTCCCATTAGGGAAAATTAGATATATGAAAGCAATGGCAAATGTTCAAAGTCATACAATGACTAGAGGCAGAAATGAAACCCTGGTGACCAGTCCCTGAGCTAGATTACATGGGAATGAATGATGCAGGATATTGTATTTGAAGAGCTTTGGTTTTTTTCCCTGAAATAGGGGTGAAGAAGGATGTTGGATATTTACAAAAACCTAGCACAGCCCTTGCATATAATGTTAGGCGAATAAATGCCCATTTTCCTCCCCTTTACTTCCCTCTTCTTTCTTACCTTTCTCCTTTGAATTCTCATCTTTGCAAACAAATTTTTTCAATCACATCTGAATCCCCCAATGATTTGATCTCTCTGGGAATTAAAAAAAAACTTTCTAATTCTGTTTTCCTTCCAGCCACCACACATACACACACACACACACACACACACAGATACAAGGTGACAGAGGTGATAGCTGGGAAATAGTTAATCAATCAAAGTCAACAGATGGTGACTAAGTAGAGCAGATTCTGGAGAAAGAAGAGATAAGAGCTTCCTTTTTTCCTTTGGCCTTTAGAAACTTGAGAAAAGGAGAAAAATAACTCCTGTGGGTTAGTATTTGATTTTTCACAGTTTTATGTTCCTCTTGTTCTTGGCCCACCCCACCTCCTGCCTGTGCCTGACCTGACAGAGTTGAGGTTAGCCTGACAGGAAGTGCTAAAAGGATGTCGACAGAAAAGTTCGATAGTAGACCACGCTGTGCTCACAGCCAGAGTTTTCTCACACACCTGTCCAATTAAGAACCTGGGCCCATCCTGAATAAATTATATTGCAGCCTTTACTCTGAAGTGAAAGGAGATGCTGTGTGCTTCTGCTGGAGGCAGACTCCTCCTGGGATTATGGTGCAATCACCTGGCCCAGCGTCCAAGCACAGGAACAGAGACACTCATCTGCTCCATCCAGGTGTGTAGCAAGCTTGATGGCTGCCACAGTACATGCCACCTGCAACTGTCTGGAGTGGTCACATGCTCACTTCCCAAAAGATCTTCTGTGCTGAGAATTTGTCTTCAATGATCAGTTATAGGTACTTGTCTTCAGGACGCCTGCAAGGTGTTCAGCTCCATGGTAGGAAGTGCCACATACTAGCCAAGTGCTTCAAGTTTGAAGCTATCCTTATATTTAGCTGTCTTCTTCAAGGGAGGACTCATTCTCAGGTACAGTGGTGCAGGTACATTTAGGAAAGTCAAAATACACAAATTATCTTGTAGTTTTTTAATTGCTTTATATTTTTGTTCACATTGTTATGTACTTTTATGATATTGAATTCACCCTTCAGTCTGTGTTCATTTCACAACACACCCACCACCAGAGTTCAAGTGTCCTTTACCATCTCCTTACTAACCCCTTTTTCTTCTTGTAACCCCACCCCACCTCATCCATTTTACTCCCTTGGTAGCCAGTCTTGTGTATTGTGAATTTTGTTGAGATTTGTGTTTGTTTGGTTGGTTGTTTTGTTTTGTTTCTTTATATTCCACCTGATTGAAGCCATCCTGTACTTCTCTTTTACGTCCTGATGTGTTTCACTTAAAATAATCACCTTCAGTTCCATTCAGTTTTTTCCAAAAGACACAATACCACCAATGAAACAAAAAGGCAAACCACTGAATAGGAGATATTTGCACAACATACATCAGACATGAGTTTAATCTCCAAAATATATCTAAAGATATATTTATATCAACAGCATGAAAGCAAAAATCTTACTCAAAAAAATGGACAGAAGAGCTGAACAGACAACTTTTAGAGAAGATACATAGAAAAATAATGTGCTATGTCAGTCACCATCAAAGAAATGCAAATAAAAAACATATTCTTACCCCAGTAAGAATGGCCTACATCAAAAAGATTAGAAACAACAAATGTTGGAGAGGGCCTAGAGAGAAAGGAGTCCTCCTACACCATTGGTGGGAATGTAAATTAGTTTAACCTCTTTGAAAAACAGTGTGAAGTGTCCTCAAACATAAAAATGGAACTGCTCTCAATTATTTTGATGTTGGTGATGTCTTATGCTTTCCAGTTTGTGGTCATGCTCCTACCCAACCTTAGCAACTATACCTTACCTTCTTTCCTTATGCACACACACACACACACACACACACACACACACAGGCACACATCTTACTTGCTATCAAGATAAGAATGCTGTGTTATTTGGAATGTGGGGTTTTCCATAGTTTAATTTCAGGTAAGGGAAGACCCATCTTGAATTCAACTTGTGTCTATGACCAGGATCCTGAAGTTGGTTAGTGGGCTGACAGAGGACAAATTCACCAGAAAAGAATAAAGTTCAGGTACATAACTTGGTTCAGGCATAAGGCCTCAGACTTGAGAGAGGAGCTAGAAATTCTTAGTAAAATAGATTCTCTGTTACTGATATCTGTTCACTGAACTAACTTTCAAAAACTTGCATAAAACAACTGCAAGTAAGTACCATGCTGTTGCATCTTGTTGATGCTCACCCGCTGTGGACTCTCTCCCCAGGAAAAAGAAAGTAAGAGGTTGTAACAGCTAATTAGCTCAACTCTATGTGAGAATTACATAGGTAGGGTAGTATCGTGCTGAAGCTTATTTAATAGAGCAAGTATATAAGGAAAGGACTCAGTTCCCTCCACAAGGGACCTAAGTTTTGATGCATCTAAAACTGCAACTCTTGGTGGTCCCTCCGCCCGCTGTGCATTGTGAGTATGACTTTGGAGGCAGAAATGGGAGAGCAGTAAGTGTGAGAGGGGGGTCTTGAGTTAGGACAGCTCTAGGAGACCCTCAATGTAAACTTTCACACTAACACAACAGTGAGGCTCAGGAGACACCCCAGGAAGCCATAGCAACAGCAGAGCCCTTATCGTATGGGACAATGGACGGTGATTTGACTGTTATCAGAGGGAGCTTATGATTCTGAGATCTGGCTGTAAGTCTTGCTTCAGTAGCCAGTGGTGCTCAGTCATAAAACACACCATATGCCCTCCTTTTTTATTCTCAAGTAGGTATATACTTAAGAATATAGTGAGATATTAAGGCTCAAAATGACTTGAGAAAATTCAAGAGAAGCTCAGTGAAGGTCACATGACCTGTAAGAAGTAATGTGATGGGAGTGCTTGTATCTCAGTGAATGAATCTTTCTATTGCATTTACGTAGGATTTGTTTTAACCTTTTAAAATATAGCCACCCTTGAGTGGCAAGGTGGTACAGCGTTCATATGCTTGGTCTCTGGTGTCTCATTGCCTGGGTCAGAATCCTAGTCTTACTAGCTGTGTAACCATGCACAAGTCTTTGATCCTCTTGGTGTCTCGGTTTCCCTAGGTGTAAGGAGTTGCATCCTAGGGTTCTAACTAGAATAAGCTCTTAAGAATCAATCAGACAAAAATTTATATGAGTAAATCTCTTATACAAGAAGATTGAATCAATTACTTCCCGGATGACTCAGAATCACTCTAGAAGCAATGAGAGAATCATAACAATTCTAATTCCATGTGTGAAAAAAACAGGAAAATAGAGTTTGAGTGCCTTGAAAGGAAACAGGGACAAACACAGACCATCTCCGCACATTTAAAGGTGACTGCCAATTACAAGTCAAGAATAATACTTAAGAAATAGTTCAAAATAAATCAGAACTGTGTGTGATCACTGTTGATTTTAATTAATAATGTGCCAGAAGAACAGAATAGACCTCTAGGAGATCAGTGAGAGATACTATCATTGTCTAAAATACTTCCAAAAAACATTTTATGAAGGAAGTGGAAAGTTAAAATTATTGAATCATTTGGTGTCCAACTAAATATTCAGAAAATGTCTTTATATTAACTGCAAGTCTTCATATCTATTGTTTCCATCATTTAAATCAACTTAGGAGTGACAATCTGTACTTTTCATTGCAGAGTGCCTTTGGAAAATTAGTCATGCACCAAGGCATTGTCATGCAAATTCAGTCTTTCCTTAGAGGCTTTCACTAGTTTGTTCCTTTACAATGCTTTTATTAAACTCCTACTATTTACCGATACACTGAGCACAGAGCTGGAGTCATAAGGGTGTTGCCAACAGTGAGTAACCGGCATTGAAGAAAAGAGAGATGCTGCCAAATAACTTCAGCACAGCTGAACAGAAGCTCTGACAGGACACAGTGGAGAAAGGTCTCTGTGGAAGGGGCAAGATTTCAAGGAAAAGAAAGGGCATAGGACCTATAAGGACTGATTTGGGTGAGTGGGAGTCAGGCAGGCATAGAGATGAAAGGTCATTCTACAGAAAGGGAATCATGTGAATTCCAGGAGACAGGGGTTGACATGTGTCCCTACATGCTGTGTGACTGATGCTGGCAGGAGGAGGTGGGGAGAGGCAGGTGGGGACATAAGGTCTTGCTGACCCTTGAGTGTCAACCTAAGTGGTTTGAACTGTATTTGGGAAAATGTCCTGCGAGGAAATGAGGGATTCTGGAATGGCCGTAGTCACACAGAACTTCTGTATGCTGAATAGTGACCAAGTTCTTGGCCCCGGTGGCATAAGGAGTGTAGCAGAGCAAGGTGAAGTCAGACCACCTAGGTGAAAGCCAGGCCTTATTAGCTTTATGAACCTGAGCATGTTGTCTAAGCTCTTGGTGACTCAGTTTTCTCACCTGCAAATAGCACTCTGACATAGGATTGTTTCAAGGAATGAATGTGCTGTCCATACAGCTATTAGAACAAGGCCACAGTTAGCAGGAATTCATGGGAGTAAATGGGAGCATAGGCTGGTAACACAGCCTGGCTCTTACAGCGACTGAGGGTTCCCTGTGTAAGCTGGGGAGCTTAGCAAAAGCTGTCGGGGGAAACAACTCCGTCCTTTAAAAATATGGAAGAAACATCAGTAGCAGATGCATCATCATCTACAACAAATAAACATACATGGAACACTTGTTACACTCGGCAGAGGCCTATGTTTGCATTTTGATTGTATAGGGCTATTAAGTAGACACTGAAACGAAATACAACAGCTATTTCAGATTTCCTGATAACTGTTCTTAAAGCATTAACTGAGTATATAATATATGTTTCTGGTACAAAATTCAAAAGGTACACATGTTTTTTAAAAAGTTTTTCTCATTTCCTTGACTCTTGTGAGCACCCTTTCCTCCTTGGGGGTAACTCGTTTTTGTTTTGTTTTGATTTGTTTTTCTTTGCTTTTTCCTTGTGGTACGCCCCCTCCTAGGAATGATGTATCTTTACCAAACACATATTAATATATACCTAGATTGATATTGATAGAGATATGCTTAAATAAATGATATAAACTGTCTTGTAACTGTTTTAAAAACGAAGGTGTGCCTGGTGGCTTAGTGGTTAAGTCCTTGAGAACAGCACATTGCACACACATCCCAGTGACCCAGGTTTACAACAGGGGAACAACAAAGATAGCACCTAAATTAAATAAGTAGATGCTTCTTCCTCCTCTCTTTCTGCCCATCTGCTCTCCTTTATTTCTGTCTGTACCTTTCCTTAAGAATAAAAAAAAAAGAAAGAAAATAGAAAAGAAACAATACACCTTGGAACACTTTCAGTAACAGTATGTATAGAACCAAGACATCTCATCTTAAAAACTACATACTGTCCCATTATTTGGATATATAGTTGTTAACTAGTCATGTTGGTAGGATTTAGATTTCTTCCAATGACACATTTATGTCCAATTCTTCAGTTTATACACTAGTACATACACTAATTACGCATAAGAGAAATGGTACCTCTAGGTAGTATTTGTGAATCAAGCTGATATGAATTTTTAATAAATGTAAGAGAGTATTTCCAAAGAATTTAGAATTATTCTATTTCAAAAATTTCAAGACAGACAAAATAAATGTCAACTATGTAATTAATATTTATTTTATGTAACAGATTAAATATAAAACACAGTCCTATCTTGGAAGTGCTCTATATTTCGTCAGCTCCTTTTGTGCGTAAAAAATATATGCCCATTTTTTAAGCCTTAGAATATATTTTTACTATTTCAAATGAGTATAGGTTTTTACAGTGGCACCTCTGCTTTTCTTATAGACATTGGTCGTATCAATGATTCATTTGCTGCAAAAATTATTATTATAAAATGCAGACCCAAATCTCAAAACTATATTTCTAAAACATACATTTGATCATGTCAGCTCAGTGCTTAAAGTCTTTAGTGGTGTCTTACAGCCTCCAAAAAACCTACTATGTTAAAAGAAAAAAAAAACACACACACAGGACAGACTTTTTGTACAATGTGAGATACAAGCCACATTGCATACCATGAACTCAAACAGGTTGATTGCATATAATACAACAGAGTGGTGCCTCTGGCCCAAAGCAGCAGAGCAACTCTGGCAAAGAAAACAAAACTCAGAACCTTTTTAAAGGGTCCATTGCTCCTTTCTAAGGGACAACCCACAAAGATGACAGTGAGGAGAAAAGCACAGGAACTTTGAAATTAGGTCTGTACTTGACTGCCTGTTCTGTATTGAAATACCACTGAACTCCTCTTTCCATTTGTTCAAAATGGTGAAAATAATATATAACTCCAAGAGATTTCGTAATGAAAAAAATCAGGTAACATATGTAAATACAAGTTCTCTAATTATTGTCTTTTCACTTTTCATCATTTCTAGTCACTGGACATATATTATAATGTCATAAATCGACCTTAAAATTTTATAATTTAAATGAGGGTGTGCTGCAAATTACATATTGTAGACCAAATACTACTCGCATATGTGAGTTTGGAATCCATTTTACATTTTTTAATATTTTTAGAAGTCACAAGAAGACTAGTGTTTCATGTTTGCAAAAATTACATAAAATTTCTATCTCATTGTTCATTAATAAAATATCAAAATATACTCATGGTCATTCTCTTAAATATTGTCTGTTTTTATGCTACCATGGTAAGGTGAATCATTGCAACATAGATACTCTTATATAGATATTGTAGCAGAGACTGAAAAGGCTAAAATATTTACTATCTAGCCCTTTACAAAAAAAACAAAGCATAGTTTCTTGACCTTTGATCTATCCAATCTTATTATATGGTAAATGCACATATGTATGTGTCTACATATTCACATGCATCTCTATCCATTTCTGTATTTAAGGGTGATATGACATATGCGAGTTAGCTAAAATATTTAGGCATGGTTCATCCTTGCATTAATGGGATGCTAGGATATAGAATGGTCCATCACCTGTACCATCAGGATGCACCTGAGGTTTGTTCCTTAAATGGTACTACACCTAGTCACTGAGTTAGGGGATTTCTTTTTGACTGCTAATGACTATAAGCATAACATAACCTTGCCTTTGGAACATTACTCTGACAGCTTCAAATAAATCTTTTATAAACGTATAGTTGTGTTCCCCCAAATATCAGCGAGTTGGAAATTTACTGAGCTTCTGTACAGGATTACATGACTTGCCCTGTGTCTGCATTACTCATGGTGCTGCTCAGTAAATGTCCATGTGAGTGACAGAGTTTGGGCTGAAGTTTTACTGTCTTATAAATTGAGAGTGAGATTGTAGATGAGTCGCTAACCCTGACCCACTTTAAATTACTATCATTTACAGAAAGAATCAGAGATGCACACAATCAAATCAACTCAGGGAGGTTCGTTACCCCACTTGATATCTTGTTGACAAGTTTCACACTTAACTAGCAAACCATAAGGTGATTATTGAATATTGTCACATCCTTTTTTTTTTTTTTTTTTAAAGAAGCTTCAGTAGAGCTTTCTCATTAAAAAATAGAAAATGCCATAAAGCCACATTTATTTTGATCTTTCTGGGCTCTAAAGATAGAAAAGACTAAGAAATATATAGGTACAAAGCACTCAATAGGAATCTCAAATGGTTGAAAGCAGTTCATGAAAAGCAAGGAAAGACAGGTCCTCTGGGTTTTATTCCCCCCAAAGAGAGAAAGGAAAAAATGAGTTGGCTGACCAAGTCTGTCTACAGTTTCTCCCTCCTTCTTGCTCTCCATTGCATGTTTTTATTTTTCCCAAGAGATTCAAAGAAACACCTAAATATATTGTGGTGACTTTGAAATGTAGAACACTTTTCCTTTTTTAGAGTGGTTAGCCAAAAAATGGGTATCGTATATAAGTTACTTGATTGATACTGTTGAACCCTAATATTAGATCTTTTCTTTTTTAATTCTTTCATTCAACCAACAGGCATTTATTTACTACCCATGAGGCACTGGAAAATTTACTGGAAAAGAAAAACACACCCAAAGTCTACATTTTACAAGGTTTTGTAGCTTACAAAGGTATCTCACAGGATAACTACCTCCAGTTTATCTTGAGAGAGTTCAAGCTTCCTCAGGACTTCAACCTATGAGTGGGACAATTAGCAGAAAATAACTAAATGCTGCTGGATCATTGCCTTCACTTCCATGTTCAAGTTCATCAGAATTCTTTCTTGCTCACTATGCTAATTATTTCTGGGAGTATCCAAGGGTGTCACATAGGTAGTAGTGAGAAGTATTGAGGTTATTTAATCTCTACAATTTCACTGCTGCCCGATGCCCGTCAAGTCACTAGAGGGTCACCCATCTACTGACCTTGGCACCCTGGCACCCTGCCTCCTGTGATGCACAGTATTTGGATGCCCAGTTCTGATTCTCCTTCCTAAAGAAATCTAAATGGTACATCAGAATCTCCTTCCATCGCTCCATCCGAATGACTCTGGAGCCATAAGCTGTTTTCCTTGCAGAACAAGAGGCATGGCACATCTGTTGTACTCTCTTTCCCTGACACTATTATATCGGTTCCTGCGTCTCACAGAGCCTCCTTTCAGCCCTGTCTAAAGTATCTCTCCAGGAGAATTCAGTTTTCATGTTGGGCAACCAGATGCAGAGATAGGATTCCAGTTCTCCACTCCCTCCAGTTTTATGTACCCTGAGGTGATTAGACACAAACCTCTGCCACCCTTTCCTGTACGCAAGCTAAAGTGGGCAAATGGAACTCTGGGGCCTATTTAGACTTACACTTCCTTCACAATAACCTTTAAAGTTGCAAATATTGATGCATTCGCACTGTGTAAGAACTAGAGAGAGTGATTAAATAACACATCTTTGATCACACAATTAGTAAATAGCAAAGCAGGTACTGGAGTCAAATTCTTTTACCTCTAAACCCTTTCCTTCTCAGCTTCTGATCCTAAATCCTAAAGTGGTTTCAAGCAAAACTCTTTGTTGTCTGGCTTTTCATCTCTTAACCAAATTTGAAGAAAAGAGGAGGGTAAATACTTATCCTTGTCCTTTTTTTCCATAAAGGAGTTTCTGCAGATTGCTTAACACTGCATATAAATCAAAATTCCAATTTGATCATGAGCTAAAATCACAGCCTTTTTATTATATGCTATTTCCCTTATAGACAATGCATGTGGAAGCTCATAAATGGAAAAAAAAAAGGATATTTTGCCCTCGATCTGCCACCTGAGGCTTGAAGAAGAATTAAAGCTTCTTGTGCTGGCTGGAGAGAATTTACTAAGGTCAGCAGGACCTGGATTCTGCATTAATAGAAGGATATTCGTTGCTTGAGTTTGTGCTGGGAACTCCTAACATATTTAGAATACCTCTTCCCTTGAGTCCTGGTCATAAATATAGTCTTATAACTTTAAATACTAAGAATCCTTTGAAAAAGGAAATTATGCACACACATACACACACATGTGCACATCAGTTCAGGAGGAAAAGAATATAATACCTAATAGAATAATAACCAGGGATATCTTGTTTTCCAACTTTAGTTGAAGACAAATGCTACGACGGAATCTACAAAACACAAGTTGGGAAAAAAAACTAAACCAAACCAAGGTTATTTTTTGTTTTCTTTTGCTTGAAGGATTATTAGGTTTCTTTATGCCATGAACCCCTTCAGAAATCTGCCATAACATATGATTTTCTTCTTAGAATAATGTTTGTCAATGCACAGAATAAAATCCATAGGATTATAAAATAGACTACATCAAAATATAATTATCAAATTATTTTTAATTAGTCGTGTAGTTATATATGTGCTTTTTGAGTTAACACTTTCAATAAAATCAAAAGTGTGACAAAGCAATGTGAAAATATCTGTAACAACATCACAGTTACTGATAATACTATTTAGTTTGTTGCTTTCATTAATAATGGAAGGAAATGCTAAATTCCAGTCAGAATTTAGTAAAAATAAGCACCCAAAACTTTTTGCCATCTACTTTCTTGGGTTACCTTGAGACACTGTCATCATTTGGGGAGTTAGTGGGATCTCAGTTAAGAATGCTTGAAATACAGGAAAAGTGAGTAGTTTCTAGATTGAAGATGGTTTTTCTGTGAAGAAAAATGAAATTAAATGTTTAGCAGATGCCCTGCTTCTCTCTTTGAGGTTTTTCTTTTCTTTGCTACTATCCAGCTGCTTCTTCATATGGATTCTAATCACATCCTCCTCTTCTCTGTCTCTTCAATCCTACTGTTTAAAGCTCACTCCTTAAATATAAAAAAGTGTCCTCTGGTTTACCTGAAACATGATCAGCATCTTGAAAAACTTCCCAGCAATGATCAAGGTCCTATTATGGGACCTTTAAGAGACGTTCCCCTGGACTGCTGCCTCTGAACTTGAATCAGCACTTGTTGATACTGCAGGTGCCTCTGGGAAAACACAGAGACTAGCACAGAAGTGATGAAGGAGGGGCACAGAGAAAGCAGGGAGACTATAGAAGACTGTGCAGGGCGGCGATGAGGTGGAACAGCTGCTCCACTCTGCCTGGAGTTTGGGGGCAGCAAGGGGTCAGTCACCAGGCACAACACACAACCAACCTAAAGGCATACTCACAGATCACTAACAAGCCAGAGTTCCACCACCCCACAGAGAATTTGACCCTGTAGACTACATTACACAGGCCTGTAGCATTAAGAAAAAAAAAACTTTCCAAAACAGACAAGGAAGGCCATGAGGCTGTCTGTCCTGTCCTGTCAATGCTATTCTGAACCATTATTTAACAAGTTCACCCATGGAATATTGAGCTTTCCAAGAGAGTTAAAACTGTTTGACTATCAGAATCTGCAAAGTTTAGTGTTAACTTGCAAATTCGGATCTCACAGAAATACAAATGATTTCTGTTACATAGAAAAAGATAGCCCCCTAACTATAACCTCAGTGCCCCATAGGGCATTCAGTAGTTTTCTTTCCAACTCTATTCTAACATTCTTTTTTCAATTTTTCATTGCCTACAAATATCCAGTTCTTCAGTTTCACCGGCTTACTTTCACCGTCTCCTCATCAATGAATGGTTTGAAGAAAATCATTGATATGCATTAACTTTACATTTCTATGAGCCACACACGATTCTAACTTTTTGGAAATTATATTTTGACAGTGGTTTTTTGATGCGGGTACCTGGCACTGGAGAGTGAAATTAGTCCTGGAAAGAATTTGAGGGGCGACGCCTTGTCGCAACACCATGTGACGAGTTTATTAAAAACAACTAGGCAGAAATGTCACACACAGCTTGGGGTGACAGGAGCAAGAGAGAGTGTCATTAAAATGGAGTTTCTTATGTATGGGAAGAAGGACCTCCCTTTCAGAGAACCCTGAGAGAGTCAGAATCCATGGGTAGGGGGTGTCTAGGGGGCATGTCCCCAGTTCAGGTTGCTAGAGAAGGATTGTAGAATTCCAGCCAGTCCCTTCTCTCCTGTCTCTCATCAGTTTGAGCTGCCCTCTTTCTGAAGCACCAGTCAGCATCTTCCCCAGTGTCCACCGGAGTCGCCAGAGTCTTTATTCCAAGAAATAGTGGTCCAACCCGAGGTCATGTCCTATGAAATGACGGTTCAGACTGAGAGGCATTTCATCGCCGTCACAGATTACACCAGGATTCAGGATTCTCAGTCTTCAGGGTGCAAATGGATCATCTGCAGGGCTTGTTAAAATACAAATCTTCAGGTCCCACCCCAGACTCTCTGATTCAATAAGTCTAGATTGCACCTGAGAATCTACATTTCTTACACGTTCTCAGCTGTTATGAATGCTGCCAAACTGAGAGACCCCTCTGAGAAACATGAGGAAACAGACTCACCTGGGGCTCAGGCCCTCTTTTTCAAAAGGATTATGTTCTAACATCCTAGTAAGAAAAAGACTTTAAGCTCAGTAAATTAGTCTCCTTAAAGTCAGTTCTACTTCTCCTGGGACCTATGTTCTTTTATAGTTAGACACTGGGCATATTCCTTTTGCTTGTATTCTTGGGTTATTGTATTCTACTTCTTTTCTACCCTCCCTTGAACAATGGGCAAGTGTAGAGTTAGCTCTGTGCTCAGACTGGATCGTCTGCCCTGAAAGAGGGTGCACAGAAGCCCAAGACTGCCAGCATCTCTACCAGGGACAAGCACAGTATGGTGGCAGCTGTACCCATTTGCCTGATGGATGGGTGCTGTCAGTGCTGCAGGCTATCTCCCCTTTGGCGTCATGTAGACAGATGGAAAGTTTCTCGGAACACGCATATCCCTCCATCAAGCTCAGGCTATTTGCATTTCAACTAGTCAGGGTCAGGCTGCAGAAAGCCAAAGCTAGAGAACAGACTGTGTTCTTTCTCTCCCTTTAAGGACACATGATTTCCTTTACCATTTATATGCCTGCCTCAATATTCTGTTTTCTTCATATGTTCATTAAGTCAGCCAATTAAAAAACATTGATTAAGCATTAGCTCTCTGTGCAAGTTGCCATGTTAGGTACATGAGAATACTAAAAACAAATAAATAACAAAATAAGGTAGGAATCTTGACTTTCAGAAATTCATCATCTTTTTTTTTTTCTCAGATTGTTGAACTTCCCCACACCAGAGTCAATGTCAAACTAGCCCCTAACCACAGTGTTTGAAATTTACTAATTTTCTTCAGGCTTCCAAATCTGTTTCCTGCTGTGGCAATGTCAGGCCACTGACCTCACCTCTCATCAGCTTGTGTCTCTGGAGGACCCAGGACATTTTTATTCATCCTCCTTTTGCATGTCTTGTCTTCTGTGAGTGAGTTAAAACAAAGAACTGGACTCTCCAAGTAGTTCTGGGGAAAATTGCTGCCTGAGTCCCTTCTAGAAGTTGTTTCCTTTGAGATTGAAAATTTTTCTACTTCGCATCTTGCTTCCTAGGGCAAAATTTATGAAATAAGGCTGTTCAGTGTCAGACACACTTGTTATGGGTAACTCGATTTCTGAATTCATAAACTCAACACATTGGTTTTGGACTGCATCTTCCGCACTGGTTATTTTCCCTGTCCGAGGGCTGCACCTCCTACTTGATTTGGTTCTCAACTTGCCCCAGTTTCTGCTGAATATTGTCATCCACAGCCTCCCCTCCCAAATCCCGAAGTCAGCACCATGCATGGTGTAGTCTAGCCTATGATGAGTTCCTTTGTCTCCTTTTGTAGTTTTTCATCCTCTTTCCCTCTTCTCTGACCATCATGCCTCCAATGGAAGAACGGTTGTAAAAACACCAAGTCATTAAATGTCATTTTTGTTTACTTCACTTATTAATCTTCAGGTTAAGTCATATAGGAGAGGCAATAGAATGAACCTTTTATGAACGAAATGGCTTTATTGTGATGTTCTTTTCTGATTGGGAGTTATTTGAAAGAGTAGATATAACTGAGAAAATATTTTACTCCTTCAATCAGAAAAGCAATTAAGACCAATAAGAACCTCTTCATCTGTATTCAATTCTCTACCCCCTTCTGCTGACCTATTTGGGATTCATTAGTCCCACTTCTTATTCCTACCTCCTCCACTGAGTCATCTTCCATTGCCCAGCTCTGAATGAATAACCCCTTCCTGAATGATCTAGACCACTCCTTCAGAATCTGGAGACAGTGGTTTTCTCATTTTCCTTCTTCCGAGTGTGTGTCCATCTATCTCATCTAACAATTCAAACATCCAAAGAATAGGATCTGCCAATTTCTTTGGATTTAAACTGACCTTAGCTCTAATACTAGCTTGAATCATAATTAGGGTCTATCCTGTGAGAAATTAATCTCCAATTCTTCATTTATATGACAGGACTAATAAATCCCATTTTGAAAGCATGTTTTGACTATTAATCTAGGAAGATGTTGCGGGGAGGGCAGTGTTTGTGTGGCTGGTAAATTGGTATTCTCTGTCTGGTTAGTTGCTAGTAATAGGTAAGGAGGAGTAGTAGTTATTGTCATCAAGCTGACCTCAGAGTATGGGCATATAGCATGAATTTGTCTACATTCCATATGGAAAACAGTGAATTGTTATTAATGACTAGATACAATGCACACATGTTTTGACATTTTGACAAGACTAAATACCTACTTAAATGAGCTGCGGACATTGTCCTTGGCCTGGGCAGAAAATACCCTCTGGGAGAATAGCTATTGCATTGTCATTATTCCATGGAGACCTGATAAACATGTTTCTGGTGGCTTTATATAGTATGGAGCAGATATTCCACTGCTATTGTGGATTTGTTTCTGTCTTGTTCTCTGCCTCCCAGTACCCAGCTTTGTGTTTGAATAGTTGGGGAAGGGGAGCGGGGGAAGCAGTTGCTGTTTTGCAGATTTTGATTTCTAAGAATGTTTACCACTTCAGTTCAGCCAGCAACAGAAATCCTTTTCAAGTTCCTCAGCCTCCAATTATTCATGAAAAATATCAAACTGAGAAACAAAGGCTTTTCTTTAAGAAAAAAAATGAACGGGCGTTTTTCAACCTCAGCAACATCAAACAGTCTTTCACGCAGAATGGTGACAACTTCAAGAGAAAGGGCTCTGATTTAATCATTTTGCTAAAGAAACCCTTCGTTTTCCTGGTGTGCTCTTGTGTTAATAATTTAAAAGTCAGCAATTTCTAAACCAAATTATTCCGGCTTATAAGAACTGCCATCAGGTATTTCTGTGTCAAGATGCTGCCCAAAATCCTGAGGCTAAAACATGACATGAGTGAATTGATATACACATTATCAAGGGAGTCAGAAATAAAGCAAGATTTAGAGAAGATTTCAGTGAATCCTCTTTTTAACACTGGTGTTTTGGCTACATAGTTCAGGGAAAAATCAAGAATTGCAATTTTTTTAAAGATGTGCTTTGGTCAAAAAATGAAAGTGTTTTTGCAAGAGAAAAAGAATAATTTCAACACTATCACTTCCTAATTAGTGCTCCAACAAACACAGATGCACTTCAGGAGATAGAGAAACAAGTAAATTACACTAATATCACCATATTAGTATGGAAGGTAAGCATCACACTGGTATTAATACCTGCCCCATTTGTTCGATACATATGAACAAATGGCAAGAGGTTGAGATGAGACTCTCTTGCTACAGAGACCCAACTCTGCACATAATGAGAATCATAATCAGTTCTACGGGGATACCAGGTAGAAGACATGGGTCATCTCCCTATACAGGGTCTAACTGAGGAAGCAAGAGGTAGATGTATAGTCAATTGATTAAATGCCAAATAACATTAATGGGATGAAACATGCCATAAAAATAAAAAGATACTATAAAGCAGAATACGCTTATACCCAAGACAGCCCCTTGGATTCTGACACTGGGCTAGAGGAGGAGATCACTGCAGACTGAGGTTCCTTTGAGATGACATCTGGGAGGAAGTAGACTTGAAGCCACAGGGTCCTACTGTATTTTTACTCATTTTATTGAAGTTAGAGAAAGAACTAGATCTGGCCCAGGAAAAAACATTTTTCTTTTATCGCAAAGTAATAATTATGAAAAAAAATTAATGTTTATCTGAAAAGAGCTATCATTTTCCAAACACAAGATTTGGATAACATGGATAACTTTATAAAAATTCACACTGATTTAAAAATACCAAAAAAGAATGTATAGTCTCTAAATAGTCAAGCTGAAAAGAACTTCTAAGCATAGGTAATTCAACGCTCTCCTTTCATAGACAAAAACAAAACAAATTAAAACAAAAAGCAAGAGAATTGGCACTGAGAGATAAGAAGAAATTTAACTAAAGAAACAGAGGACACGCATCTAGAACCCAGGTGTTCAGCTGACAGATAAAATTCACTTTGTGCTATTTCACATTTTCTCTCTCTCTTTTGTTTCCCATAGCAGAATTTAAAACTGAAAATACAGAGGATTTAAATCCTGAAAGTCAGTTACCGCTTTCTCCAGGTGGGAGCCAACAGCTCAGAGAAGTTTTGATTTTTCCGATCAGCAGCAACAGATAATTGTCATCAAGCATGCATTTCTTCAGGGTTTCTTCAATAGTTTTTTAAACAGTGCTATTTATTATTTCTTTTGTTTGTCATGCTATACTCATTTTAGGATATTGCTTGTCAGTCTCTACTTCATGCCAGACCCACTACCAGAGTTCCAGTGTTCTTTACCCTCACTTTCTCCCTTCTTTGCCTAACCCCCACAGCCCTCTGTCTGTTTTATTCCATTCTTAACCAGGATGCTTACAAGTAAAGCTCAAAGAGAAAAAATGAATGATTTTTTTCAGCTACTAAGAGAAAGTGGCCTTGCACTCAAAGCTCCTGGGGTTAGGGTTCCCTTTTGGTCACTTACTAGCCTCCAGAACCTTGACTTTTTCATCTGTAAATTGCAAGTGTTGTAACGAACTCAAAGGAAAACGAAATGTGTTGGTGCATGTAAAAGTCCTTTCTGCATAAAAGCAGGTTGCACAGGTAAGTTAATACTTCTCTATTGAGGAAACAGGAAAACCCGACTCATTTTATGGTAAACCGATAATAAAATGATGATGACTATCATTATTATTTGTATAACAGAAAGAAATATTCGTGTGACAAATGTTATCTTTTCTTTGAAAATGGAAAGAGGTAGAGTGAATGCTTGAATCAGATAGATATTTACCTATAACTTGAGGGAAAAATAACTATTTTGGAAGAAGCATGTTTTAGATCCAGGAGATGATACCTTCAAAAAGAACAGTCATTTCTCCCTTATGCCCCACTATACCTTTTGTCACTTAAGATATTGTTTTTGTGCCACTCCATTTCCAGATCTCGAACCTGGGTCCACAGGTCTCATAGCCTGCACCTTGGCTTCCTGAGTCACAGAGGCGGGACCTAAGATATCTTTCATATGCAGTAAGAGCTTCATAAAGAGTGCTGAGGGAGTAAAAAGATAAATTACAGATGATCTCCTTTGATACAAAAAGATTTGCATCATCTTCCAAAAGAAACGTTACATCGTCTTCTTAGGTGCTTTAATTAATGGGAGAAACTTTCAGCAGAATTTCCAATATGGCTTCTTGTCTCACTTGCTATTATACTTTCTCCTAGAAGTCATCTTCTGTGGCCCATGCAAGCAGCTTCTATAAAGTGACAGAGAGTAAATATTTTACACCTCCTGGGCCATAAGGCTTCTGTCACCAGCGTGGAAGCAGTTACATGCAAACAAATGAGCACAGTTGAATAAAAAAAAAAAAAAAAAAAAAAAGGACACAGAAAATTGAATTTTATCTAATTCTTATATGAAGAATGATATAACCATTTTCTGATTCTTGTCAAGCACTAAAGAACATAGCAGTCATTCTTAGTACAAAAACAGATCACTTGACGGATTTGACTCAGGGTAGGAGTCGGGGGACCATTGGACAGCTTTCCTTTCAGATTAACACCCAGATTCTCTGACACGTGTAGGTGTCCCTGAAAGAGCCATCCTAGGGCACACATAGGAAAACTTGTAGGTGATTCTATACTCTGTGGAAAGGACATGACCCGCCTTGCCCAAATTAACCTCTTCCTCTTGTAATGGTGGTAACTCTGCCAACAACAGGTGCTTGGGCTCTTGTGCCTGAGGCGTTGTCCTTCTCCCTTCCTCTCTTCTCTCTGGTCTTCTTTCCTGTCAGTCTTGAGTTCACAAAGACTTATTCAGGCCTCTTATAGGCTCTCTAAGTCTCCCAAGAATTTTCAGGGGCAGAGAGAAGACACATTTAATACATCTCTTTATTATCATAGGTTAATAGAACACAGCCCCAGCCCCTTCTAACCTCAGAGCTGAGACTGGCAAACCTGATTGCTAATCTACTTAATGGTGTGTGTGTGTGTGTGTGTGTGTGTGTGTGTGTGTGTGTATTCCTGTCCAAATGAAAAAGGAATAATGTTGTTAGTCGTCTGTGTGGGTGTGTGTTTATGTTTGTGTATGTATGTGTGTGATTTTTTTTCAATGGAACGAGATTTACTATGGTTTTTGCTGTGACCAGGATGCTTTTTTTTTCTTTTCTTTTCTTTTTTTTTTTTTTTTGCAATAGCTCAGTCGTGTTTTATCTGAAGTAGAAATAAGTAAATGATTCCAAGCAACCTCATTGCTCACTATATGGACTTGGAGGTCCCTGAAGTTCAGACTTTTTTATAATTCCGGTATTCTGTTGATGTATTATTTGAGAAATATGCAGCATCTGAAAAGTGCTTCCACTTATTATTTTCTCTCTGTAGCATCACTGAGCATTTTAAAGGATAGTGAATACAGAATTAAAGAGACTGCTAAAATTGTGAAGGCAGTGGTCGGGGAGTATATTTTCAATTCTGTGGGGTGGGCTTTCACTTAGCATTTTAAAAGAAAATAAAAGCCTATGGTTTTCGACAGCAAAAATATTTGTTATACTTTTTATGACTTAGACATAAAAATATCATAAACCCCAGACCTCTAAAACTTAGTGTTTAGCTAAGGAGTCTGTTTACTTTGTTTTACCTTTTCTTGATCATCACCTTCAATTTCTGCTCTCTCATCCCCCAGACCCATATCTGCGATCCAGAACCAACAGCAAGAGCCTCTCATGCTACCATGACATGCCTGTGGGAACACACATCTCTATCATTTTCATAGCAAATACCCACAAATGCAATGACACACACATTTTTCAAACACATTCACATCTGCTCCACTCTCTAGAAATAAACGATTTGTTTTTGTTAAACTTGCTGACCTGAAGATTCGAGCTGTTAATTTTTATGAAATGCAGTAACTAATGTAGCCGTGCACCCTCCCCCTCCCAGGCAGAAAAACATTGCCCAGATGTTCATCAGACACAGCTGACGGCTGTTTTTGGACACTGCCTTTCCTGATTCCACAGCCGCTCCCTTTTCTGTAGCTCCTCTTGAGCAAGGGTGGTGACTCAAATCTAGTAATCACTGGGCCTTCTTATTATGGCTGCACTTCTTCAAGGATAATAGAGGCCCCTCTATGATGATCGGGGCTTGAAAAGAGGAATCAATTTTCTCATTTGTCTAGCTGAAAATAGATGTAAGAGTTCCAGAAAGAAATACGTATCCTGGGTGACAGAAATCCTGTTTTCTGATTTTGTTTCCCTCCAACGCTCACAATGGCAGATTGTGACAATACCAGAATGGAAAACAAATATCGTAACATACATATAGTGATTAAAATGATGGGTTGAGTAGTTAGAGAATTTGAAGTCTACTCATATGGGTGCTTACTGGTTACATGATACAAGGTAATTTATGCAAGGCAACTTTCTGTTCCTTCATTTCCTCCTCATTAAAATAGGAATGATGATAGTATATATTTATTTATTATTTATTCAGTTGCAAGCAGTAGAAAATTCTACTTAGTTGGCTTAAATGATAAAAGTGTTGTATTGTTTGTGACCCTTGAAGAACAGAGGATCATTCTCAGAGTTTGATTCAAGGCTCAGTGGCATAGTCAAGAATCCAATTCGTTTATTATCTCGATTGTCTCCCATGGTGGCATTTATTCTAAGGCTGACTTCCTCTTGCAGACAAAACAACTACAGTAGTTTCAGGGCTCATGTCCCCATAATTTATCATCCAGAAGAAAGACAAAAGTTCTTGCAGCACTCTAAACAAGATCACATGACAGCCTAGAACAAAGGACTAAGGCTTAGGTCAACAGGCTCCCACTCCTTGTCTTGGAATTGTGTTTAGAATATGTAGCAGTCAAGACAGGCATAGTTATACTACAGTAAGCATACCTAGTGATATTTTAGAGGTTTAACATAATGGAAGCTAATTTCTGATGCAAGTCATAGTCTCATGTTGGTCAAACAACTCTCCTCTAAGCTGTAATTCTGAAACCTAGACGTGTCAGTTTTGTGTCTCCTCTACTTGTAGCTTTTGGGGCTCCCCTGAATTATCGGCCCAGCATATTGAAGATAGAGAACAAGGGTAGGAAAGTCTTCAGACACTTAAATTACCATCATATCCATTCATTTCCAATATATTTGAGCAAGTCAAATACCAAAACCTTATACAAGAGAGAGTCCAAGAAATATAGAATGTACAGATATTAGTTAACACTGGTGACTTTTGATCTGGCTTTTGAAAATCTCTTTCCTTTATTATACTCATGTAGAAAACATACTTCGCTCCCTCCTCAAGAGAAGTAACCCAAAACTGTCATCCTTTCCCTACATCTATCACACAAGTCAGGAGGTCCTTGGGCTTTTCATCAGCTCCAGCTGTGTTTCTCCTAAACATATCAACCTGTAAGCTAAACAGCAGAATTTCCCATTTTTCTACTCATATTTAACATGCAGGAGACCTAGACAAAATAATCACTTTGAATACTCCCATTTAGAAAAAGGAAGAATGGGGAAATGGAGTTAATATTTGTTAAGTGGATTCTAAAATTCTGGAATTCTAGAAATAGAATTTCCATGCTTAGTTTGCAGAGTAAATTCTGTGATTGTTTCTGCATTTCTGTCTCAAGATCATGGATAACCTAGAAAACAGGTTTTTACACAAGGGATGATGGGACCCCCCTTGATATTTTTAATGTTGTTAACAAGTCTCTTCTGTGGTTTTCTGAATGTTCATTAGAGAGTTAGAAAAAAAAAATATCAGTCTTTCTCTGCAAAGAAAGCTCTCTTACTGCCTGAAGCCAGACTTTGGGAATATTCATAAGAAAAATTAGAGCAATTCCCCTATGCTGCAAGAAAGTTCCATTTAATGAAGTCTAAGGAGATCTATCATGTATATATAAATTAAAAAAGATAATATTATTGGTATGAAAGTAAACTGGTACAGGCATTATGGAAAACAGTATGGACGCTCCTCAAAGAGTTAAGAATAGAGTGCCATATGATCTAACTATCTCCACTTTTGAGTATCTACCCAAAGAAAAGAAAAACATTGATTTAGAGAAATATTTGCATCACTGTGTTTACTAGCAAAGAGTTGAAAACAGCTTGAACGCCAGCCACAGACAAAAGGGTAGAGATGTGATATACATGCATAAGAGGCAACTAAGCAACTATCTAAAAAAAAAAAAAAAAAAGATGAATTCTTGCTATTTTCAACAATATAAATGGAACTAAAGGAATTATGGTTAGTGAAATAAGCCCTATACAGAAAGATAAACACATTATAAATTCACTTATACGTGGTACAGAAATAAATAAAACAAGTAATTGAACTAAATTAAAAAATAGTTGTTGGCAGAAGAGAAGCAGGAAGGGATTGGATAAATTGAGTAAGATGGTCAAGTATATGGTGATGGGTGGAAACTAAACTTACTGTGAGAAATAAGCTAGTATTTACAGATATAGATTAAAGAAGTTGTATACTTGAAATCTATATAATGCTATAATCCAATAGAACTTCAGTAAAATAAATAAAAGAATATTTAAAGTATGCAAACAATGATACTTATAGTGACATATGTACATAGGTACTAATGATCTAAGAAAATGGAAAAAAAAATATTATAATGTGTAGTGGTTAATTGTATGTGAGGGTTTAAAGTGAGATGGAATTGCATATGCATATTTATGTTCAAATCTGTATCTATATCCATATGCATATGTATTACCTATATCCATATCTCTATCTATCCTAAAAGGCATTATGCTAAATGAAATAAGTCAGAAGGAAAATGACAAATACCAGATCATCTAATTCATGTGAAATAGAGAAAAACAAAGAAAATGAACAGACAAAACCAAAACTAACCTTTGGACATTGATAGCATAATGGGGATTACCAGAGGAAGTTTACTATCATTTTATCTTGTTATTATTATTATATTTTACTTTAAACAGTTTTTCCTTTTCTTTCTTTTTGTTGCTTGATTTTGTTTAACAAAGTATTTTATACAATAACTAATGTTTCAAATGAGATGGAGAAAACTGCTGAGTGTTCCAAGATGATGAAAGCTGTGTACAGATATACCTCCTCTTACAGCCTTCAAGTATGATAGAGACCAATAAGAAAGAAATTACAATGAAAAATTATGAAATACCTAAAATCAGTTGTAAATTAAACCAAAAACCATTCAAATTCTGATGATCAATTATTTGTGATACTGCCAAAAAGCTTTGTTGCAAACAAGGGTAGTCTGATAAAAAAAATCACTAACAAACACCGCTAAGCATGAAAAAGATGTGGGGTCTAGTGGCAGGCCTGAAATGTCTCTAAAGCTTCTACCAGAAAAAGAAAATTTACACTGAATGTAAAAACACAAGAAAGATCTAGTAGAACATTGAATCCACAGATAGGTTTAGGAATGTGTGGTTTTAAGCAGCAGATATCAAGCATCATAGCTTCTGAAGGAAAAAAAAAAAAGAAAATGGAAGGGAATATATTTTTGGAAGTATAGTGGAAGAGAAAATTTTAGGTTCATAAGCCCTTTTTCTGTGATCAGAAAAATAACCTAGTAAAGAGAATGAAATTTGTCATACTTGTTAGCAAAGAACACCAATGAATAAGTAACTTTTTCAGTCATCCTAAAATCCATAAAATGATCAGTAGAAAATTACATCTATCAATAGATAACTCCTACAAATAGGAATATTTGAAAATGAAAAATAGCACAGCTCAGCTCTTAAAACATCTTCCCTCTACCTCTTACCCTATCAAAGGTAAAGATTTTTTTTTAAAAAAAAGGAGTATAAAAAATGTTAACAGAGCATTACAAACTAAGTTTAATGTAGTCAAGTATTTAGAGATAAGAAAAAAAAAGACACTTTAATTAGAAATTTAAAAATATACACAAAGAATACCAATGAAGAAATGAAAGTAGAGTGCATTAAATTCAAGGGAAATAGAATAAAGAAAGACAAAATTATCTTGACTATGAAAAATAAATTATAAGGTGAACATTTAATGAGAAACTTTAAAGGTAAGTAGGAAAATCACCAAGAAAATAAAAATGAGATAAGGAAAATCAGTAAAAAGCGTCAGAGAGAAAGGGGTAGAAATGGAATCGAGGGAAGAAGAATAACATTAGTATGATTGGAACCTATGAGCAATGTACCAAAATTCTTATCTAAAACTACAAACTAAAGAAATATTGCAGAAATAGAAGACTCTACCGAATGTATATATTGAAAAGGTCAATGGCATGCCCAGCAAAATTTTCTGGAAAAAACATCTACTCTGAGATATTTTCTAGTAAAACAAGTGGACTTCAAAGATTGAAAGAAAAAAAAAGGATTTCCAGGGAAAAATGTTGAATAACTTATTAGGCAAAAACATAAAGTGACCACAACAAAAGTGATGTTTCAAGTAGAAATATCAGTAAGTATCAAAATCGTGGGTAAATGTATAATGAGAAATAAGATACTTATATAACCTTCAAGTAATCATCTGAAGGATGTGTATTAATTACCAAAGTAAGAATACAATTTTTAATAAAAAAGCCTTTGAGATGTTATCTTTAACCAAGTTATTAAATTCATCGGAAGTGGGACAAACCAGCACTATGTGCCTATGACATATCACTTCTGTTGCATTCTAGCCCAAAATGCATAGCAAAAATCTAATCATAAGCAAACATTAGACAACTAAAACTAAGATGCATTCTATGAAATTGCTTAATAGTACTCCTTAAAATCTCAAGATCATGAACTAGAATGTAAATAATATGTCTTTGATTAGAGAAAATGAAACATTGTGAAAACTAAATGTAACATGAGGTCCTGGATTAAACCCTGTAATAAAACAGTACCTTGAAGTAGCAGAGTATTTGGTGAAATTTGTTTGTAAATTTTATGTTAGTTTTTAATCAGTATTAATTTTCTGATTTTGTTCATTGTACTATAGTTTTATAAAGAAATGTTCTTATTTTTTGAAAATACAGTCATTTTTAAGTAAAAAATCCACCATATCTGGAACTTAATCTGGAAATTTCTAAATATATATTTGCATATGTGCATAAATATATCTTTATTTTAAGCATACATAAAATATATATGCATGTATCTAAATAAATGCTATGTTTACAGGCATATAAATATATTTGTATATGTATTTATCTGTATCTACACATTGTGTGTATGTATGGAGAGAGAATAAATCATAAAATTTTGCGAACATTCCAATGTTAATGTATGGAGAATCTTAGTGAAAGTCACAGAATAATCCTTTGAATTACTTTTGCTATATGCATATTCATATATAAAATAATTTCAAAATAAAAGCTAACAGGAAAAGAGAAGTGCAGATTATCTTTAATGTAAGGATTAGCACTATAGTATATTTAATAAATCGGTAAACAGTATCACATCCAAGTACTGAAGAAACATTTCAGTTCTATATAAGGTCATACATAAAACCAGCCAAATCTCAGATATGTATTTTAACTTGACCATGTGGTCCAAATTCTGTAAACGTACCTACACTCTCACACACTGATCAACATATACACTCACACACATGCATTCACACACACAAGCAGGTGCTATCTCACACACAAATATTTCCTTTCTTCAAATCTAATTGCAATATCAACATAGGCTATAGTATGACTTTCGACATATAAACCTAGAATCAGTCAATCTGCTTTGCAAAAAGCAAAGCATCTTCCCCATCTTCCAAAGCAGCAAAGGAGGGCTGAGAACATGGAATCATTCTCAGTGTCCTCTCCTTTAATTTATAAGGATCTTTGTAATTGCATCAGACACACCCAGAAAATTGAGGACAATCTTCCCACAAGATACTTAAGTAAGTCACATCAAATTTTGCCATATAAATTAGTGTATTCATAGGACGTAATGATTAGAATATGGACAACTTTGAGTGACATTATTGTTCTATCTCTCACACCACCTACTATGCATTTTTATTGAACCTAAAATACTTGTCAGATAGTCTCATGAAATGAGTATAACACAAATATCACCACTTTCATTAGAATCTGACAAACTGTTTCCCAATATTGCCATTTATATATTTCCGGAGAGCTTCCCTCCTGGAAAGCCCAATGCAAAAATGGAGTTATCTTGTTTTTGTGAGATTGGTGTGTTATGGGTAGGCCTAGATAACGCTAAATCTTCTGTTTTTCAGTTTCTTTTATGTATTTGTATTTAACGCTGCACAAACTCTTTAAAAATATTTGAGTTCATTGTGTCTCTATTTATTGTGTTCATACCTCGAGGTGCTGTTGCAGAGTATAATTTTTAAATTCTGAAAAAAAAATGGATTAAATGGAAACATATTTTGGGAAAGGAGCTCTAGAGGTCATATACTTTTGCCTCCTACTTCAGGGCAGAATTATCCCCAATCCACTCTTAGAAAAGTTGTTTATTATCTATCTAGCACAGAGTGTCTAACAAGAAGGAATTCAGTAAATATGAAAGATTACTTCTGCAGAAAACAAAGTATAAAGAAAAGGAATCACACCTTAAAAGCAAAGGTGTCATAAATACCTACATGCTCTTACCCCAAAAAAACCATCTCATTCAATACAAGAGGCTAGAAACTGGGTAATCAACAAAGTTCACTAAAAGATCAGGGATCTCAATTTATTGTGATCAGCGTTTCATATGAATTGACTTTATATCCTAGTGAAACCAAACTCTCATTAAGAACAAGAAATGCGTTTTCTCATCTCTAGCAGTATGATGTTTTCTCTAAGTACCCTCACCTGCATGGATAACCAGAGAGAGCCGGCTCCCTCTGTAACTTTGATTTAACAAAATAAAACTCAGACATCTAGTTACCAATTTTAAAGTCTACTGTGGTTTTAGTTGTATGGGAGACACAGTGTGTTTGGCTTATTTATACATTTGTTCGATCAGTAAACTTGCTTACGTTCTGCTATCTTCCAAATACTATGGAATACAGTGGGAAAGAAATAACTAAGATAACTAAAGCCAACTCTTTAATGGGGGCTTTGAAGTCTTTTGCCATGATTCACAGTAAGAAATTCATGTCACACTGAGACCTAACTACAAATGTCCATGAAATAGACAGAAAAGTTCATGAAATAATACCCTAATAACATTTTTTACTTTACTTTCTTTCTTATTCTCTTTTGTGTTTTATTATTCCCTTATTTAAAAAAAATGCTCATCAATAACCACTAAGTAGATTTATGACCCAATAAAGAAAATTAACCAGAAGTTTGAAAAGTTGTTCTCAGAACCATGTTACTCTAAGTATAGTCTAAGAAGACCAGCATGACCAATTTTTAAGAGCCCATTTTAGTTGCATTTCAGCTTGCCCTATATCTCTAGATATATGCAATTATAAACAACCTTTTAACAAGACCCCTCAGGTAATCAGGTACATTTAAATTCTAGAAGCAGTGCACATGACACATTCTAAATGAAGGGGAACTTTTGTCTCCTAGAATAATTGCGAGAGAAGATGTAAACGTTCACATATTTAAAAACTGATATAGATATTTTGAATCATGATTTATAGTTTCAAAGTATACAATTTTCATGTTAAAATATTGTTATGTGAAATCTTTTTTACATCTATTTGATGCAATTTAATATAAAAGTAATTTGATATCTATGATAAATATATACAAGTAAACCTTTATTTTTTCACTTTATCTCCTATAATTGTCAAATTTTATAGTTTTCATTAAAATTTGAAATTGTATTTTCAATAATCTTTCCCGAAGAATATTAACCTAAATTAATAGTTTGATAACTGAAAGATTTTTTTCTTTATTATTTTATCAAAATTACTTCCTTTAAACATATTTTACACACACCTAATTGTCAAAACCGTCTTCTGGATTAAATTGTACTGTAAATTATAAAGGGGATTTATCAAGTAGATTGATCTATTACAAAATTTCATAAGTAAAAGTTTCCTTTGGAGGGACTTATCTAATAAGGGAAGAGATGGGAACATATTAAGCTCTAAGTAAAGAAATTTAGCCAACAATAGCATTTCAAATTATACTTTACTTAGTTTAGCATAATGTTCAATGATATAATGGGATAGAGTGAAGACTTTGTCTTAATATTGTAAAGTGTGAGGGAGAAGAGCAATAATGAAAGGGATGATGATTACAAAAGAATCAGCATAACTATAATTTATGAAAATCAATTTTAAGAAAGCACACATGGAAATTGAGAAAATGATACTTGATTGTCTAAATACTGTCATTGCATGTACCCTCTATAAAGACTTTGCTTATCTTGTATCTAAAGAATGAGTCTAACACTGATTCAACTAATTATACCACAGTGTCACTATATGTTATGCAACACAGAGAAATAAACTATAACTTCCCAGTAGGAAGAAAGGCTACCAGAGGGAGTGATAGTTAATTCCTGGATGGCAAAGAAACCAACAGGTATAAAATCACAGCATGTAAATGTGAAAATAATCACAGAAGATGAGACTAGAACCTCATCTTGTAAAGGGCTTTCTTGGATGAACTTATGTTGGGCATTATTTGCAGAGCAATGACTCAAATCCTCCTAACTAGAATTTTGAAAATAGGGATAACATGATCAGGTTATCTCCGGGGATCTAAACTCTGGAACTCCCAATGTGTGGCTAGCAAATACCTCGGAGTTAAAGAATATTTCTAAAACTTCTAAGAATCACTGTCAATACTCTGAAAGAAATATTTTGCATATAAATTCACTGCTATTTTTCAAAATGTATAAAGATGCGATATGGTACAAAAATAATCTGAAGAGGCTCCAACATTCATGCAAGTTTGTGTATTTAATAAGGAATTGGATGAGGTACTATGAGAGTGTATTCTAAATCCTTGCTTGCTGGATGGTGAAATCACTTTTATAGTATAGACAGGTAAGTTCTAATTACTTATTAAATAGAAAAAAAGAATAAGCTGTCACGTCTGAAAAATAATATTCAGCAACTTTCAATGTTATGAAGAATAAAGATGAAAGAAAAGTATGTTTCTGTCTGCAGAGGATCTTACTGTAGGCAATCCCAATGTTTAAAAATCTGGGTTTATATAAAGGCTAAATTTAGAAACTAATTATTCGCTTTTTAAAAGATTCACAGTAGGACATTAAGTCAATAGAAAATTCTCTAGCATATTTAAAATAGAATTCAATTTATGTGAAACTTTTTGGAAACTCTCCTATTATACCAAACAGGGTCAGTTTATAAACCAGTTTAGTCCACTCTTTAATTGCCTTGCCATGAACAGAAGGGAGTACAACACTGTTTGGTGGTCTAAAGTTGGATCTATGCCTGTAAGTACCTACAGTGCCTACAGTCAACAGGTCGTCTTTAAAGAAAAGCAAAAACATTTTTTAATGAATAAACTGTCAATGTTAGCATCATGAAATCATGCCCCAGTAACCATAACTATTTGGATAGAGATCAATACTTGACCCATGGAATAGATGTCTTTGAGGGTCCTGATGATATAAATCAGTGCAGAGTAACTGAATCCTGGAAGATAAATTTCCAGCCCGTCAGATCATAACTTCTGAATTATTTGAATTTCTGACGAATGGAAAGATTTAGCCCCTAGAAGCAAAAGAAAGGAAAGGAATAAATGAGTCACCATAATGGCAGATATGTTAAGGCACTTTCAATTACAAATCAAAGAAACTTAATGAAAATCGATTTAAATAAAAAAGGAAACATATTTCTTTAAACAACTAGAAGGACTATAGGTAAATGAACTTCAGAGTGGTTGCATTTACATGTTTAAAACATTTATTTTAAATATCATTGAGAGTATGCTTCTTTCTGTCTCTTGACTTTGCTTTTACATGAACTGTCTTCATTTTCAGGTAGTTTCCTATAAATTGTGATGAAAGTATCCACCAGCAAATCTTCACAAAATATATTTACCATTAACTTTAACCAGATTGATTAAAACTATGAGCAATCATCTAGAGTCATTGGGGTTAAAATTACTTCCCCCAAAAAAACTTTTCCCATTAATGAGAATCCCAGCCCATGAGAGTGTTGCATACTTTTCCAAAGGAATAAAGCTATCAGTTTCTTTGAAAAAATTTTTCCCAACAACACTTAAAAGAATCACTGGCAAGTTTACTAAGAACTAATGTTATAATTCAGAGTTATCCATCATTTTTAAAGCCTACAATTGTTTTCGTTTACTTACTATTTACCCTAAGCATACTTTTATTTCTACCAGCCCATAATCACTGTCTACTCCATCTTTGAATTTGTGAGCATGAGTAAGGCAGCTAAACAGCTCTTGTCTCAGGCTGTTTCTTTTTATCAGTATGAGTATTATCAGCATATCAATAAAAGTGCTGTGAAAATTGAATGATTTAGTGAAATAATTTGTAGATTTCTTAAATTAAAATCCAGTAGACAGTGGGTTCTCAATTTATGTTCGTTCTTTTAGAAATTGGACTTACAGATGCTATGGTGCACATTCCTGAGACAAAGACTTCTTAATGGTGCATCTGAGAGCACCGTTGTACTAGGGCACATAGCACTGGAGTTAAAAACAAACAAACAAGCAAACAAACACACCCACCAAAACCTGTAAGATGTGCTCAGGAATCTGGTGTCAATCACCAGGTACCAAGATATAAGATCTTAGGTAATTCTCTTCATTCCTTTGGGTTTTAAGCTTACTCGCTAAGAAAGTGTAAGTGCTTGGACAAAAGTATTACTAGAGCTTTCACATATGTAACATAAAGAACTTCAAATTTTTACAACTAGTTCATCTTCAGGGACAGTAAGCACTTAATTAATTAAGACAAGCAGTGAAGTACATATGACCTCTTGCATGAACAAGAAGACTGAACAGAGGGTGACTTTAAAGTTGATTTTATCATAGTGGCTCTCTGATCATTTTAAGGGCTAAGATACCCTGTCTTTCTACTTTGCCGTCTTTGAAAAATTAAAACAGAAAATTGTTGCAGCAACTCCAGGCAGCAGGTATTGCACTTTACTATCCAGAGAAAATTGGGATGCTTCATTTTTAAATATTTGATTGAAGCAAAAGTAAAGTATTTTCTGAAACAACCATTGCTAAGGTGACTAAATAATTAATCTGTCAAACAGCAACCCTTTGTAGAGTGAATTAGACACCGCATGGGGGTGGGGCTAGGGATTTCCTGCCAGACCTTTGAAAGGTGATTGTCTGCACCAAGAAGAGTGGTTACTGAAAAAGGCAATCAACAGTGTCTGTTGCAGCAATTAATAATTGCCTCCCCATGCATCTCTCTGTAGCCTCCTGTCTTGCTGTTCTTTGATTCTCATTTGTCCACAGAATAGCCTTTCCTTCCAGAACACACCATGCTGTTGCTTGCCTTTGTTCTTACATTTCTTTTGCTGCAATTATTGCCACACATCTATTGGTCCCAATCGGTCTAATGATTTTCTGTTGTTAAGGTCAAAGTGTTCTAATCTCCCTTCCATCCACTCAACCCCCTACATGATTGCGTAGGATGCCCCTTCCCTGTGTTCCAAGGAGACTTGAACCATCGGTTTTTACTTTGTAGGACTGGCTGGAGTGTTGATATGCCATGTCAACTTTGAACTGAACAAATGAGAGCAGAGGTGTTTATTCATCTTTATAGCCTCAGCTTCCAACACAGGCAACAGGCATAGACTCATAAACACAAATGAAATGAAAAACAAATGCATATATCTTAATCTGAAAAAGAGAATTCCAATACTTCTGCCTATGAATGGCCTGAGATTGAGAAAGTAGAAATTGGATTCCTAGAGTCCTAACTTCTAGTGTCTATCCTTCCAACCTAATTCAAATAAAGAAGTCCTTGGCTAAGTAGTAATGTCAGTTAAAGGGGTTTAGAAGGAGAAAAGAGCTGGACAATCTCCATGACAGCATCGGGGGGTTGGGAGAGACATCCCTATTATTAGGGCATAATTAGCAGCTTTCTTCTCCTAGACATTCATTTATTTTGTCATTAAATTAATTAGAATTAAACAGGCCTTTAAATCACTGCTTGATCCTAGAAGGAGATGTTTTTAAATGCAAAATCAAGCAAAATTTTCCACCACCTTCCTACTCCTAAAAAGACAAAGAGGAGAACGTCAGCCTCCTGAAGATAGTTAACTACTTTAGATTTCCCTTAGACACAGTTAAATACAAGAGCATATTCACAGGAATGATGATTAATTATTCTTCTCTAAAGACAATGGGGTAAGAAGAAACTGCTAGTGGGATACATTTTAAATTATCACAGATCTGGATCCCACTGTAGTTTTGGACATGCTGTTTTCTAAACTAGTTTTCTCTTCGGTAAAACGAGGCAACAAATTCTACATCACAGAGTTGTTGAGAAATTATAGAATATATGTAAATTGCCAAGAACTTATCAGGCTGTAAATAAATGCTATTTAACTTTCTCTTTCTCTCAGACTGAGATTCAAGTTTTATTTCTGTTAAAGATTGAGTCACGAATTCCCAGTAAAAGATTTAAAATTGCATTCCCTGTAACAAAAGCAAGATTTCACAAGTGAATGATTTTATTATCAATTTTTAATACATTAACTCACTCTGATTTGTCCAGATAAATTTCTTTTTTGATCTCCTATCCTCAAATTCTATAAATTCTGTGCTCTTCCCAATTCACTTTATGCTAATAAGCCCAAACACATCTATCACTTCTACTTTTTTCCTTTAAATGTTATCTAAACCCCCTCCACTATCAAATAAACTCTCCCCAAGTGAAGCACATGATAGTGTCATCTCTTAATCCCTCACCATGCAGAGATCAATGAAGCAAAAATGAATTCTAAACATACTGCAAGCTTCTCTCGCAACATGCAATCACGTATTTCACTTTTTATTGCAAATTTTAACCTGCTTTTTTTCAAAACAATGCGTACTATTTCTAGAACTGGTTTGCAACTTGAACTCTCAGAAAGTTAGGCTCTTTTGAAATTACAACCAAGAGGTTCTTTTTAGAATTTTATGTACTTGAAGACTGCATGGGACGATCTCTTGAGAACACTTTACAGCTCTGGAATTCTACGGACCTATGAGTCAATGGCAGGCCCTAGCTTCAAGAAAAGCACATGATTCTCTTAATGAGAAAAGGATTAGAAGGGTATACTCTATTGATGAATCCACAATTCTGTCCAACTAGGACTTCAACTGAAATACACCACAGACTCCTATGACAGCTCAGAGTTGGAGTGGAGATGCAAATATTGGCCTAGACTCAGGCTTTTAAAACACAATAGCGGGGAAATGAACTTCCATAAAGAGTGTCCCAGATTTAAAGTACAGTTAAGCAGAATAGCTTAAGTGTATTGTTGAGTCTGATGACTAGTCAATGGCAAGAGTTTGAGAGCTTAACTGTTATAGTTTTAGATCTACCATCAAGAGTTTTAAATCCATATTTAACCTTGAAGCAAAAGCATGAATAAAGGTACAATATGTACTCTAATATGATTTTCTGGCCTGACACATATTTAACTGAATGTCACAAGTCAACTTGTGATTGAACAAATCTGAGTGATCTTGACGGAGGTGTTGAGTGTTTTTTCTCCTTGATCTAACAGAATACAACTACAAACTGCATTCAATTTTTTTTTTCTTTAATTAAGACCACAGCATTATCAGACTTAAGAAGACTGAACAGAATGCACAGATGAATTGCTATTTAATTAAGTTTCCTAAGAAACTTTTGAAGGCTTTTTGCAGCTTTTTAAAGAAATTTTAATTGTTTCACTCATGGTTGATATATTTTTTTAAATGTAAAATCAACATAATGAAAGCTAAGAGGAAGAAACCAATATATAGTTTTTCTTCTTTTTTACTCATGTCAAGAGGCCAGCATTGAAAGATTTCTATGGATACAGCAATTTCTGTGGTTGCCTTGTTTATGGTAAAGCTAACCATAAATGCTCAAATTATTAAGGAATAACTAATTTTTATTAAAAATAAAGTCCAAATCAAAATAGTCATTTATATAACAGTAACCTATAGATGAGTAAATTTAGGTCTAAAGAACTTTGAGTATAAAATAAGTGTCTATCATTATTCAACCATTACTAACTTCCAGAGGTTAGGAAGGCAGACATGCCCATGAAGGCTGGTTACAGATGAGGGTGCTCTAATGTCTGTCTTGAAGACCCTGGAGTCCTGCCAATACGTGAACCGAGTGGAGTAGCTGTCTCTGAAGCTTTCCTCTCCATCTCCCTGAATGTCACTAAGAGCTACCACTCTTCTGGCACTATTTCACATTCCATTCATATCTCAGGATAAAAAGAACCTGCCAGTGGAAGATATATGAAAGAACTTCTTATGCCAAATTTTATGACTTTTTAATAACACAGGCAGTCATTTGCTCAAGACACAACCACCACTTCAGAAACCAGGAGAAGATGGCTTCCAGTGTTGGGTTCATTCTGAACTCTGTCTAGAATGACACCCTCCTCCATATATCTAAACCACCCAATCAATCATCTCCCCATCCAGACTACTCTTTTAAGGTACAATGCTAAGTATTGGCTCATTCCTTCCTGTAATCATCTATCAGTTGAACTTTTCAGACTTGCTTTAAATATTTTCATAGAAGGAGAGAGAGAGAATAGTATTCCAATCTCATTCTCCTCAGAAGACTCTTAGAATTCCATCTAACTCAATGCGTGGGCTAATCTAGAAGGGTTGAGTTCTGCTTCTTTCTAAGGCTCAAGTACAAAGAGAATGTTGGGCAAGAAATATTCAGCAATGCACGCACCACGAATTGCATAATTTCCAGGTCCCTGCATAACTTAAATGATCATCTACCAATCATTACCACCTACTATATGCTTAAGTTGTACATAAATACTGCTGATTAATTGGAGTTTTCAAAGTGTCTTACAGTTCCTTCCTCTAGGAGTTTAATAGTCTAGGTCAGCAAATTTAAAATATCTAAGGTTTAAATATTTTTCAGCAAATGTTTATACTTAAACATTTTTAAGTATAATACAACTAATGCATTCAAAGGTGCTTTATGTCAATTTTTACACACTGGAGGATGTTATTTAACTAATTGTCCTGGTTGATTAATTTAATTAATTAACCTGGTTTGAAGAAGACCTTGAAATAAAACTTTGTCTTCTATCTTACTTAAAATAATTGAACTTTTTATAAAGGTTTAATTGATTAGGAAAGATATGACTTGGCAATAGTCTTTTAAATTAGGCCTTCAAATGTCTACTAAAATAAAATAGTGTAATTACAGTATTATAATCCTTTACAAGTCAGACAAGTCCACCATCTGCTAGGTTTCTAAACTTGGGTTTTCTTGTGTCTAATGCATTTTAAATACAAAAGTACTTTTACAAATATTTTTGTATTCACAATGTATTATTTACTTCGTATTTATAATTTATTTATTATGAATGTGTGGTTGTTATTTTCCTTTTTTAAAAAAACCAGCTATAAAGTTCTTGATATTTTATTGCTTATGTCTATAGAAAAAATTTCAAGAAAAATACTTAAAGTTTTAAGTTTGGGGTTTTACAATTAATTGTTAATAATCTAGGATATTTTGACATTTTTAGAAAATAATTGCTATAAATGACAAATCTAAGTTTTTATTTTTCCTATAAAGATAAATTTAACAGCTCACTAAGTCTAAAGATATCAGGTACATTTAATCCAATAATGGTGCTTTTAAATGATTTTCTAATCCATTCATTAAAACTCTCCAAATTAAGAAATTTCAACATTCATTACTTGTGGATAACAATTCAAATCTGAAACAAAATTTCTAGGATTTTTATTTTAGACTTTCAGATACATTTTATTAAGGGACATTCTGACATTGCATGAAGAGTTGTCAAGAAAACAGCATTTGCCACTTTTTAGTATTTATTATGCAATTCTCAATGCTGGACAAACAAAACAATTACCTTGCATTCTTACCTTGCTATGACAGAATTAAAATGTTTCTAGGTCATAAAATATCCTCTTGCTCTCTTTGGGTGACTTTATCATAAAATACAATTTTAAATCCTAAACCTGTTGTTGAAATATTTGAAAGCCCACAATATAGTGAATGGATAGTGATGATTAGAATATTAAATAATTAAAATATTTCATATTAGATTACATCTGAATTTTCAAAACATGGATGACCTGAAGCTCAAATGATGACGAGTGATAATGCGATTTATTTTCTAGAAAAGCACAGAGAAAGAATAAATAACCAAATTGTTCTTCCTTTATCTTCCATTGATTCTTAGAAAGTAGAAGGAATTAAAGCTATCTTGAGAGAAGCTAGGAAGAAATACAGAACTTTATCTGAGGAAAGTTGACAATAAAGTCAAGCAGACAGAAGCGAAGTCAATACCGAAGTAGAGTAGACATACTCCCCATATTTCTCTCTGTAGTTACAACTAAAAACCCTAGACTTCATTTATAAAAGGGATCTTAAGGCTTGAGGAACAGTGAGTTGCGAGGGTTTTCTTTTTGCCTTATATATCCAAGACATGAAGCTAAAGAAGTTTGCAAACAATAAATGCTAATAGCTACAGACAAAACAAAAAGCCCTAGACAAAAGACCAGAAAGGAACAGAGTCAACAAAAATTTTAGATAATACCACTCTACTTTAACCAACTATCACAGAAAAGAGTCACCACCCATGTTCTCAAAGTTTATACATTTCTATTCTAGACTTTCAGAGACACTTTATTAAGGGGTATTCTGACATTTTATCAAGGAGTAGTCTCACCACGACCCATATTCCCAAAGATCAAATGGCCATCTTAGACTTCTACGCTCCAGAGACTGTAATGAGGGGCTCCCACACCCACTCTGGGCTCCTATCCAAGATCAAATAAGCTCTTAAGCAACTTGCAAGCAACAATTCAGATTTGATACTTGTATGAAGACTTCCTGACTTCCTAAACTAAGATGTCCCCTTATGTGCTTCCATAAGTACCTGAAAAATGTATACAGTCATCACAGAGTATTAGAATCTTCATTTGTGGCATCTGACTCTACTCTGGATTGTGATGTTTGTGATGTAAGGGGTGAGACTTTTTCCCTATATCACAAACAATGCTGGTTTGTTTTCTGTTGAATAAATATGAAAATTAATGATGAATATAAGTAATAGTGAATGCTATGCTAGGAAAGAAAAATATTGCGGGATACAAGACTGTTTTGAAATATAAGAAAGGATAGATTGCAAGAATTACCTTTAATTTATCCCTTGTGTTATTGTCGCTCTAAAAGGTTTAATACTTGGATATTATGGAATATAAATTCAACTCAATATGAATAAGACATTTTGAAATACGATCTTTCATTTTTATTGGTTTAGGAGGTCATCTGGTATCAGACATTAATCATGTTTTTTTCATTGGATAGATATGGAATGAGATATAGAGTAAGTGAATAGACATGTCTATTCACTTTTAATCAGAAGGAAGTTCTAATTTTGCCTTTACCAGTAGTCAGCTCTCAAAATTCTAGTTTTGCTCACAAATAAAGGGAATTTTTGAAATAATATATATTGTGTTGCAAATCTAAGTTACTTCAGTAAGAATTAATCTACATTCAAAATTAATCCTAAATAGCTTTAAGTTCAAATTCTTAATTTGGTTGAGATATTTTTTCATATTTAAAAGGAGACAATATTTACCCTACTCTGAAAGAAACCAATATATAGCCCCTTTTGATTTCCTATGCTTGTTTGTTTTGATTTGATTTTTGTTTGTATATTTTTAAACACTTATTAAGTTCTTAATAAAGACAAATATGTGAGAATAATTACACTTTAACATACTTAGACATTAGAATTTTGTAGTGAGTTAGATTTGAAGAGTATCTCATTCCACAAATAAAGAAATTGTGGCTTTTAAATATCACGTATCTTGCCCGAGGTCATACATGGCAATCATAGCTACATCTCATGAAGTACTTGCTATATGATAGATGATTTACAGATATTGCTTTTAATCCTCACAACTCTTTATGGTTTGAGTTTTGGGAAGTAAATTTTTTATGGAACCACATGTAGCAAATAAAATTGTACAAGTTGGGGTGCCCTGGTGGCCTAACTGATTAGTCTACCTAGTGCAATCCACACACATCCCAAGGTCCTTGGTTCAAGACCTAGGGTCAGGTGGAACAACCAAGATGAACAACTAAATAAAATAAAGTGCTTCCTCCTCCTCTGTCTTCATGCCTGCATTAAAAAGAGAAAGAAAGAAAATTGTACAAATCATAATTTCATGGGCCCACGAATTCCTTGAAAGTGAATACTACTATGTTACCACTTCCCAGATGAAAATGTAGAATTTGTCAGTACCCTAGATAGCTGAGTTGCCTCTCTTTGTCTCTGCTTCCTTCCTCAGGTAAACGCTTGATTACTCTACCCAACAATTAATTTACCTGAATTTGAACTTTTAAATTAATGGATTTTTATAGTTGTGATAATTATCTACATGCTTTTGTATAACAAAACTTCACTATTTTTGTTATTTTGTATTAATTTTTTTAGGACTACTACATGGGTTATTTAGCTCTAAAGTCAATGTACTTGGTGTTGGTACCAGTTTGGACTCCTTTGAAGAGTGTCGCTAGAAACAATTCTATTTTTTTCAGTGACTATTATGCATTTCTCTTTAGGTATATATTTAAAAGCAGAACTGATGGATCATAGAGTAAATGGATGGAATATAGAGTAAATCTATATTCAGTTTTAATAGAGAATGCAAAATAGTTCCTAAAATGTCCTACTTTTACTTCCACCACAAGCAATGTGGTATAGTTCCATTGCTGAGCATATTTGCCAAAGTTGGGTGTCATCAACTTATTTCCTTTTTATTTTAGATATAATCTGATGGGTAAAGTGTTATCTTAAAGCCTTGAGATTTTAAGCACCTTTTCAAACAGGCCATAGAGGGTAGTGAGGTTTCTGTTCATACTTTTACTTAGTTTTTTAATATGTTGTTCTGTCTTTTTAAATGTTATTTATGAAATGCTTATATATTGATTTTGTAGTTTGACATTATAATTCCAGTAGCCATGCTATAATCACTCATTATTTTAAATAATGTATTTGTAGTTGTTCTGAGATTTTCTACACACACAATCACATTGCCTATGAATGATAATAGGTTTCCTTCCTTCCCAATATGCATAATCCTTCTATTTTATTTTTCATTGTTTTGCCGTAATGCATAATACTCTGGTACAACCTGATAAGTAGCAGGAAGACTTGCATGTTTCCCAAGTTCAGGGCAAGGTAAGTTTTAAATGATTTACACATACATATAATATTCACCCTACTTTTTTTGTTTCTAAATATTCTTCATCAGATTATAGAAGTTTACTAAGAGTTTTAGTCTGTCTGCTTGTTGGTTGATTGGTTTCAATTGTAAAAATATTTTTTTTAATTTAATAGACTAGTTTTTAGAAAAGTTTTATATTTACATAAACATTGAGTACATACTACAGAAATTTCCTCTATAACCTCTCCCAGACACACACAATTTTCCTATTATTAGCATCTTGCTTTAGACTGGAACATTTGTAACAATGAATAGATGTAGATCTATTGCTATTAACTAAAATCCATACTCTTTATTACCATTTGCTCTTTGTGAAGAAAGGTGCTATAGGTTTGGACAAATGTATCATGACATGTATTCACCATGATAACGTCATACACAATAATTCACCAACCTAGAAGTTACTTGTGTTTATCTACTCATCCTTTCCCCAGCCAATTAACTTGGCAGCAATTGATATATTCTTTTTCATATTTAATGTGAGTTTCCTATGAAGAATAAAATCTTTGTTCTATCTGTCGTTCACTCTTATAGCCTGTTTTTAATTGATATATCATCCACATTTAAAGTGATTATATTTATACTGAAATAAATATCCACTTATTTTTCCTACTACTTCCATTTGTTATACTTCTTCTTTGTATTTTTTGTTTCTTTCTCTGATTTCATTTGAGCATTTTATAACTGCATTTTCACTTCCATCTTAGCTTAACTATTGTGATTTTCAAAAACTTTAAATCCAAGTTTACCTAGATTTTGCAATATACATTTATTACTAATCTGTCAATGTTCTAAGAACACTGCACCACTTTATGTGTAGTTCATGTCCCTTATGAGACTATTCCTATCCCTTCCTCTCATCTCATAACATTTCTGCCATTCATTGCATGACTAACCCACTAGCAACACTTCCCTCAGTCTTTTCTAGTCTGAGATAGTCTTCGTTTCTCATTCACCCTTGAAAGAAAATGTCACTCAATACAGAGCACAAGGTTAGTGGTGTTTGTGGTTTCTTCTTTCAACACTAAATATTTCACTCTACATGTTTCTTGTTATCATGGTTTCTGACAAGATTTTATCCTTCTGAAACTTTTTTGTCCTTCCTCTAGAGATAAGTTATTCCCCAATGCTGGCTTCTTTGAAGATTTTTCTCTACAAAGAAAGCTCTTGCAATTTAAATATGATATGCCAATGTGTGTGCTTTTTGATAATTATCCAACTTGTTGATCTCTGACCTTCCTAAATCCATGGTTTGGTGTCTGATGTTAATTTTGTAAAATTCTCAGCTACTATAAAATCAGTTATTTCCTCTGATTAATTCTCTTTTCAATCAATTCTCTTTTCTCCTTCTAGTGTTCCCACTACACCTGTTACATTATTTTAATTGTCCTGTATTCTTGGACTGGCTTTTGTTTTTTGCTGATTTATTTACTCATTTTTTTCTCATTGATTTTCAATTTGGAGAATTTCTGTTAACATAACTTCATGCTCCCCGATTATTTCTTTGGCCATGATCTATCAAAGGCACTGTTCTTTTCTCTTAAAGCATTGCTGTTATTTTTATTTCTGGCATTCCATTTTGATACATTCTTACGGTTTCCATCTTACAGTACTTTTTTCCTACATGTTACTCATTTTTCCAGTAGAACCTGGCATATTAATAATGATTATTTTAAGTTCTGTATCTTAATCACTCCAATTTATTTGCCATATCTGAGTCTGATCTTAACGTTTGCTTTTTCTATCTCTCTTTTTTTTTTCCAATGGGATATGGAAGTTTATTTCCCATATACACAAGTCATGTCTGACAACTAAGAAAATGCCATTTACATAAAACTCATAGATTAAATATACATAGCACTTGTATTTAAATACAATAGGATCTAAGGATTCAAACAAGGAAGTTAGATTCCAAGTTTGCATCATATAGCTACTTGCTCTGCTATGAAGAATTTTAGGGGAGGTCAGCTTTGGCGATAAAATTCTCAAGATACAACTTCAGCACATGTACCGATGTCTGAGTCTTCTACTTCAGAATCATCACCACTTTCCTTTTTAGAACTCTAATCTAACTATCTGGTGATTCAGAGTTGTTCAGAGGCTCAGCACTCCGTCTATTACTCCTGCAATATACTGTACAGGTGATGTGATTTCTTCTCATTCTTTACCCTTCCCTTTCAGGCAGCCAAGTTTCACTGTCCTTTTGTTCAATTACTTTATGAGGTTTCCTGTTTTCCTTAAGTGCTTCGTGGTCTGTCTCATTGCTGCTTCTTTCAGCTATTGACAAGAAGGATTTTCTGTAATCATAGGATCAAACACTTCATGGTGACACCTCTAAGATAATAGTTTTCACTATGTTCTAAGACAATAACAGTTCCAGAACTAGAAGTCTTAGGATGTTTCATTTTCCAGGGTTTCCTTTTCAAATAGTCTGGAAGCAATTCATTTTCTCTTCCAACAACATATTCAACTGCAGAAGGCTGAACTGTCTTGAGAGATGTTCTTGGGTCAGAACTGCTCTTCATGATTTCTCTTGGATTCCTTCTTGTTTCTGCTTCTTACTTACTGTGATTCATTGTGCACTGGATGCAAAGCTCCATCCTCATAACAAACGCAGTGGTATCTTACACAAGATTCACAGTCAGCCTGTCATTGTCCCCATGGCCACTGGAGTGGCTGGCACAAGCTGTTCCAGAGGTCTGAGAGCTGCTTTCTCTCTTGAGACTTGTTTTTCTTGATGCTACATAGTAAACATGCCTTATCATTTTTTTTTGCAAGTTGTACAGGATCTATCAACTAATGGAGAATAAGGTAATTGGAGTTTCATTGTGGACTTTACATTAATCTGGATAGGAAATGGACTGTGTTACAGTTAATGTTTGCTATAATTTTAGGTGCTAGAGACTTTATTTTCCTCCTATTTCCTCATTGTTCTAACTCTATGGTCTTTGGAATTCCCTAATAGCTCCTCCTTAAATAAAGTCTCTGCCTTGTAGCTCTTTCAGCTATAATTTGTTTTTTTATTATACCGAAGCACTACTTATGTGTTGGTAAGGTGTTAAAGTGGGGAAATATTCTATACTGCTAGGAGTTTTACATGGAGCCTGGTTCTTTAGACTGTGACCTTCGGAAGCATTTATTGGGCTTTTTTTCCTCCATTTTTGTGTGACTCAAAGGATGAAGGAAATGGGAGTTGTCCAGTCACACTTAACCCAGTTCAGTTGAGGTTCTGGTCCTCTAACCTGTCTTAGAGGACAAGCCCTTCATGTGGAGTATGCCCTGGGGATATTTCAAAGTGGCTGCTTTTTTTATCAACCCTGCCTGAAGCATAGAGAGATTTTTTTTTTAATCAATCTAAGCTGTATGTGGCAGCAAAATGCTAACCCTTTGGCACAGTGACTTTAGAGAGATACATAGAATTACGAATGGACTTACCCAATGGTAATGGTAAGGATGTATAGCAAGAGTTAAAAGCAAAAAGCTGAGAAATATTTGATGTACAAGTAACATTTAATCAAATGATCAGTCCTATAAAGCTTATCAGTATTATTAAACTCATCTTAAGGATGAGAAAATTGATGTTCTGAGATGAAAATTATAACTTAAGTGCTGTACTTTTCTGAGCAATATGCTGAAAAAAAACCTTGTAATTTTCTATATTTATAAATTTGGTTATATAAAGCCATTCAAATACTATTTTTTAAAGAGGATTTCATCCTTTTTACTAAAACATAATTCTTTAGAAAATAAATAAATTAGAATTTTACACAGCATCTTAAAATGTTGTCTCATGACAGATTCTCTGTGAATGTTTTTTATTTGAGCTTGCTAGTTGATGGGAATGTGCTTGATTGAAATAATGGCTCTTCCAGACCTCACAGAAGGTTCCCATTTTGAAAACCTAATTAGGCCAATTAAATTCTAAGAGCTCCATAGGGATTCCTTGAATCCTAAGAAAATGGCAGCCACGATGCTAAGGATGAGTAGCCACTCAAACAACTTTGTTTGCATATTCACAATTTGCTAAGACTTCTATTTTCCTTTTTCTTCATTATCTACTTCTATTTTCTCAGGGTGCACTTTATTTCCGCTTATTGAAATAGTGAATTCTTCATTTTACTACTCAAAAGCTTAACAAAAAATATAGAGATAGACATCTGGAATGATGAGAGCTCAGTGACGTTGGTGTAAAACAATAACAAACAACAAAACCAATCATTTTATAATTCTGGCACATAAAAAATCCACTGAAAAAACTGAACATCATCTATCCAAAAGAAACTACGGAAATTTGATGAGGAAGTAGAACCAATAAAGCTTTAATTTGAAGCTATTCCCATTTCCTCTTCCTTCCCAGATAATTGGTATGGAAATCAAAACCCAGCAATACTACAGATGATGGAGAGATGTGGTTATTTTTGGAGCTCTGTTAAAAGTACAGTTCCCAGAGCATAGTCCATACATTGGTCACACTTGGAGCTCTCTTGGAAATCAAAATGTGTCCATGGTTTGATTCAGAGTACAGTTTTGGTGATGAGAGAAAAGCTGACCCTCTGGACATCGCTGACACAATTGTCAACTATTGACAACCTCTCAGTTCCCAGGATTGTGATTTCAGCTGGGGCCTAAGAGACTGTCTGGGAATTTAAAATAAATCCTGGAGAACTAGACAGAGAGAACTTTAAAAAGCTCCAACAAATTCCTGTGAATCTAAAAAACTGTCCAAGTCCATATATGTGCTCAGGACAGACTTGGAAAAAGAGATACAGTCACTCTCACCTCTAGATTACTTTAAGACCCTGTGAAAGAAAAAAGTGAAAACTAAGGTTAAGTGAAACACTATGAAAACAAATTTATGTCTGAAGTTACTTAGTTTTTTCACACAGATCCTCTTGAATAAAAGGGCACCCAATATATAGATAAGGCTTTCAAGGAAATCACACAAATACTCATTATTTGGTCACTATATTATACTGAACAAGGTATAACTCCTAGAAAGTCAAACTGAAAAACAGAAAGAATGATAGCTTAAAGGGAAAATTGAACACAAAGCTCAGTGGGCAAATATTGATGGGAAGACTGAATGTACAGATTTTGTTAAAAAATGTTAAACAAATAAGAAGCAACAAGATACATGACAGAAAGAAGTTAACAATGACAACAAACTTCAAATGTGGAATCATTATATATTGTCTAGCACCTAAATGAGTCAATAAAAATTAAAAACACATTAAATAGCAGAACATTTTGCTATATTAATTATTTTAAATTGTAACCAACAGAAAATATTCTGGATAGTTTATATTTTTAATTAGCTATTATGAATATGCTCAAATAACAAAAAGAAACCAGATAGAAGGAATTAAAAACAATTGTCAGTGATGTCTTACAAATCGATACTGTCAATACAGTGGTAGGAATAAACTGCAAAACAGAAATTCTAAAGTTCAAATTTACAAAATAAAAGATATTAAAACAATGAGGGTCACAACAGCAGATTGTAAATAGCAAAATAATTTGCAAATATGAAGAAAAATCTATAGAGATGATCCAATCTGAGTATCAAAAGGAAAGAGAATAAAGAAAAAGGAAAGGAAGACTTCAGAATATTATCAACTGTACCAAAACAGACATACTAGAAATCACAGAAAGAGAAAAGTACTTTAAAATACTAATGACCAAAAAATTCTGAAATGATGGAAAACATTAGTTTTCACATTCAAAAGTCTAAAAAATTCGTCTATATAAAGCTACACATTCACATTTTGACATATTCGCAGTAAAACTGATTAATGTAAAAGACAAAAAGAAAATCTAAAAAAATCAAAAGAAAATTACTTTTCACGTATTAAGGGATCTTCATTAAGAATAGTGTCTGATTTTTCATCAGACACCTGAGACCAAGAGTGAGTAAAATGACAGGAAAAGGTTTTCATACAAGACTCTAAGTCTCATAAAACTCTCCATTCAAAGCGCAAAATAAATAAATTAAGATATCTCTTTATAAACAATTAACAGATTTTTTTCACCAGCAGACTAATTTTCAAGAAATATTGAAGGCAGTCCTTTGTGCTAAATGTGAGAGTAACTCAAACCCATATTAAGAAATAGAGACACTAACTTACTTAGATATTATGAAGGCATACGCAGTTTTGTTGGAAAACAGGATTCTAAAAAGAAGAGGAAAACAGGATTCTAAAAAGAAGAGGATGAGATAATATTGAAACATTTTTTTCTGTAATACTTAAAATTAAGCTAGTATTTTTTAAAGGAAATTTGCAGTCAAGAATGAAGGCAAGTAGGCAAGAGGCAGGAAGAAAGAGGAGAAAAAAACACTTTTAACTACTTGTCCCTCTTGGTTGTTTTCCTCACCCCTGCGTCGCATCCTTGAGATGTATATGGACTATGCCAACCAGAGGCAGCAGACTTATCTGCTAGACCAACAGGACACAGATAGGTAGTATTTTTATCCAGAACTAGATCTCTTTAAGATGCTGATTTTTAATGACCAGTGTAGTTATTAAGAAAAAATAGTAACAAAGGAATTTGAAATGTATATTAGAAAATATCTATTTAACAAAAATTAAAGCAGGAATCAGAGATTAGAGGAACAAAAGATAAATAAGACATATAAAAAATATTTCTAATGCTAGATGGACAACATCTGCCATATTAGAAATTATGTTAAATGCACCAAATTAAACATCAAAATCTAAGGTAGATATTGGCAAATGGATTTTAAAAAATGATGTCTTCATGTTTTCAACAAATTTTACATTTTAAATTCTAGCACACATTTTAAAAAAAAAAATATAAGGTTGCAGAAAAATGTAACATGTCCATAATAACCAAAACAGATTGTGTCTAGACTAATATTAGACAAACTAGACATCATGAAAAAATATATCACTTGAGACAAAGAAGGAAATTTTATTATGGTGAGAAGGTCAATGGATCATGAAGATAAAAAGTTACAGATGTGTAGGCATCTAACAAGCATGCTGCAAAGTACATGGCATAAAACCTAAGAGAAATAAAGGTAGTTCAATAACAATAGTGGAGATTTTAGCAACCCTTTCAATAATGGATAGAACAACTAGGCAAAACATCAATAAGTATTTGATGGAGTATTTGAACAGCACTAAACCAAAAAGACCTTATATCTATAAAACACTCTATTCAGTAACAAAATGCAAAAGGAACTGTCTCCAAGACAAACAATATGCTATGCAATAAAATAAACCTATATACACAAGACATGTGAACAGGGTTATATAAAGTTTTGAAAAAAGGCTGAGAATCTTTAACAGGAGTGACAGAAAACATTTCCCTTTCAAAATTAGTCAATCAATCATAGCAGAAAAAGTTGACTTCTTCACATATGAAGACAGCATGTCTTCAAAAACCATAGCAAATTAAAGAAACAGCACTAACAGAGGAACACAGCTCCCTATTAACCAAACTAAAAGAAATTGAGATGTACGATTTGTCTGCTAAAATAAAACTAAACTAAACTAATAAAACTCAGTGAGATAGAAAAATAACAGAAAGGCAACTCAATGAAATTAGGCAACAATACATAAATAAAATAAGAATTTTAACAGAGAGATAGAAATAATTTAAAAAGAAACTGAAACAGAAGCTAAGAAATACATTAAATAAAATAAAATATGTATTGGAGAGCAGACTTGACCAATCAGAAGAAATCGCAAGTTAAAGAAAAGTCATTTTGAATTATAGTCAGAAGAAAACACAGAAAAAAGAATAGAATGAGTATGTGAATTATGAGACAACACTAAGAGTGATAATCTATGCACCATTGGAATCTCAGAAGAAGAGAAGATGAAAGGGGCACAAAGTTAATTCAAAGATATAATGGCTGAGAATTCAAAAACAGGGAGAAATTTGGACATTCAAGTGCATGAAGCTCTATACTTTAAATACACACAACTATAAATTAATCTAGGATAAAGAATTCTAAAAGCAGCATAATTAAACAAAAAATCCTCATATTCAAAAGCTCACCCATGAGACTATCAGCATATATCTCAGCAGAAATCTTACAGTCCAGAACAGTGGGATGGTATACTATATTCAAAGTTCTGAAAGAAAACAAACAACAAAAATCTCCCAATCAAGAATATTTCACTGGACAAAGAAATTCTCCAGACAGGAAGGAGAGAGACTTCCCCAGACAAACAAAAGCTGGGTGAGTTTATCACCTCTAGAGCTGCTTTGACAGGACAAGAAAGAAGCAATTTGAGCTTAAATGAAAGATAATAATATAGTGTTTATTTCCACCCGAATGTAGTGTGCACCATGCATGCTATCCTTTGTCTCAGAGGAAATTTCCAAAACAAATACTATCTCTTTGTGAAAAATCTCCCCCAGTGACTTTAATATTAATAATCCCTTGGCGTGCCCTGGTGGAGTAGTGGTTAGGGTCACTGCCTCTGGCTCAGAGTACATACATCCCAAACACCTGGGCCCACATCCCAGGGTTGAGGGAACAACCAAGATGAACAACTAAATAAAAAATAAATAAAATGTTTCTTCCACCTCTCTCTTCCTGTCTGCCTGTATCTGCTCACCTTCCTTCCTATCTATACCTTTCTTTAAAAATAAGTATTATTATTATATGCATATATGACTTTATTTCATTCTTTCATAAAGCTAACTTCTCATACATTAGTCCAGGTAAAATGGAATCCTGTTGTTTGAAGAGAAAGAATCAGGAGAGGTAAGATCATCAGACAAAGAAAGGAAAAGTATGCCTGACGGACAGTAGTTCTGTTCACTTGCAGTGAGGACACCTGGAAAACATGGCTCATTTAGGTGAAGAGAGAGAAAGAGTAGGCAATCTATAATGCTTGTTTCTAAAAAGACAAATGAAAACTGACAGTTAAACTTGCAATTTGACTGTCTAGTGCCTATGTAACTGGGTCTCTATCTAGAAGTGCTATCCAAGAGTTTCTGAGATTTTGTTTCTTGTCAATAGAGGATTCCATGATCTGGACCCACATTATATCCCAGGTAGTATGCTCTAAACTCTTACATCAATGCATTTTATGTTTCTTAATAGACCTATGAGGAAGTTTATGCAGATGAGAGAATGAGACTCAAAGTGGCTAGCAATCAGGTCCAGCACTGTTTAGTGATGAAAACAGAACCTGAACCCTAGTTATTTGAGTTCAAAGTTTCAACCTCTAACTATTCTGTTGGTCAAATGCAGCCAAGGCTAGATATGCCTTTGGGACCAAGGCCTTCTGCTTCCCTGTTCCATGCTGGTCAAGCTGTGTGGTAAGAACTACAGTCAGTATGCACTGCCCAATTGCCCATCCTGGTACACCAGAAGCATCTAAAAGGCTTGAAATTGAGGTTTTCTACTGAGCTATTATTCCTTTTTTGGGATTCAGAGCACACATACAAGTAGAGTACATGCAAACTCTTATCTGTCAGGAAGGTTATCTCTTCTCGTATTATCACCTCCCAATATGATATTTGGAAGAGGAATCTCTAGAAGATGATTAGATCATGAGGATTGAGCCTTTATGAATGGTATTAGTGTCCTCATAAAGGAGACATCAGAGAACTCCCTTGCCCTTCAAATATGGGAGGACAAAGTGAGAAGATAACCTCTGTCAGGTACCAGGCATTGGGCCCTCACCAGACATTGAATCTGTTAGCAATTTGTTCTTGGACTTCTTTCCTCCATATATGTGAGAAATACATGTTTGTTATTGAAGTCACCTCTTCTATGATATTCTGGTATGGCAGCCCACCCCAATACCCTATACTATGTAATTCCTATTCTTGCTCCAGTATATACTCAATGTGTGACTTTGGTGACTATGACATTTGTGTGATAGTTTCTTCTAGTACTTCTGTTTCCAGATCTCTTATTTTCCTTTTTACCTCCTACAAAGTACAAGGCAGTCAGATTTCATTTAACTGCACTTTACTGTGGAAGGATCATTGATGATATTACTGAAGCTTAGGGCATAAGTTTTGTTAGTTTACTTCTGTTTTTCCTAACTAGTATGGTGACTGAACTTTCAATAGTTTTCAGAAAGTTTAAGTGAGATGTGCATGAATAGAAGCATGTATGTGTGTGTGGACCTGTACATTCAAAATGTATAGCTTAATAGTATTAATTATTTTCTATATCAGACCACCCAGCAAATCTACTATGCCAATCTATCCTTAAGGCCAGCACGAGCATACCTGTCAGGGAAAATGAGCACGCTTTCCCTTCACACTTGGACATAGAATTCTCATGCTCATATCTAAATGTGATGTTATTAATAAAAATAAATCTGTGATTATAACTTGCAAAGTTAATCATTATGTTAACTAGGCAGCTATATTTTCTAATCATAAATTACTTCTGTCAATGGAGAAACAAAGAAGACTTGGAATCTTGTACGAAGATGAGAGAAGGCTGGCTAGATATGGTTATAAGCAAAGGAACATGGCTTAAGTCCTTTCTAAGTAACTTTCTCATCTCTTTTTGAAATAAAACACCTCAGGAGGAAAGAAGAGGTAGACTACATTGTTCATAAGACTCACTGCTGATGACATGAACCTAAGCATACAGCTATAAGCATCTGAAATACTGCAATGTGATAGTTTAAAATTCGAAGGTATTTTTCAAAGGTTTTGTGTTAGATTGTCTTACTCAAAGGCTACCATTCATGGACCATGACTAATGAGATACAGTCTGGCTTCATTATTTTTTTCATTTTATTGAAATATACATTCAAGGTGTTCCTACTATGCATGCAAAGCTCAAAGAATTTTTACAAACTGAACATATATGTGTTTTCAGATCATGAAACAAAATAATACGGCACCCAGAAAATCCCTCTCTTTTCTAGTTTTACCACATGATGCTGAGAATCAGTCTTCCAAAAAAAATCAGTTGTATGTTCTCACATTTATTTACCTGGAGACAAACAACAGAAATAGCACATGACAGACACAGGGCAAAAACATGATACAGCCTTTCCTGGAGCTTACTGGGGGGGCCCACACCCCATGAACACTACAATACAGAGTAGTTCTTGAGGGCTCCTGCAGTGCTCCTCCTGGAATTCCCGGTTAGACTCTGTTTCTAGAGCTCTTCACTTTGGAGGTTACTTGCTCATTTTCCTACTCTCCAATGAGATTGGACAAGGATCTGAAATGTGGTTATGAATATACAAGATCCGTCTCTGCTGTTGAATAAGGTTGCCAGATGTCTGTTACCAACAAGTTCATTTTGGTCAAATGGTCTTGGTTTAGCAATGCCATCCCACTGAATTTGAAATACTGTCTCGATTTTCATCACAATTTGTTAAAAGTTTATTTGGGCAGACATTACCCAATAAACTAGCTCCAAATTGCCAAACGTGTTCAGATTTCCCCAACAGAGTGTTGCGCCACCATCCCCTATCCCACCCCTAACCATACCTCTACCTGAACCTGATCCCCTGCTAAGGGATCCTGCACACCTTTATGCTTGGTGATAATCTAGTTGGTGCTGTCTGCTTCCTGTTGAGTCCTCAATGGCGTGGGGGCCTTATTCTTCCCATCTTTCTTTAGAGATATTCTACCCTTCTTTTCTGTTTCCCTAATCAATATTTCCCTAAGAATACAGATAATTTTCTCTCTGGGTATTATTTCAGCCATAGTTGTATAAATGTGGAATATTTTTTAGATAATATCCTTCATTGTCAATATCTCAGGCTGTTGGCAAAGGTCGATGAACACTATGCTGTTTATAAGACATGGGTTTTATTAGTCATATCAATTAATATAGTTTTTACTTTATAGTTTTCACAGCAATCCATGTGTAAACAATATTTTTCAAAACATTTCTCAATGAGAAGTGGATTCAACATCAAGTGCTGTGGTTAGAAAAAGTTTAGCACTTTTGATCAGTAAAGAATTTTCCCCACATTGCCTCTTTTCTACACTCAGGGAATCATAACTATCAGGGACGCTGTAGTTTGAATACAGCTTGTTTGTACTGAGCCCATATGAAAAACATGGATGATTAACTTATTTTGTGCCTTTAAGAAAGTAGAGTTAAAAAGCTGTCTTTGAGTAAGTATTGAATTTCATGTTGACAGAAACCCAAGATGAATTCAAGAATTCAGCCTTGTTTTAGATAGATAAAATTGATAAGTGATCCAGCAGCTAAGAGGCTCAGTCTTAATCCCATTGTCACAGTAAAGTGCTGTACAAAAATGAATTACCAGGGCGCTCCTTGCGTTGCCCTGGGGCTAAGAGAGAAGCACCCTTTTTGAGTCATTATTTTGCCTTGAGAAATCTGTTGGGTTACTACATGGGGAGAGGCAGCTTCTTGCTAGAATTATAAGCAGTCTTTCATAGATAAAAAGATCACCACTGACCCTTCATTTCTACTAAGGATCTCTGCAGAGTTTTGTCATAATATTGATCCACTGATCCTTATGGCAAGAGGCCATTTACTGGCTGGTGGCTAGAATAACAATGTGCTTAGAGGCAGCAGGGAAAAGGGAAAAAACAAAAGAAATAACTAATTGACCCATGAAAGGATCCAATCCTGAACCTTAGAATCACTATCACAATTTTAAAACTGACTGATTTACACAGACATTCCAGAACATATGTTCTATTTCTATGGGATATACAAGGATCCCGTTCTATTTGCAGATAAAGTTTTCCCTAACTACAGTTGCAGAATAGCTACTGCAAATATTTTTTTAGAGTGAAGTTTGAAAAAAACACAACTCTGATCTCTGTGAAACCTAAATCTCTCCTTTGAAAGCTGTCGCTCTCTAAACCTCATTTGATGTAAACGTCATGTAGGAAGAATGTATAATATTGTCATTAGCATATTTGGCAATCAGACATCCTAACTCTTTATTGTTTCCTAATTTTGTGATCTTAGAAATGTAAATTATTACCTCTGTATATAGGTTTCCTCCTTTTTAAATAATAATATCTGCCTTAGAGTGTTATTGTGAGGATAAGATGAGATAATATAAATTAAGAGATTAAAGGTGTGTCTAGCACCTAATAGGTACTCACTAAACTGAAATATTTATCGCTATTCACATTGTGTCCATACGTGAGATTTTACAGGAGTAAAGTGATTCATTTTCATTGCCTACACTTACATTTCTTCTGGCAAGACTGTCTTCTCAGACATGTGCTTTATATTCTAAATTGTGGGGGAAGGTAGAGCTGGGAGGGGAGTCTTCATGATACAAATTATTTCTTGCTATTAAAGCACTTTGGTTCTAAATGATGGGCAATCAAATCTCATGCTTCAAAAACCAAATTGATCATTAAAAAGTCTATTTTTTCTCAATGTGGTGCTCCATGGTAGATGGCGCTCCTGGTGATGTAGTGTCCTTCCTACAGTGAGCAAGGATGGGTTCAGACAGCCTTACCTTTGTAAGCGATTTCCCTGTCAGTTAAAAGTATGTGCTTAGAAGTTAAATTAAGCACGTTTTATTCCAGTTCCTTCATTTACTTATTTTTTAACCTTGGATATTATTAAATGTCTCTTAACCTCACTTACTCCAATAGCGAAATGGGAATAGCAGCAGTAATTACACAATGCTTTGCTGAGTATTCAGTGAAATGGTGATTTTAGTCATACCTGGCATGTAGTTATGTTTACTACTCATTTTGCTATAGTTTTAAAGTGATTTTCACATGTGTCTATTTAGTTGTGCCCTGAAAGTGGCATAAAAGACTCCCGGAATCTGATATATCAAAAGATGGGAATAATCCCACTGTCTTTTCTAAGAAAACTCTAGAGTGACCTCCATACCAAACCTAAAATGTTGTTGCCAGGAAGAAAGTGGTGAGATTCTGTGATACCAGCCAAAATCTATAGCTTCATTTCATGACAAAATAGAGATTTTATTTATTTCTTAAATGATCGTGAAAATTATAGGCAGCTTATGGGACTCTGAACCTGCCTTTTATTTTCTCCTCGTTGACATTAGAATGTTGAGTATTATTGCCTCTAATCCGTTTCAGCTGAGAGGGATGGAAATGTACATGTGCACACCAACCCATCTATGTCTAGATGGGCCTGTCTGCAATCATCTGTACGAGGCTGGCCTAGGTAAGGGTTCATAGTGATGTCTCTAACTGTGATACGTCACCACGTGTATCATCCTTTTACTCTTGCTTATTTGTATGTAATCTTCCACTCCAACAATGAGTAACATGACTGTCACCACCTGCTGTCGTTTTAACAGCTCAATTCAGATGCAAATAGATGGCAGTATCAGATTAACTCATTTGCACTACTGTGGCAGCATCTCTGTGAACAAGAGTACTGTGTCTAAGTACATTTTCTGTTGTCTTTGATCTTGCAAACACCACTTCTGGTTCCTCAGGTCAACATCTTTGCCCCCTTACCTCCTTCAGTTAGATGTTCCATCTATTTGTACCACAGTTAACTGTTTCATCAGACTGCATTTCATCCCGAGATCATGTAATCTTTGAAATGAATTTCTAAAAGTAGTTGCATACACTGTTTTTCGCTCCTTTCTGATGTCAACCTCTATGGATTTCGGCAGTTACATAGTCGTGTATCCACCATTGCAGTGCCCTACACTTTATGCATGTAAGGAAATCTTACTTCCATAAAAAACATCTCTGTGCTTTATACAGTAGACACTACACCACCCTTTTGTCCCCAATCCCCCTGACACCCATCTATATTTTGCTTTCTCTAGTTTTACCTTTTTCAGAATGTCAGCTAATTGAAATCATACAGTATCTGGCCTTTTCAGGCTGGCTTCTTTCATTTAAGGATATGCATTTAAGGCTCATCCATGTCTTTAAACAGATCGTTCATTTCTTTTTATCACAGAATAATACTATTCCATTGTGTGACTATATAATATTTATTCCTCTCTGAAAGGCAATTGTGGCTTCATTTTTTTTTTTTTTTGCAGTTTATGAATAAAGTTGCTACAGTCATCCACGTGCAGATTTTTGTGTGCCTAAGTCTTTGTTCCCACCTTTATTGGTTGATAATTGACTAAAGAATTTTGCAACTTTAAGGTGTACAATGTATGATTTGACAGACACATTTATTGCAGAATAATTACCACCCTAACTTTACCTAATACCTGCATCACATCTCATAATTTTCTTTTTTGTTTAATAGTGAGAGCATTTAAGATGTATTCTCCTTTCCTTTCTTTTTTCTTTTTTTTTTTTTTTTAGGAAAGGTTCAGGCAGGAATGAAGGTGAGTAGGAAGGAGGTAGGTGGGAAGAGAGAGGAGAAAGTAGCATTTTTATTTTTTCTAGTTGTTCACCTTGGTTGTTACTACCACCCACCCTCCAAAGACACAAACACACGGAGCATGAATCCTGGTCCTTAGAATGTAAGTAGAATGTGTTCCTTCAGAGGTGGCTGACCTCACAGCTACTCTACAGGCTCATCAAGATTTATTTTCTTAGTAACATTCACTTATGTATTACAGTTTTATTAACTGTAAAAACTATATTGTACATGAAATCCCTAGAATGTATTCCTCTTACAACTGCAGCTTTATAGTCTCCTTTTCCCCGATCCCCTAGCCCTTCATAGTCACTATTCTTGTCTCTATTTCTTTGACTTCAGCTTTTTTTGGGGGGGATTCCTTATACAGTGATATGTCTTAACTTCATTTGTCTCTATGTAACTTACTTCACTTAGCATAATAGCCACAAGGTCCGTCCATTTAAGTTTAATACCAATTGTGTAAATACTTGAAAGCGTGTTTGCCGAATCTTGTGGTAAGACTGTATGTCTCTCTCTAAAATACCCTCCCATACAGGACTTCGGCATATATGTATCATTTGCCTTCTCATCAGCAATGAGTAAGAATTCTTGTGCTCTACCTCTTTGCCAATAAGTGGTACTGTTAGACTTTTGGATACTAACTATATTTATATATGTATACTAGCATCTCACTGTTTTAATTTGCAAATCTCTATTGACAATAATGAGCAGCTTCTCATGTTTTTATTTTCCATTTGTATATTTTCTTAGCTCAGGTATCTAACAGACCTTTACACATTTTAATTGTTTTTTAATTGATGAATTTTTGAAATTTTTCACTTATTTTCAGTGTGAGTCTTTCACCAAATATATGTTTTGCAAATATTTTCTCCCAGTCTTTGATTTTATTTCCATTCTTTTAATAGTTCTTTCTCAAATTAGGAGTTTTAAAATTGATGAAATGATAATATGGCAGTCATTCTCTGATGGATAGTGGTTTCGCTATTACATCTAAAACCTTATTACCAAACCCCAAATCAACTAAATTTCCTCCAGTTACATTTTTCTAGAAATTTCATTTTATATTTGAATTTAAGATCTATTTTCAGTCCATTTTTTGTGGAAAATATAAAGTTTGTGTCAAAGTTATTTATTTATGTATTTGCATTTGGATCTCTAATTATCCCTATACCATTTGCTGAAAAATTATGCTTAATCCTTTGAATTGCCTTTGCGATTTTTTCAAAGATCAATTGACAATATTTTTGAAATATCCTTTTTCTGGACTCTCTAATCTATTCCATTAAGCAACATTTCTATTATTTTCTCTACTACCATGCTGTCTTGATTACTGTAGCTTTATAGCAAGTCTTAAAAATGAATAATGTAAATTCTTCAACTGTACTGCAGTATTATGTTGGCTATTCTAAATCTTGTGATAGTCACATAAATTCTAGAATTAATCTGTCATATCTACAAAGTAGATTGCTACGATTTTGATTGGGATTTGTCGACTATAGGGATCAAGTTAGAAATAATTAACATCTCAGCAAAATCAAGTCTTCCAATGCATAACCATGGAAGATCTCTCCATTTGCTCTGATCTTTGATTTCTTCCAACAGTATTTTATAATTTCCTGCATTGAAATTCAGTATATATTTTGTTAAGTTTATGCTAAGAATTTCATGTTTTAGTTTTATTGTAATTGTCATGTTTTGGCTTTATTTTATCCAAATTTCAGTTGCTAACTCCAGCTATTTAGGAAATAAATTGACTTTCAGATATTAAGCTTATATTTTGCATCTTCACTATACATGTTTATTAGTTCTAGGAGTTGCACTTTGTTGCTTTTTTTATTTTTTCCTACATAAAAATTATGTCATTTTTTTTCTTCCATTTCAATCTGTATATCTTATATTTTATTTTCTTGTCTTACTATATTAGCTAGGAAATTCAGTGTGATAATAGGCATGAATTATAAGAGTGAATATCTTTGCCTTGTTTCTGGTCTTTTATACTGATCTTAGGGGAAATGTGTTCAATTGATATGGGAGTATGATGTCTCTTCTTTAAACACTTCATATAAGGGATTATATTGGTTTATCTATACAATGTTGAACAAGCCTTGCGTACCTGTAATAATTTCAACTTGTCATGGTCTATAATTCTTTAATTTTCAAATATTTTGTTGAGGTTTTATGTATTAATAATATTCATAAGATATTGGTAAATGGTTTTTCTTTCTTGCAACAGCATTATCCATTTTGATATTAGAGTAATTCTAGCCTCATAGAATGAATCAGGAAATATTTCCCATGTGTCTATTTTCTAACAGACATTGTTAAAAGAAATGTTATAATTTCTTGCTTAAATTTAAACAAGATTTGGTAGAATTCAGTAATAATTTATTTTCTTAAAGAATTATGTTACTCACTATTTTAGAAAGTTACTGGCTATTGATTAAATTTTTTTGGTGGTTATAGCCCAACTCAGATCATCTATTTCTTGTGTGATTATTGATAGATTGTCTGTCAAGGACTTGGAACATTTTATCCAGGTTATCAAATTTATATACATAAAATTGCTTAAAATATTTTTATTATCCTTATAAGACCCATTTGATTAATAGTAGTATTTCATTTTGTATAGCATAGATTTGTGCCTGGAGAAAAAAATCATAAATTGTATTGATATATTTAAAGAATTAAGTTTTTGGTTTTATTTATTATCTCCATTGATTAACTGTTTTCTGTGTCATTGGTTGACACGCAAATTCTTATTGTATTTTTTCTTCTCTCTGCATAGGCTTAAATTATTCTCTCCTCTAGTTTGATAAGATGGATTTTGGGTTATTCATTTTAAATTTCTTCTATTCTAGTTTACGTATTTTAATATACAGATTTTCCTCAAAAATGCCTCATCCCACAGATTTTAATAATTTGTGTTTTTATTGTCATTTACTTGAAAATATTTTTATATTTTTCTTTAGCTCACATGTAATTTGGAAGTGTATTCTTTACTCTCTAAATGCTTATAGATTTTTTTTCCATCTATCTTTCTGTTATTGACTTCTGGTTTAAATCAATTGTACTCTAAGAACATTTTCTAGTAAATTCTTTTTTTTTTTTTTTTTTAGTTTTTTAAGATTTGCTTTATAGTCTGACAAAGAATAGTGTCTAGATCAGTAAATTTCTAATGTAAGCTTAAGAATATATAGTCAGCTGTTATTGTATGAGAATTTTTTACATGTTGATTAGATCAATTTGATTGTTGTGTTATTTAGGTCATTTATATTCTTACTTATTTTCTGCCTACTTAGTATTTCAATTAATGTAAGAGGAATGCTAAAGTATTCATCTATAATAGTGGCTTTGTTTATTTACTCCTGTCAATTCTATCAGTTTTTTGAAACTCACACGATTTGAGACTCTGTTGTTAAGTATATAATTCTTAAGGATTGTTAGGTTTTCTTAGAGAAATTATTTTTTATCATTATGCAATGCCTCTCATAAATGCTAGTAATTTTCCTAGTTTTGAAGTTCATATTGTCTGAAATTAATATAACTATTTCAGATTTATTTTGATTAGTATTATCATGATTTAGCTCCATCTTTTTTTTAACCTGTTTGAGTCTCTATATTTATATGGATTTGTTTTAGATATTAAGAATTGGGTCTCTTTTTAAAATGTAATCCGACAGTCTTTTCATTGATATATTTAGATCATTTATGTGTAAAGCGATTATTGATGTCATTCACTTGATTTGTCATATTTATAACTTTTCTATTCATTACACTTGGTCGTTGATAATATTTTCTTCTCTTTTCCTGAGCTTTCTGATTCTAACAGCATTTTAGGATATTTCATTTTCTCTCCCCTTTAAACATACCAAATGTGCTTTATTTTTATGACTTTTTAGTGACTGACTTAATGTTTCCAACATAAATTTTTAACTGATCTAAGTCCATCTTCAAATAATACTACACTATTTCACATGATTTTCAAGTATCTTATAAGAAACTATTCCTGTTTCTACCATCCTCTTCCTTGTGATATTGCTATCAAAATATTTTCACTTGTTCATATGTATTAATCACCCAGTAAATTGTTGATATTATTACTTTGAACAAGCAACTCAACTATTTACATTAAGTAAACTAAAATTAAAAATATTTTCCTCCCCTTAGATTTTTTCTCATAGTTCTTTTTGTATGTTGATCTGAGTTTCCATTCTGAATTGCATTTTTATTCCTGCCTGAAAAACTTAAATTATATCTTGCAAGGCAGATGTTCTGGGAATAATTCAGCCAGTTTTTAGCTTTGAAGCTTTCTGTTTTGTCTTCATTCTTGAAAGATAATTTCACTGGATATAGAATTTTAGGTTGGTAGAGTTTTCTTTATTTCCCCTTTATATAGTTTAAAGATTTTTTTGTCTCTTTTTATGCTAATATGGTTTCTCCAAGAAGTTTTCTAAATTTCTTATCCTTTCTTCTATAACTAAGGTGGCTTCCCTCCTCCCACACTCACACACACTGAATGTCTTCAAGATTTTTCTATGATTTATATTTTGCTTTTGATTTTCCATTTCTAGGGATGTGATATTTATAGGTGTGTGGGGTTTTGTTTTTGTTTTTTATTTTCTGTGTTTATACTAGTTAGTGTTTTTTGAGCACCCTGGATCTATGGTTTAGTGTATACAATTGAGTTTGAAAAGTTCTCAGGCATTGTTACTCTATTATTTCCTGCTCTATTCTTTCTTCTTCTTCTGATATATTGTTTATGTACCTTACAGTTTTTGAAATAGTCTTACAATTCTTGAATATTTTTCCATATTATTTTACTGTGCATGTCAGTTTGGGACTTCTATTCAAGTTCAGTGAGTTTCACCTTAGTACTGTCCTGTCTGCTTATGAGCCTGTAAAGATAGTGTACTTTTCTGTTACAGTGTTTTTTCACACCTAATATTTTCTTTTATTGTTTCTTCCTTTATGCATTTCTCTGCTTACACTACCTAATTGCTCTTGAACGCTGCCTACTTATTCTGTGAGATAACAATATAGTATAGTAATCATGGTGATTTAAAGTTCCTCATATATTTCTAACTTCTTTTGCTATATAAGAGTCTGGTTCTGATGCTTGCTTTGTCTCTGAGACTGTGTTTTCTTTCATTTTGTCATGTTTTGTAACTTTTATTTTGTTAGAAGTTGGGGATGTTTTGTGGAATAATGAGAACTGAGGAAAATAACTTTAGTGTGAAGGTTTATGTTAATATGACTGGGAGTGCTTGTGTATGACAAATGCTTCAAATTTGTCTAGTGTTAGTGTTTCAGTTTTTATCTCACCTCTGAATTTCTGGCTTCCCTAAAAACTCTTCCTCAGAGAGATTTTGCATGACAAATTTACTACACTATTTATTTCAATTTTAAATTATGGATTAATTTTCAGTCTATTTCCATGACTTTATATGAACCTAAATATAAAATGATAATCTAGTGCCCAAAGTATATAAATTAGAAGAAGCTCCATTGAACAGATTACCTGGTCTTGAAAATGAAAATCATTCTCTTCTTTTCTCAGTATTAAAATGTAAGTAGATTTAACAATTGTTTCTCATATTTTCATTGCTAGAGCTTTATGAAAACTGGTATTCTTAAAAGCAGATAAAAATTCAGTCTGGTCAGGGGTGAAGAAAGAATACTACAGAGACATACAAGGACAGAAGTATTTTTAAATGTACCTAAAAATGAATACTGCAAAGAGCATTTTCTGAAAGTTTATAACTTTATGTAAGTAGGGTATTCCAAATTAATTCTCTCATCAACAATATGCCAGAAGGCAGCAGGAGTTTATGAGGCATTGTATTACAGAGAAACAGTGAACTAGGGATCAGACTCTTTATTCATATGTCCATTCATTCAGTAAATATTTACCTAGTGATTTCTATTTCCCAGACATTGTGAGATAGTATTACTAATTCATCCAGTGAAATTGTACAAGTAATTTTATCTTTTTTAATTTTAATGTCTATAATAACAAAACAAAGAGAATTACATCTCTCCACAGTTCTTACTGTAAAATTCAAATGAGGTAGTGATTGCGGGTATTGTTTAAAAAGCACACAACATATCGTTTTGTTTTGTTTAATTAACTAAATATAGTTTATATGTATTGACAACTGACATGTGAACATATATTGTGTTTAGAGAGAGAGAGAATATTTGAACTGTGTCTCAGAAGTTTGTTAGGGATTATAAATTTTTATTCGTTTTACTTAGTTGACTTCTTGTTTCTAAGCACCACTTTCCAGATTCCTTATATTAGCTTTCCTCATAGGAAATAAGCTGTTTTCCTGACTCAGTTTTGTGATCCATCATCATACAACCCTTGTCTTGATTTTACAAAAGGAGACCTTTTTTTTTGCTAGTGCCTAACATTTTAGGTAGAGGATATTTACCCTCACTTACTGTTACAGATGGGAAAGTTGAGCCTTCTAAAGAAAGTGATTGAGTCTAGGGTAAGTCTTTGAAGTGTTAATAAAAGTCACTTCACACAGCCACCTTCCTAGAAAACACAGACCCTTTAGGTCTGCAATTAGTAACAGTAACATACTGTTCCGGCATCTATTCATGGAGGCCACTGAACTGTAGCTCCCATCTCCTGCCCATGGCATTATTCCTTGCTTTACTGTAAAGGCGTTATTCAGAAAGAGTGATTCATCTGTATCTACTTTCCTCACATGGAAAGAACTCTCCAGCCAGAATTCTGAGCGTAATTTCCACCCATTATGCTTACTGGAGCAAATGCTGTGCTGTCCAGAGTAGATAAAAACCGGAGACTCTTTCTACATTATATTCATCGAATGACTGAGAAATAAATTAAGTTCTAAGCACAGCAAATGAATTGCTGCAAGGTGCATTGGTTTGTCATAATATACCCACTCTCTCTCTCCTCCAGAACCTTAGAAATGACACACAGCAAGTTTCCTCAACGGAAGTCAGATAGAACTTGGTACAGGGTATCTAAACTTTAAGGAAAAGCATTTGACCTCCCGGAGGCTATTAACTTGTCCAGCTGTCTTTTCATTACAGCTTCCCTCTTTGCACTAGAACCCCACAAAGACGCATTTTTAAATGTCATTCAAAAATTAAGAGCACCAGACTTGGGATGAAAAAGCAGAAAACAGAAGAAAGAGAAAATTATGGGAAAAAATAAGCCTTTCTTAGAAGCAGAAAAAGTAATTTACTATTTATTTCTTATCCTAGAGAACACAAAATAAGAATGCTCTAAAATAAAGCCATTTAACAAAAAAATGTATGTGATTTGTTGTGTAAAATAATATAGTCTTGGGAAAAACGAGTAAGAAATGAGTGACAGATAAATTTTATTTTTAAAAACCATTACGAAAAGGTCATAAATATCCTTCCAGTGATTTTTATTCATCTTCACATTATCAGAGCAATAGAAAAATTGACTGAAAATTGTTGTTACAACCTTGTTTTGGCATTGCTGAGATTTGGTTCCTCTTATTGTTGAGTTAAATTCTGTCTCTCTAATTCTCTCTCTTTCTCTGACGGAAAGGTACAGGCAGGAATGAAGGCCAGCAGAGCTCAGAGGCGGGCAGTCTGGAAGAGGAGGAAAAAGCAGCATTTTCCTTATTTTTGTATTTAGTTGCTGGGTTGCTCCCCCCACCCCAGCTCTTAAACCTGGACCATGAGATGCATATGGAAATGTCTAAGCAGCCTCATCTGCTAGACTACTAGCGTGTACTAATTCTCTCAGTTTTCTAAGATAGAAAGCACTAATTTGGGGGGGAAAAAACTAATGACATTTGATGTGTCAAAAATATTAGACCATTTGTGGCAAAATAAACGTGAATCAATAAGGTAATTAGTAGAATAGTTTATTAATATTAACATGAAGAAATATTACATGAATTTTTCTAAACAAGGCATTTCAACAGAAAAGAGATCTACATGTTTAGAGATAAAAATACCTCAAAGATATTGAGTCTAAAATAATATCCTTAGAAATGACTGAGTCTAACAAAATAGTAGTTTAAACTATTATTAAAAAGGTACATTAAAAAATTCATCTGTCTCAGCTGTGCTCACACTAATGGTGAGATCAGTAGAAATTGATTTGGATATAGAGAAATGGAAACCAAATTAAGATTCAGGGCTACTCTAGAGATTTTAATGTAGTTTATCTGATGATCACTTTTATTATTGTCCTTATTGAACATACACACACACACACACACACACACACACACTACATGCATTGCACACAAAGAGCCTCTATTCTTTGATATGATAATTCACATTCATTTGCAGATGATAGTCCTATTAACTGATGGCCTTTAAAAAGCTTCTGCTTAATTCAGGATGCACAATTGCCAGTTTAGACTGAATAGATATAAGCAAGATCGTTAATAAGAGTAGGAGTTATAAAATTGCAGCAACAAAAAGGAACCATTTTAGGGTATTCACTGGGAGAAACATTTTATGTGAATTATGTCAATCCATTTCCACAAGGTTCTTGTAAGGTAATATTATGCTTACTTGTACAGATGAGGAAAGTGATACACAAAGATGTAAAATATCACGTCCTTGTAGCATAGATTCTAAGTAACTGAGATGGGATTTTGTGCCCATTTAGTATTATGCAGGATCTGCTTCCTCAAGCCCCAGGCCACCACTTTGCCTGGGTCTGACCTGTGTTACCCTACTGGAGCATTTTGAGTGCTTCTAGAATACTTTTTCCTTTTTTGCATTAAAATAAGCTTCCTGGCAAGGGTTTGGTTTTTAGAAAGGGTAAGGTCTTTCCAGGAAATGTCCTCCTACATGAAAGTGTCATGCAAAGATTTTGAAAAGTAGTTTTACTCTGACCAAGGGCCATTTGTGTGTTTCACTTAGAAATTACATATATGCCTTTAGAATCATTTTTAACTGGACAGAAGCATGCAGAGAAAAAGTAGGCCTTCAGAATTAAGGATTGAATTAGGATTTAAAAGAACACCCAGAGCTACTGAAAGGAAACTCAGACCCTCAGGCCTGGAAGTTGACTTCCAGCACCAGTTGCTATAAAAATCTTCATTCTATAACAAAGGTCAATATTGTGACTCCAGCCAGCTGCAAATTCTTTGGATAAACATTTCTTGAAGCAAGTAACACCAATGCAACATAAAAGACAGTAACACCTTCAGAGGGAAAAGAGAGAGCAAAGGTGAATCTAAGTTTCTTTCTCGAGAGTCACTGCAACAGCCTCTCCAGTGGCTCTAAGAAGGATATTTTCATCACCTGTATGTTTGAACGTCTACCAGAAGGGAGGTTATCAGGCAACAGTATTCTCTCAGCCCTCAGGATACCTTCCAGCATACTGATTTCAAGAGTGTTTGCTCCAGCTTGATAGAAATCATCTCAACTTAAGAGCTATAGCTCATTGTCTTGACTGAAAGCATCACAGCCTTTCACAAATGACACTCTTGTAGGCAAGTTGGTGATACTGGAAAAAAAAGAAAAGCATTTTGTCTAGATATGAAAATAACATCAAGGAAAATTCAGCAGCTGTATTCCCAACTTATTCAAGGTTTATCAGCAATTTTTTGCTGAGCACCTGTTGTACGCTTATTAATGCCCATTATCATTATGCTCATTATAAACATCAGGGTGATAAGTCCTCACCAACATGCCCAGCCTTCTAGCCTCTGGAAACAGTTCTGTAGTCAAGTCTCCTCTGTACTTGAAATTCACCAGCTACAAGATTTCAGTCATATAACTGCTTAAATCCAAAATCTACCTGAGTAAATTTAAAGATATAATTGACTTCATTAGATGGTTCATGAATTTGACAACATTCCATCAAGCAAATAGAGAGAGGTTGAAAAGAGCTGTAAGAAAAGAAGGATTTTTATAAACAAAGAGATGACAGAGGAAACAGGAAGAAAGGATTATTTGAGGCAAAGTCACCTTCCTTTGGGAGATGACAGAAGGCCTATCTGGTGGATTACCTCATTGGTACTGACCACAAGATTTCAAATTGCTTGGGAATTTATTATACTACTGGGAGATGTTGAAACTGCAGTTGGGTTAGATATTGAGTCTTTGCTGACAAGAAGCTTAGTAGAAGTGACTCCTTTTGGAGCCTGTTGTATCTTTTTTAACATAACTGAAGATGGATTGGTAAATCTATTAAGAGAAGGCAAATAGGGAAAGAATAGGACCAGAACTAGTTGTGTGCTTTAGGAGTGGTGTGTGTTAATTTTCCCAGAAGGTATGGAGATTTTTTTGGTTGGGATTATGGAAAGAATGACCCAGAAAATGCATTGAATATCCAAAGGTGTTTATTTGGAACTTAGAACTGGGCAGCCTCACTAAAGAAGTGTGCCAGCCTCAAGGGAAGGGTTATTTACTATTTCTATAGCAAGGTGGGGTAGTTGCAGGTCTCAAGGAATACAGGAAGAGTGGAAGGTTTTCAGATTCAGGGTGTTGTACTGCTGCAATTCACTCAGAGTCCAGAGGAGTTGTCTGCGACTGTTGAGGTGAAGAGTCTGTTAAGAAATCCATTAAAATATTAATACAAAATATTAGTCAAAACAATTAGGGTCTTTATTAGAAGAGACTGGAGAAAGTCCCTAGGACCTGCTGGTTTCCAAGAAAGACTGAGACAAAGGTCAATGGAGAATCCCACCCCAATGCCACATACAACTGAGGCCCCAGCACAAAGTGAGATCACCCATGCCTTTAGGGGAGCCTTTGTCCTCTCAGTGTAGGCACTTTTGGCTCCAGTGCCCTAGTAAGGCATCCAGTGAGATGAAAAAATTAGCTATTGGGAGGCTCTAAAAAGCATGAGGTGATCCAATAACAAAGATATACCTAAGAGCAGGAATATCTATTTTAGTTTCCAAAGTCCGAGTTCAAAAGAATGACTGCTTTTAGTTTAGAGACTATCACAAACTAGTCAACACCCTATAGCAAGGGTGTCAATATATTTATTGGTAGCCTGGCATGGACCAACTGAATAGCTTCCTGTGTGGAGCAGGTTAAAAGATATGTGGAGAATCCACTAAGGAAAATCTTATGAAACAACAGAATGCACTGCCCTCACTCACCTAGAAAACCTCTTCTGCCAAGTCTGGGTCCCATGACCAATACAGAGGCATTTCCCTGGACATTACACTCTATGAAGCTTCCTGATATGCTGACATTCTATCCTCCTGAAAGCCACACATTCATGGATGATAAGCATCCAGAAACTGACAATAATGATTAACAAGCAAAATTAGACCTTGGAGAAATATAAAGGGCACAGACTGAGGCGGAGAATGTCACAAACTATTGGTCAGTGAGAATCAAGAAAAGACACTTATCCATCTTTCACTGAACTTCCAAAAAGCAATCACCACTTGATATGGCTGTTCTCTAACAAGGAAAATTCTATTTGTCCAACTTAAAGAGGACCTTGCTCTCACTTCCCCTTTATCTTAGTTTCCTCAGACTAATAGCAAAATACCATAGACAGCTTGGTTTAAACAAAAGAAATGTATCTTTTCCCAGTTCTGGAAGTGGAAGTCTGAGATCAGAGTGCTAAAGAGATCAGGCTCTGATGAGTACCCTACTCCTGACTTTCAGACAGTTGCTTTCCTCCTTGGTCTTTCCTCAATGGATGCTCATGTTTTTCGACTTCTAACCTTCTCTTAACGGGTTACTGCCGAGCTATCCCTCTAGTTTCATTCTATTATGTCTTATTAAGTCCAGTCCACATGAGCAGTCTGAAAGAAAGTGATAATCCTTTAGTCCTCTCTAAATTGCCCTCCCCTGATGTCACAAGGATAAGCCATTTTTTAGCAATTTTTTTCCTACCATCTCTACCAGTCTGTTAAAATTCAAGAATATCTTTTTATATAACCTGGTGTGGTTCAGTGGTTTTCAGAAAGCAATCTTAAAAGACTTTGTTTCTTTTTTGTCTCACCCAAGCAGGATCAAGAAGACATAATTTTAAAAGTCTGGGAATGTGAGACACAGACATGGGTGGAATTTGATCGTGGAAAACAATAGAATCCTTCAGGTACCTGAAGGAGATTTATAATATACTTTTTTGAGGTCCAGTGATGACATTTGGATGAAAACTAATAATATTATTGCCTTAAGTTGTCCTGTTATCTGGAACCATGAGGATGTGGGAACACAGGCTCTTGAAGAAGGTTGTCTACACATATCCATGTCTCTTAATATATAGGTTTCAGGTATATGGAAAGAATCCATGAGGATTTAGTGGATTTGTCACTAAGAAAAAGCCCAGATCTGTTTACTGACAACTCTATCCCTCTTCCAGACAGGGCTTGAGGTTCTAACTCCTCCCTTTGTACTGCACACTAAGAGCTATATAGCTCTAGTTTTCAGATGTCACAAACTTCCAAGACACTCACAATTTAAAATATTGTGCTTCCAATTTTGGGTAAGTTGAATTTTGACACTGCAAATACAGTTACGGTACTCCGTTGTCTTGTCTGCCGACATTGCACAATTCCTTAATTTTTCTCCCGCATAGTGGGGGCGGGGGGCATTTGGAGGAAGAACATGCCGCTACATACCTAGCGCCTGGTGAATGTGCTGGGGGGTGTGGGCTCAGACACAGGTGCTGCTCTGTCCAGAGCCAGACCTTCAGCTTAGCAAAGACTTCAGGCTTTTGCAACTGAACCTAAAACTCAGACTCCGAGCTGAGCATCATTTCATCTTCTCTGCCTTCTAGAGAATATTAATAAGCTTTATTACATATAGCAAATGCCTTCAGAGGCCATTTAATAAAATACCATAAACATGTAGAGACCTGAGGGAGTGGTAGCCTTGTGACTCAGACAGCTGAGATGGCTGGGGGATGGACTGTGTAGAATTCAAGGACATCAAGGATAAAAATCAAAATAGACAGTTGATTTTAAAAATCCTTCCTTCCTTCTTTCCTATCTTTTTTTCTTTCCTTCTTCTTTTGTTCCTTTCTTTAAAAAAGATGTAGATACCTGACTTAATGGTGATGGTTAGACTCATGGTCAATAGGAAAAGGCATGCACTGAAAAGCATTCAAATTCAAAGTAAAATTATAAAAAAAAAAAAAAAAATTTCACCAAATAAAACACATGCCCTGAGTTTCCAGGGCCTGTTTTGGAGGGTTCAGCATCAGAGACAAGAAAGGTCTTAGATAGGTTTCTGCACACTTTTTAAAAAATTCTGATTTTTTTCTTTTTTATCTTTGACAATCTTTCATCTCATTTAATCTCAATTACCTCCTAAAAGGCTTATCTCAAATAGAATTACATTGAGGTTTTAGAGCTTTAACATATGAATGGGGGTGGGGCACAATTCAATCCATAAAACACTCATGTGAGCTAAGATTTTAGGAGGTTATTTTTTCTGAAGTACTTGTTAAGTCTATATTTTATTGACAAATATTGAATAACAGCATTATACAGATTTAAGATGTTTGTCATCATAAATCAACATCTGTGTAGACTGGTTCACCACAAACAGTCCAGTTTTATCCTTCACCATATAATTGACACCTTTAACCCAATTTTCACTCTTCTCCTCCTTCCCTTCTGGTAACTGCTAATTTGGTCTGAAATTCTTCTAATTAATCGCTTCTGATAAATTCCAAGAGCCTCTCCTGAGCTCCCAAGTCCCACATACTCTCCTGTGGAGTCTTAGAGTCCTGCAAAATTTGAAATAGTCTCAACCTTCTCTAACTAGTCCCACAAATTATTAAGACAAATGTTCTGATGTTCTTGGGAACATTTCACACTTCTCACTGGGCTTTAGCAATGCTGATATTTTTGGACATTTTCTATGAGTGTACAGTTAGAGGCCAACCTGACCCTCTACTGTTTCTCTCTCTTTACCATCTGCTTAATCCAGCAGACATGGCTGAATTTAGACCATGGCCCAACCAAGTCAGCTATTTCTCCAAGGCATGAAGTAAATTAACTGAGGCAAAGTTTAAACTTGCCTTCTATTGCATTAGTTTTTTTGCATCCACTAACTCAGAGAGTTCATTTTACAAGTAGATCACCAAATTATGGATGCAGAACATCTTTATTATAGTCTGTTGTCTATCTCCAAACACATATGCTTCGTGTTACTTTCTACAGTTTCCTATCCTGTGAGACAAAGAAAACCCAGCTTTCTTTGCATAACCAAAGTACTTAATAGTCACTCACTAGCAAATTTCCTCTTGAATGGAGTATATACAAAGGAAAATATTTTCGCTGAGTATATTGCCTAAAATTCATGCTTCTATTATCTATGTTCTTTGAACAATGGGCTTGAATATCATGCTTATTTTCATACTGATCTAAAACTAGCCACAGTCACTACCTTAATGTATTTTAAGTCTACTTAGGAAAGAGTTAAAATAAAGATAATATTGCAGTAACACTGCCCTGGCCTAAAGAAGTACTTAATGTAATAGTATAACAAAAAGAGCAGATTTATTTTGGGGAAATAAGATAGTCCTCTCTGAGAAAATGTTGGAGCTAAGAACTGAAGACTGAAAAGGAGTTACTTAGAAGAAATATCAAAGGCTCTGGAAAAAGCAAGAACTTAACCAGAGGCAGGGAGAGATGGCATATTCTGTTACTGAATGAAAGTCAGATTTCTAAAGTATCATGACTAAGAGTGCTGTCTGATGAGGTTGACCATTGTTGGCTCTTTCTTCATTTACTTCTGATTCCTTTTTTTTTTCTTTATTAATTAATCAATAAGAAGCTATTGGATGATTTTAAGAGAGAGAATTACAAAATCGGACCTGAATCTGACTAGGGGATGCCAGAGGATGACAGAGGTACTGAAGAGAATTACTCCTGGGGTTTGAATGTTAGCACCATTGTGAATGATGACACCATGATGCCAGTAAAGGAAACACTGGGGGCACAACATTGGGGGAGATCAACAAGATTGTATTGGACCTTTAAGTCTAACAAGTGTGTACATCAGAAAGATAAGTGGTCATCTGGAACTCACAGAAGAAGTCAGATCTCAGAAACACATATTGTGAGTCGTCAGCAGATAGATGTTAAGTGTGTTGTGAGCATAAGAGTGTTGAGAGGTTCAATACTGAGGAAACCCAAGACTAGGAAGCAGCATAGTTCCATGACAAAGAGCTGAGGTTCTCAAGTCAGATTGCCTTTGTCTAAATTCTGGTTCCTTCATATAGTAGCAGTGTGGCCTCAAGCAATTTACTCAATCTTTTAATGCCTCCATTCCCTCATTGGTGAAAAATGGGGCTAATAATATTTATTCCCTAGGGCTTTGTGAGGAGTAAATGAAATGACACATGTAATGTTCTAAGATCAGTGTCTTCCACATCATGAACACTTACCAAATTCTACAATTTCTTTTGCTTCTTGTTCATCATCATTATTATTTATATTGTGATTATTATTGATATTCCTCAAAAGAAGATGAAGCTTTAAAGGAGACTGAATTAACATGGCCAACTTAAAGAAAGTTAACATGTGGATGGAAATGATTAAATTGAGAAAGACCTAAAAAGAGAAAAGGAATGTCTTCTAAGAAGACAGGAATGACAGGGCTCAAAGCTCAGGTCCAGACACTGGCCTGAGGTAGCAAGCTGGAGGAAAGAGGGAGAAGGGGTCTACAAACAACTGTGCGTTCATGGGGAGATGAGGAATTTCCCAACCTGATGCCTGTTAGATGTTTATGTTTTCTTCAAATATAAATGTGAGATCTTCTCCTGACAACGAAGATTGCTGGAGTGTGTGTGCAGGGAGAGGGAATGTGTGATGGATGAGTAGCCAAACATTTTCGAAATGTGGAGAAAGTTTGAAGAGTCCTGCAATGTGTGGGAGAACAAACTGACATGATGAAATGCAGCATGAACCTTGGCAATTCTGAGGGACAGTTTGAGTTTAGTGAGAATACATTTCAAGTAGAATCAATATGCTTCATTTTATAACTTTGCTATTGCATCTTCGTTTTGTGACACAATCACAGACATGGTGGATGTTTGGATTCAACAGGGTTGTTGTTTTAACAAATGGGAGTGATATTTAGCAGAAGGAAAAGGGATCTGTAGTCCTATTTAAATAATGGGTCATGGTGTTCAAGCTGGATGAGGAGGGAACTGAAGTTGGAAATGGAAAAGAACAAAGAGATGACCCTGATGGGCCCACAATGACATAATGAGAGTGTAACAGAAGGATAGAGGGAGGCCAGGAGATCATGCAGAGGATGCCTGAATTCCAACATTTGAAGAGATGCCACCCCACTCAGGCTGGTTCTTTAAACAACTTTACCTGTCTCTCGAGAGGTTCTGCCCCACTGTTCCCACTCACACTGAGGACATCGCTATGTCAGTGACTAAACAAAACAGAGTGCCTGTTAACCACTGAGCTCATCTAGATGTCATATTAGTGGTCACTACTTTCTTGCTGTCAACTAAATAAATGAATTACAGATGATGTTCTCACCTCTCCTTTGCATCAGGAATCAGAGTAGAATTTCCATTCTACTCTTCAATGTTATTAATATTCTCTTTTCTGCCAAATATAATGATACTGACCATCTTCCTTAAAGAAAAGTAAGAACTTTAAAAAGCAAAGAAGTGAAAAAAAAAGGAGGGAACTTCAGCTGGAAATATAGTTTTAAAATTAAGGTCTATATACAGAACTAGGAACGTCTGATTGAAAGCACAATACAAAATCTATGGTCAGGGAAGGGTGTGCATTGGAGATAGTGGGAGATATAATTGGAAAAATAGGATGGAGATGAACTCAGTTGCCTTTTGCATGCTAGGTTCTCCTGTTTAGACCTAATTTGAAAAGCAGTAGGAGAATATTAAGAATTTTTTTTTTGCATAAAGACAGTGCTGTTTTAGGAAGATTACTCTGTTCAACTTCAGAATCGATTAGATATGACTAAAGGCAATGGATCTAGTTAGGAGAATTCAACCTCATTCAACAAATATTTACTGAACTTTCCTATGGACATTTGCTCTCTATTGTCTTATGACATTATCCTATGAACAAGCAATGTGCTGGCTCTAGTTATAACACAAAGTAATTACGATATGACATGTGTTCCTTGGGACATTATAATTCCAATAATGAATGCAGTCGAGAAGAACTTGGGGTAAATGACTCTAAAATAAGACATTATAGAACATGTTTCAAATCAGTATATATACTAAATTTGGAGCAAGTTTCAAGGAGCAATCAATGAATACTAACTGAAGTGGAGGGTTAGGAAAAGGTTTCCCAGAGATGACATGAGTGGGATTTTAGAGAATAGAATATCAGTTGGTGGAAGTGATTACAATTGTACAGCTTGGGAATTTTGCTTCTAAAACTCTATGCTCTATATAGACTGGATTTACAACTCCTTGCCCCAAAGGTTGCCAATGACTTGGAGTTTCAGGTCGATGGTATGGAGAACTTGGAAATGAACAATGTTTCATCCTCTAAATGTTCTGACTTGAGGGAAATCAGAACTGGGCTGCTGGAACAATCTGATTCTTGCAGTAATGAGATATTGTTGACTATTGATCTACTGGAAGACTGCATTGATGATCTGTTCTGTTGGTGACTAGGGAGCCGTGAAAGGAGATAAGAAGAGAGAGAGAGGTGGCCACAGACAGACTAGGTAATGAATAGTTCACTCTTTAAGTTCATTTCAAGAGACTCTGATTCTACTTTTTTCTGGTTTAAAGTTTGAGGCAACAAGTTTGCACCTAATGCAAGAAGCAGAAAGAGTTGCTGGTAAGAAAAGAGGAATGGTCAGCTGTATCATTGACTTGCTCTATATTCTCAGGCAAATAATCTTTCCTTGACTTATTACCCCTATACCTATAAATTGGGACTATAATCCAGGGTGCTTTGTTATTATGCTAAGTGGAAAATGAAATCCTGTAGGTGAAGGACTTGAAGACATAAAGACAACAGAACTCTGACATAAAATACCAGAAAGTGGTGTCAGCGTCACCTAACATTTATGACCATTTGCCCATGGTTGCTGAGTTAACGACAACGACAAATTGTCTATGGAAAGTTCGTCCTTCAAAATTAGTTTTCTGTAGAGGCCATGTATTCATAGAGGAGATGAAGTTTCAAAGAAGGAAAAGACCTTCTTAAAAAATTCTCAAATTTTCTTGTTTGACTGACATGAGAATTTTGTTTCTTTTTACCACTTATATTTCCTCTTCCTACACCCCAGGAGCAAGCAGAGTCCATTAAAACATCTGATACTGCAAACAAGAGTCAGCTATCCACCAGCAGTCTGTCTACAGTGGAGCAGCAGGCAGGATGCGGACAGAGGCTATTGACAGACATCAATAGCGGGTACTAAGAAAGAAATCTGTCCTGATTTTGGAACGTGGATGCAAGGGGAGCAAGAAAATGGGCCTTGGGTGGGATGGCGCCAGGAGCAAGCTTTGATCTAGTTTTGGCTTGGAGGAGTATGTATAATGATGGGAGAAAATTAAGCTTCTCTATGCGTAGGGCTGGAAAAAGCTGGGCCCCTCACACTTCAGGTCTTCATCTTCAGGGGACTTCTACCTGATGTGTGACTGCAACTATTTTCCCAAGAAAATTAAAGTGGCTTTGTCAATTAACCTGAAATACCCAGCCCGGCTCTGCTGGTGGATTGGAGTTTTTACACCAGACTTTGGAGGTAGGAAGGAGAAGCCTGTCAGAGGTGGGATTCCACTACCACCTAGTGGGCAGTAAAGGGGCTGCCTCCATGCCTCTGATTTCAAAGAAACTCAAGATTGGGACAGCAACAACCAAGAAAATGATTTAAAGCCCTATGTAGGGTTAACGCATTTCCTAAGATAATTAGTCCTTCTATCAGCCACATGAGGGACTGCATCCCTGATCTTTTCTTTGGATCAGTTAAAGAAGGTGGGGGCCTGCTACCCAGGCTGAGTTTGAGTCTTGCAACTGGAATGGTGGGATGAATCCAGCCTGCTTTAGGGTAGTCAGCTGACCAGAGCAAGACATTAGGTCTCACCAGAAAAATTATTTTTATATGTGAAACCAGGGAGTTGTAACTGACTACATATTAGCTGCTCCCTGCCTGATGCACTGAGCATGTCACTCTGAAAACCAATTTTTGATGACAGAGGCAGTGCTCACAGTTTTATGTGGTGTTCACTTATGTGTGACCACAATGAGACTAACACTTAGGGTGATTGCCCATAGAGCATTTCTCATTCTAGAAGAGCTGACCTACACACCATCAGGTGATTGCAGAGAAATGTGAGAACAACATTTTATGCGTCAACTTGGCTATACCATGGTACCCAGGGAGGGGTCAAAGACCAGTCTAGATGTTGCTATAAAGGTACTTTTTGGATGAAATTAACAAAAGCTGGAGACTTTGAGTAGAGCAGATTGTCCTTCCTGATGTGAGTGGCTTTCATGCAATCAGTCAGAAGCCTTAAGAGAGAAGGTTCAAGTCCAGAAAAGACTGAATGTCCCCAAAGGAGGCTGAATTCTGCCTCTAGAGCCTTTCATAAGCAACAATTTCAGCTTTTCCCTGTATCTCTAACCTGCGAAACTGCTCTGAAGATTTCAGACTTGCAAGCCCCAACAATTATGTGAGCCAGTTCCTTCAAATAAACCTCTCAGCTAGACAGACAGACAGATGATAAATAATTTATTTTGAGTCTGTTCCTATGATGAGCTCTAACAAATACAGTCATCATAGATAATTGAAAGCATTCTGCATTACAGAGATAAGTTTATTCCGTCTGGGGATTTGCATCAATGGTAACACTTAGGGATTACTTTTTGAAAGATAAATTGAAGTTCCTCAGAAAAAGAAAGGACAAGAACATTTCCAGACAAAAGGAATAACCAGGATGACCTGAACTGAGGCTCTTGCTGTGCTGGTGGAGTGGCCTCAATGACTCTTGTTTGTGGTGCCCAAGATTGTAAGACCCCAGAATGGTGACAGCATGGGACAGATTTCTTAGGACCAGCTGGTGAAAGAGCTTGAATGCCAAGGGTTTGGCCTTTATCAGAGACACTAAGATATTTGATATCATGAGTGTGAAAATATGGTGTGAAGCAAAGGTCAGAAGCAGGACATCTGAATTGCTTTCAAGGTTGGTAGAGATAGACAAGCAAACCTAGAACAACATATTTTCAGCTCAAATTCTAAAGAGAATAATCTGTAGGTAGGAAGACTTATCAATGGGTCAATGATAACCCTGGAGAAGCAGAAAGGAAATCAGTCTTCTCTCTGCTTTTGTCTAATACTTTAACGAGAGGAAGCAGAGTATGATGGTTAAGAGTTTTGGCTCTGCCATCCAACTGCTAGTACTAGGTCAGTGTCTCTTCTCCATCGAGTGAGTAATCTTGAACAAATTATTTTTTAACCTTCAATGTTTTCATTTATAAACAAGCTAATAGCAACCTGCCTCATAGTCCTGTGGAGAGGATTAAATGAGATCATGCATGCAGTGCTTAGTTCCGCACTGGGTACCTTGCCAAAGCTTTCTAAACATTATTTATTATTGGGACAAGATTATGAAAGCAAGATCTTAGTGCCATTTGATTAAAGATTGGCGAATATAAGGAAATTTTATTTTCTAATACCATTCCAACTCCATTGGCCTGTGTTGTAAATCCCGTCCAAAAACTTTGTATGACCAGTGTCCTAGCTGCCTGAGTCTTCCGAGTCATAGAGGTGCACCTGCTCCAACTCTTTTCACATAATCATACCCACATGTTATTCATGAGCATTGATGTCTGTCTTTGAAAATGATCCATTAGGATTACACTTATGTTTTTGTCTTACCAAATAGAAAGAGAAAAAGCACCATTGCTAATATTGTGAATCAACAATTAGAGATACAGAGAAGTCAACAGAACAGATTACCTACACTGGTATCTACCTTGGTGTCAGACCCTGGGGCTCCCCAAAGGCCGTGATCAGGGTATGTTGTCCTAATGTCATGTTTCAAAGGAAAACACATTCCATACACTCTTTCACTACCTAAGCTTCCTGCCCGTTTTTTCCTACAAGTTCTCAATCTGCTGTGGGGTTTGTGTCTGCAAGATGGAGTGATCAGATGGCAAAATGATTGAGAAGTAGCCTCATGGAGAGCCTGCGGCAGCCTGGACTCATTAATATATCCTGCTCGGGACCTGCGGGCGAGAATGACAACTGGACAATTGCACTTGTCATCTGCCTAGAAGTTAGATTCGGAAAAGTATTTTTTCTTACAGGCTGTTGAATATTCCTGGAGTCCCTATAGATAGGTACTGCACAAAACATATGATCAGCTGAGACATTTTTAGCCATCACAAATTTTCCCAGCTATAAAGACGATGACTGAAACATGCACACACACACACACGCCCTAGTGGTAGATGAAATTTAGGTCTTCCCTGTCTGCCACCTGAAAGCTGAGTTCACAGCTGAACTTGTCTTTGGTGGCATTTTCCTATGCTTTGTACCTAGCTCTGAGTCCCTGGACTCCTCCTTAAGAAAAAAGCATTAAGAGGGCTCTGAAGCTCTGAGATTTATTTGACTACCAGGATCCAGAGCTATGTTTTAGATTCAACTGCAGCAACCTTAAAATTAGGATTTTGATATGATGCTTCCCCACACAGTCTTTTTATTTCTCAGCTTCTCACTTTTATTTTTATGCTGATGATTTTCCAATATGTCATATCTATACTTTATATAGTAAAATACTTTATATTTGAGTCAAGTGTATTTATACACATACTTGCCTCAATTTTACATAATAGTAATAGTACACTAACATCCACAACATCTCCACTTTCATGCTGCTTTTCAGAGAAATACATATTATACCATAATTTATACCATACCTAATTTATAGCCATGAAAGTTCTCTCCAAAGGCCTTCATGGCTATAAACCTCATGAATCCTACTTCTATAAATCCCAGAGTCACAGAGTAGATCCCATTTCTTCTAATGGCATATCTAGACCTTAAATATCTAGCAAGTTGGAGGTTGGATTCTGAAATATAGGTCTGGGAATATTTCTCTTATTGACACATCATCGAGACTGTGAAACAGCTTTGTTTCACCCAGTAGTTGAGGAAGAGAAGAACTGGAACCAGAGATCAATGTGGAACCAGCATATCTGAGACCAGGGTCATGATGATTGTGGGGTCCCAGGAGTCATTCAGCTCTCAAAGATTCAACTTCCCTAGCACTTATGGAATTGAATGAACTGAATTATATCAGACACTTTCACAAACATTTAAAGATGAAAATGTCTTCAACCAAAGTTTTGTTACGTTATGAAGTTAGTGATGATGGCAGTGATAAATACTGTATTACTGCAAGTGGCAAATGCAGCCATGAACACCATCGGGAGTTTCTGCCTCCTGGATGAAGGCTATTTCCACCAGTTGTCAGTAGCAGATAGACAGCTCTTGTTGAGGAGGGCTTCGACCGACCGAAGAAATTTGCCTTACCCCAGGTCACATCTCCTTCAAGAGCACTTGTATCCAATGATTGATCAAAAAAGGGTAAAGTCACGACTCCCTTATTTAACTCCACAGTGCCACCCAGATTCCATTGCTTCCCAAGGGTTTGGCCTAATTTCTACTTGGGGCTTCATTGTAGTTCACCACATCTTTCTCCCTCCTCCTGCTTCCTCCCCTCCCCTCCTCATCCTTTGATTGAAGAGCACTGGAAATCCAAATGCTGCTCTCTGACTAGGTACAGTCATGGAGCCCAGCACAGACACTACATCACATTTTTATTAGGTCTCAGGATAGCTTCCTCCAGCTTCATCTCACTTAACCACTGTGGTCCTGCAGAGAAGGCAGTATACACAGGGGTTGATATTATGAGATGAGCATCTGTTATCCTGGCTAGGTTCTATTATGTTATTTATAAAATGCCGGGGAATACTTCACCCTTCCCAAACTTGTTTTATCATCAGTAAAGTGGGCTTTATTAATAGAACTCATACTGCTGCACCCTGGTGCAACAGCGTTAGACCTGCTGCCTCTGGCAACGACACAGTCTGTGTGCATCCCGAGGACCCAGTTCACATCCCAGGGCTGAGGGGAACAACCGATATAACTCCAGAAAATAATTAAAGTCTCTCTTCTTTGCCTCTCTTCTTACCTGCTTTCTTATTCACTTTCTCCTGGACTATTTCTTTCCTTTAAAAAATTAGAACTCATACTGAAATTTATTAGAAATATTGAATAACACATTTGCAAGGCATAGCATCCCAATGGCATTTATTTTACATGAATTCAACTACATTTCTTGCAAAATTGTTATTCTGCCATTTATATTAAATAGACAGTGGAGGCAATTTAGCTTAAAATGATTGGCATAGCACAGTAGTAAGGGAAGAGCAAGGCCTGCCCTCTTGGGTTCATATCAGCTGCTTTATTATACCTCAGTTGCCCTGTCTGTAAAATGAAGATAATAATAGTAACAATTACCATAGCATGTTTTTAAGATTAATTTATTTTCTGTAAAGTGTTCAGTATAAAACTCAGCTTATCGTAAAATTAAGAAATGTTGGATAAATAACTGTTTTAAGTGGTTCTGACTGTGATAATGAAGTAACATCAGTTTTCAGATGGCCAGGTAAGTCAGAATTGTTTCACCATTCCACTGGAGGAGGAAAATAAGGTATTAATTATGTTTCATTAAGAATAATTAATTATTCATTCATTCATTTGTTAATGAATTCATTATGTTTCATTAAAATTGCTGACATACAAAGAATTAGAACTTGTCCAAGCCTGGATTCATAAAATCCTATAAAAGGTATTATATTTTATGAGAACTTTAAGGAATGTTCAGAGACCACATTGAATATGCATATATACTTCCTTTTCTCATGAACTGAATATAAAATTTAAACCAAATATTTCTGCTATAAAACAGTGCTTTGTCATGATAAATGTAAATAATTGAATTATTAATATTAAATAAATGTAGAAAGCTTGGAAAGATATCATGCGCCGGTAAATGCTATTTATGTACAGTTATAGTGTCCTCCTCCCACCCTTTTTTCCTTTACAAACAGAAGCATATATATGTTGTATAGCACTTACAATCAGTGCTAGTTATCTGGCTTAACACACTGGGCTCTTACCCGCTTTGCCATGCTTGAAGTATCCAATTAACAGAAGGGAAACTGGTTAGAGGGATGAGAATAGAGAACCTGCTCAATTGTCTGGCCCCAGCCTCCGCCCTCGCAACTCCTGAGTAGATTCTCTCCCAGCATCCTGTGCGAAGCACAGTTTGAAAACCCAGAGGGTGATAATCCTTCTAGTTCCAAAATTCTGTGATCATTAATGAGATCTGGCCCTAACCAGTCACCTTTCCCAGCTAAAAGCCAGGACAAGGTGACTTCTCTGACCTAGGTATAGAACTTGCAAAATCCGTTTCTGTAAGCTAGACAGGTTTCATCCACGCTCTACGAATAAAGATCACTGACATTCCAACCTCAGAGTTCATCTAAACCAGGGTGAGCGCTTTATCCACAGCAGCCAGAGAATTATGAAAAATGTTCCATATTGCTCATCTATCTCTGCAGGGTCTTTCCTGGCAAACTCTGGGAAGGAGGGATGTGGTTAACAGAGAGCCAGCTGCAGAGATATTGGGAGCAAAGAAGAAAATAATTAAGTTTATCAATGCTTATAAGACTTGGCTAAAGAGTATGGAATCTCCTGGTAGAAGGGAAGACGTTCTTACCATCTGCTCCCTTACATAGACCATGTGAGCATGTTTCTTATTCTCATCCACAATTTCCTTGATCTCAATTCTCTAAGAAGGATTTAACCCAGTACCCAAGAGTCACTGTAAGAATTATTGCTAAGCTTCGCCCATCTGGCAGCTGCCGAACCAAAACCTTTGCCAGCTGGAACCACTGACCAAATATTTTGTAGATTTTACCTCTGGATCAAATGCAGTTCCACTGCCGAGGGGACCCATGATTCTACCCTGTTGAAGAGAGGAGAGTTGCGATGGGTGGTTGCATTTGTTTGGGTTTTTTTTCCCAATGGCTACACGCTAGTGTTTGAATGAATTACTGGAAGCTAATTTAGTAGCACTGACATACCCTTTTAATGCCTGTGGATCAGCCTGCAAGAAAGCAGTTAGCCCACATGCTAAGTTTCTGAACTTCCCACCTGGATCTGGGACTGAAATTATAGAAATCAACTCAGGGCACAAAGAGAGCACCCAATGCCATGTGACATGGAACGGAGGGAGAGTTGGAAGGGCTCCCAGGAAAATACATGAAGCAGTTGAGTGACACTTCAAAGTCTGTCCTCCACCACCCATAGAGTGGACTGGACTCCAACAGGAAAGGAAAATGAGCAAAAATATCAACTAAAAATACTTCAGCACAATGAAAGAAACAACTATCCAAACAAAAGGGCAACCTACTGACTGGGAAAAGATATTTCCACATCAAACATCTGACAAGAGTTTAATATTCAAAATACATAAAGAACTCATACAATTCAACAACAAAAAATAAACAACCTAATTTCAAAATGGGCAGAGAATCTGAATAGACATTTTACTAAAGAAGACATACAGATGGCCAACAGATGCATGAAAAGGTATTCTTCACTAGCCGCCAGGGAAATGCAAATTAAAACCACAATGAGATATTGCCTCACACATGATAAAAATGACTGTTGTGAAAAAGACAAGAAATAGCAAGTATTCAAGAGAATATGAAAAAAGAGGACCTTCCCAACATTATGGTGGGAATGCAAATGGGTGCAGTCACTATGGAAAGTGACATGGAGGTAGCAAAAAAAATAAGAACGGAAATAACTTTTGATCCAGCACTTCTACTCCTGGATATTTATCCAAGGAATATGAAAATATCAATTCAAAAAGATGTATGCATCCCTTTGTTCACTACATCAATATTTATAATAACCAAGATTAGGAAACACCCTAAGCGAATAAAGAAGATGTGGTACATATACACAATGGAATAATAGTCTGCTATAAAAAAGATGGAATACAGCATTTGTGAGAACGCAGATGAACCTTGAGAATGTTATAAGTGAAATGTCAAGTGCCATATGATTTCGCTCATGTGGAAGATAAAGAAACAAAGCAAATGAACAGACAAAAGAAACAAAACGAAAACAAAGGTTTAGATTCAGAGAACAGGTAAGTGGTTACCAGAGGGGAAGTGGGTTGGGAGGTGAAAGTGGGTATAAAGGTCTATGGTGTGGTGATGGACAAAATCTAGACTTTTGGTAGTGATACAGTCTACACCCCTGAACTTGATCATTTTATCAGTCATTATTTTATATATATTCAATATGCATGCAATCTGTCTACAGGCCTAAAAAGAGAAGTAGAAAAGTACAAGGAATAGGATGGAAACTGAGACCCCAAACAGAGATTGGAACAGGAACGGGGTGGGGTGGTAGGAGACAAGCTCTAGGAGTCCCTGAACTCTTCCAGGAATCTCAGAGGACTTTACAGAGAGACTGGGGTTGCTGAGCTGGTAGAGACACTGGAGTCTGAGGGGCAGTGGTGATGAAGGGGGCTGACACAGGGCCTTCTTCACAGTGTCCCTCCCTGAAGTATGGTTTCAGATGAAATTTTCGGGGAAGTAAGGACAAGCACTGTAATGGCAGCTGCCCAGAGCTATGTGGGTCCCTCCCCAGGGAGTTCCTGAAGAAAGCATCAATGCGAAGAACAGCAGGGAAGAAATGGCTGTAGGGTCAAGGCTGCTATTTTCTGGTCTGATGGAACATCTATGCCCCAGAGGTTTCAGAAAATGACTTAAAACTTGACCCATCTTGACTCTGCAGGTTACTATCTACTATAATTTAAGGTAAAGTATGCTTTTTATTTTCCTAATGGTTTTTATTTCTTGACTTTATTCTTTCCCGAACCTAGATGATATTTTTGAGAGAAAACTGTAAAAGATGAAGTGAGGATATACAAAAGAAAGACTGGAGAAAGACTGGACAGAATTGAGACGGTCTCTGAAAACTGGGTCCTCTGTGGGACCTAGAAGTTTCAGGAGGCCCTGACTCAGGCCTGACCCAGCACTGTGACCTCATGGGCTTCTGTTGGGGCAGGGATGCCTGGTATGCAAGCTTCAAAACCACAGCCTGCAGTGGCTTAAGCAAATGGAAAGACCACTTGTTTTCTTCCTTCCTTCCTTCCTTACTTCCTCCCTCCATCCCTCCCTCCCTCCCTTCCTCCCTCCTCTCTTTTCTTCCTTCCTTCCTTCTTTCCTTTTTTCCTTCCTTCCTTCCTTTCTCTTCCTTCCTTTCTTTTTCTTTTCCTTTGTTTACATTACTACAAGCATTCTAGGATATTGAAATTGCACTTCAATCTGTGTGCATTTCCCACCACTTGGGTTCACCTTGTTTGCTCTTTCCTCCCTCCCCTTCCACCCACACTGGCAACCACAATCTTGCCTCCTGTGAATTTTGTTGAGATTTTTCTGTTGGTTTGTTTGGTTTCTTTATGCTCAGCATTGGAATGAAACCACCCTGTATTCCCCTTCTTCTTCCAGACAAAGAGCACTCCTGGGACAGGTGCTGGTGTGTGTGCACCTGCTTGCTGGGCCAAGTCAGCACCTATGGCCCCCAAGTCTCATTGCTTGCCTTGAACTACACTTGAGTTTTGCAGGAAGGGAGGAGAGGAGAGGGACAGTACCTGCTCAGGAGAGCAAGGACATCCCAGACCCACATCAAGCATCCTCACATGCACCTCTCTCAAGAAAGGAGAGAGGAAAAAAAGAGCAAAGGAATGGAAGGAGGGAGGGAAGCCTGGGCTTGAACGTTGAATGAAGAAGAAACAAACTGCCCTCTAGTGGACATTCCAGTGGATGTTTCTACAAGTTTATTGTGATTTTAAATATTTAGACTATGTAAAAAATCATTTTATAAAGTCTCCTGGAGTGCAAATTATTTAAAAAAAAATTTCTCCAACACAAGAGGGTGATTGGAGACAGTCATTTGGCGCTGCAGGTTACTCTTCAGGAACAATTGCAGTGTGGTTTGGACATGAAATTTCTCTGCCCCCGCGCTCCAGATCTGAAATAAAAATAAAGTGGATCCCAAACCTCCGCTGACATTTTCAGGTGTTGAGTCTACACAGGCAGAGGAAAAGTTGCTGACATCCTAATGCAGATTAGCCTCTAGATGGCAGCCCAGGTCTTCTCATGCTGCTCAGACTGCCCAGGGATGCTAATTAAAGAATTGTCTAGCAAACTAATGGTCTTTAAAATGTGCAGCCATATCTGCACTACAGTTGCTTCTCTTTGCAGAGATGTCACAAGTTTGTTTTGCTTGTCTTATCTGGAATTGGAAGTCAGTCCCTGTAGGGAGAAACATGCAGTAGGAGCTTAGAAGGATTGGGAGATGAAGCCTAAGACTTTAGCCAAGAGACAAAGGGCAGTTGAATCACTTGGAAAATGAGAATCATAAAGTACCTATGTCTTGGGATGTTGTGAGTCTTAAATAAAATTACGTCTGTCAAACTCTTAGGGATAAAAGAAACTCTGAATATGTTCGTAATATGTTCTCATCTGTCTCTGCTTTAAACAGTGGAAAGGTAGGCATTCTAGAACAAAGATCTTGCTGGAGCCACTTCTGTCTTCTCAGGGAGGGGCTTTTACAGCTCTGTGGGGTGTAGATCATCCTTTTGTTAGGAAAACTCTTTGACAAGGCTTCTGTTCTAGGGAGGGGCCCAAGCTAGGTGTTGTGGGCTGGGTGAGGGTGAGGCCAAGAGGCTGAAGCCCTGGGTATGCCAGGCAGGGTCAAGAGTAAGTAGAGGATCATGAATCAGAAAGAGCAGAAGACTATAGGTGTAGGGCCCCGTGTTGGGAGGGCAGGGATCTAAGAGCAGAGTCAGAAAGAGAACTATTCCCATGGATCTAGATGGCCAAGAAAAATCTAAAAGGTTGAACTTTTTGTTCTACTGTTATGTGAATGCTCTTCTTGTCGCCAAGGTGTGGGCTAAGCTCTCCTGCACACCTGTGTGCGTTAGCATGGCTGCGGGTGGTGCTCCCTGCCTGGAACAGAGGGTGGTGGTGCCAGAGAATCCCGGGGCTGGGGATGGTGGGGGGGAAGGGGGAGATGCAGGCAGAGCAGCAGATGGACAGGCTCTCCTGGGGTCTGCAGTAACAAAGTGGTGTGAAGAAAAATTTCCCTATATATGACAGTGCATTCAAAATAAAATTTTTACCTGGAAATAATTTCAAGCTTTTTTTAATCTGGAAAGAAAATGGAAGAATAAAAATAGTACAAAAACACCCAAATACCTTTTGCCTAGATTCACCTCTTAACATTTGACCTTATTAGCTTTATCGTAGGCTCTATCTCTATATTCTCACATCAATGGTTTAGCTATTTTTGTTTAATTTTGTTTTGTTTGCTTTTGAAATATTTGAGTGTGTATTATATTCATCGTGGTTATTTACCCTTAGATTTTTAAATATTTATTTTCTAAAAATAGGAATATCTTTTCAAATCATCTATTCAGGTAATAGACTTTTGCCCATATTACAGCATAGGTGATACTCTTCTCAGGGTGTTACATGTAAGACATTCAGATTCGATTGCCCCTCTCAGGCAATGTTAATTTTGATCACCTACTCGCTGTGCTTGATTTCTCCACTGTGTGATTATTTTCTAATCTTCATAAAACATTAAGTAATCAGTAAGGGGGACTTAAAATCATGCAGATGTCCTGCTCTTTCTCAAAATTCCCCCCAAACTCTAACACCATTAGTGACTCTCACCTGGTCTGATCTTCACTGCGATGGTTTTAGTTGATGACCCTGCCTCTTGCCTTCCTTCCACCTTTACTAGTCACTGCAGACTCTGCTGCAACAAGGAACTTCCTCTTTCCCAATTAGTTTATTTTTATATTGATTATAAATTTGGATATATGAAACCCTATTTTTTTCCAATGCCTCATAATCATTACTATACTTAATTATTGGGATGACTGAAGTGCCCCAAATTGGGTCCCGGGAACTCTTTCAAGCTGACTCGTATGTCCTTGTGACATGTCTCATTGTGTTTCTAAGTGCTTCCTTACTTTCTGACACAAAAAGATATTCTGGGTACATACTGTGTCCATCACAACAGCTATTTTTCTGAGGATTCTTGTCTCCTTTGAGAATTAGAGGCAAGATTTGGACCCTTGGCATACTCATGGCTACCATGATGTTTTTACCTCTGGGATCTCCCAGTGGACAGATACCTGCACACGTCTGCACACTCACATACATACTTACACATTCATTCACACATGTACATGCACTCATATACATAAGCATGGACACATATATACACACAGTTTCGAAATCATGAATTTTCATTGATCCCTCTAATTTCCACCCATTCCCCTAGGATTTCTTATTTTTTGTCATATGGACTGGAAGTGCATTCCATTTTAATTTCAAAATTGAAGCAAAAATTGAGTCCAAGAAAAAAGAGGATTTGCAGTCAATTTGGCAACAAACAATAGGGTTACAATAGCAGATGGGAAAAGTCACAGTGATGTTAGCAATGGGAATAGGATAAGAAAATCACCATAAATGAATTTCCATTTATTTATGCAATCATTCAAAAACATTTTTCAGCATCTAGTAAGTGTTAAGCACTATTTCCAGTGTTGGAGACACAGCAGTGTGCAAAAATTTGCCTCTGACTCTGAGAAACAGACCATCAAGTACTCTGAGACAAGGAGCCTAAAGTTAATGTAAAGTATGCTACAAATATTTGTGGGGAATTCCACACAAAAACAAAAGCTGTGAAATCCTGGTGTCTCTGGCACTAACCTGCAGGCTGGGGCGTAGACCATATAAAGCCCAAGAATTCAAGTTCAAGATCCAGGGCCTGGGGAGCCACAAAAATAAATAAATAAAAATGCTTCCTTCTCCTCTGCCTCAGAAGTGCTCTTTTCTCCTCACCCTTCCTTCTTCTCTTAAAAAAACAAAAAAAGGTCAAAGCAGGGAGAGGGGTGTTAGGGGTGACTGAATGGGGAGCAGAGCTGTCATTTTAGAGAGTTGAGGACAGGTCTTTCTGACAAGCTCATATTTGAGCCAAGACCTGAAGGAAGTGAAAGGGCGTTATGAAACACATAATATATGGGACAAGAGTTTCAGGCAGAGTAGGTAAATTTAGCCCTGTGGGATGTGATGGAAGAATATAAGGGGACTGCTCTAGTCACAGCCCCATGAGAGAGGAGAGACTCAGGAGTTGAGATGGTAGAGATATGTGGGGTCATGTCCTACAGGGTCTCACCAGCCTGGGTGAGGAGCTGGTTTTAGTCTGTGAAGTGGGTTTGGAGCAGAGCAATGGCATGATTTGACTTCTGCTTCAAAAGAGTGATTCTCATCTGACACAGAGAAGACATGGATCCAACAGATCAGATGCTGATCAGATGCTGATGTGCAGTTGGGGAAAGGGAGGTCATGGATGGGTTCATATTTCTGACCTGGGTATGACAGCAACCCGGTGTATTTAAGGAGAAATATTCAGGAAGAGGTAACTTGAGAAGAAATTGCTGAGTGTGTTCTCAGAGATGCATCTAGGAGGTAGTTGTTTACCTGGAGCTGAGGGGAAGTTGTGCAAGAAGGAAAGTTCTAGAAGGTTTTAGGAAGGTTTGCCAATGAAACTGTGGGCACTTGTAGGGAGAAGAAGGATCAAGGGTAGAACTTGAAGGATGCCATGTTTAGGCAAGAGAGGAGTCACCACATCCACATGGGACTGAAAAGAGCAGTCAGAGTCAAAGTAAGGCACACAGGACAGACAGAAGGCAATAGACACCATGAGGAAAGCTTTTGTGGGGGGAAATTCAAAGTTCTTATACTTCAAATGATCTATTTGACGGTGTCCGTTCTATTGTGCTTATTTATGCAGATGTCCCCATTTCTACACTAGGATGGAACTTAAGAGCTCAAACGCCATGTTTGTGTATGAATTGCATCCAGAGGGAAGTCTAGTCCATACAGTAGTTACTCAACAGAAGTTCCTTGATTGAATGTTACGACTAAATCCGTACATCCTAAGATGTTATTTCAGTGACTAGGGTAATTTTAAATGGAATACAGGGCAAAGTATGAATACAAATTTAGTATATTTTGTTACAAATAAAAATAATAACGAGTACATCAAATACATATTCTCCTGCAGCGTTTAATTAGAGGAGCCCTGACATACTCCTCTGCGACCTCTGGTGTCTTCTAGGGCAGACATTCCTTTCAAGGGTGTCCCAGGTTGGTGCTGTTAAAAGTGCTGAAGTCCATGCTTCCCTGTGTCTCCAGGCTGTCAAAGCTGCTCCGCTCTTGACCCACTTACCCTTCCATCCTCTGTGCTTTTATCTCTATCAAGAGACACGGGCTTGTTATCTGTGGGCCCCAAAGTAAGTCATTACCTTTTTTAGGATCTTTTTGTTTTTTATTTTTCCCTCCCTGAGAAGATTGAGAAGATTGATATGCTCGCTTTTAAATACGCACCTCAAATATTTTCTCTGCCCCTCGGCCTGTTCAGTCTCTCCCCTGCAGGAGCTGGGTTCTACCCCTGGGCTCATCTTCATGCTCCCACACAAGTGGGCCTCCCAACTGTTTTAACACTTACTCTAGCACATTGCCATGATGGCTGACTTTCTCCCATCTCAATGTTCAGTGAACTCCTTGAGATCAGGAGACATACCTTCCACCCCTTTGAATTCCAAATATTCCATCAGTTGCCCCGATGGTGCTGCACAAATATTTGATGAAACGGAATCGAAGTTGGTCCAAATGATCACTGATTTGCTTTCTAATTCTAAATACCTTGTTTCTTTTTTCTAATTCTAAACGCAAAGTCAGATTTATGTCTCTTAATCATGTAAACAGAAAAGAATGTAGTGGAAATTTTTTAAAATACTTTTTTGCTTTTCTGCATATATTTTACATCTAGGACACACAAAACTCCTATCATAATGTGGAAAGAGATGGTTCCTTTTTTACAGAGGGAAAGGGATAAAGAAGGAGCAAGAGAAGTTTCAGATACCCTGCGAATTCAGCTAGCAATAAATTCTTTCTCTGTGTTGAAACTCTCCATGTTGAGACAGGGCTTTGAAATACAAAGTAACAAGTAAGGGAATATAGGGCCAAATCTAAGGTTTAGCATAGAAGGTGTGGTGTAGATGAACTGTGTGTGGAGTATTTTCAATCTCTCAGACTATTCTGCTCAGGGAAGCCCTTTAAAGACCAATTATAAATGCATGCACAGCTTCAAAATCTGTGGGCTGTAGAAATGATGTTACATAACCTCTGCCCAATGGCGGGGGGCACACTCTGTGGGTGAGCTTGAGGAGGCCACCAACATCATCTCCACTGCAATAATGTCATTTTTCATAAACTTTTTAAAGTCGTGCAGGGAAAGCAGCCTTGTGGCCACCATCCATCACTTCTAAAGCGAGCAGCAAAGCCATCTTTGGCAAGAGCTCTGCTCTCTAAGCCAAACCATCAACTACTCCTTCACCCAAGGCTTCCTGGCCTAACCTCACCACATCAGCAACGCCCTTCATTACCATGTTGCAGAAGGCCCTCTTGAGGTTCAGTGGGGATAGAGAGCATCTGAAACCAATTTCAAAGTGCAGACAAAAATTTATATAGTTGAGAGTGGGCTGTGACACAGGGCCAGTGAAAGTCTTAAAATGGGCCTAACATGGATTTTCTTTGGAAGGACACATGGGGAAAATGCACGAGAGGATTTTGTGAGGGTGGTTTTTATATAATTCTATATTGCTATACCACTTTCACATGAATATTAGTATTATTGAATCATCCCTTCTCCCTTCATAGTCCCGTAGTATTGTATTTATGCATTCGTTCAGGATGTATGATAGTTGCCGTGGGTTTGTCATTGATGGACACATTAGCTTTTCTTGGTGGCCCTAGAAGGTCAAGCATTGTCATTCAGTGATTGGCATCCCTTCCTCATCAATTACAATAGTGACGGATGTATTTTCTTTGATTAAGTAGCATTTATTTAGTTGATTAATTTCACTATTGTACTAATGATAAAGTAAAACACTGATGGCCCTTATGAGTCCATGAATAAAACTAATAAAACCCAGGAGTTGAGAGAATACATTCTGATTCTTGGAAGTATGCCACTCGCAGGATACAGTGCTATTTACGATAGCACGGTGACTATCTTATCGGAGGGGAAAAGTTGGTGATTGTGTCATTTGATGAATATAGTTTGGATGATTGTTGAGATTCTGAAACAATCAATATAATCCCAATTTTCATGTGAATTTTTACTGTAATACATGTTGACATTTTTTTCTAAATTAATAACTGTAAAGAAAGAAACAAAGGTATGGAAATTACAAATAGGTACACTAAACTGGATTTCACCCAATTAAGAGACTGATGGTTGAATGCTGTCCGAACTCTGCCTCCATCACCTCACAGCCAGCACAAAACCAGGCTCTCCCTTTCAAATGGGTGGAAATAAAAATCTCCAGACAACATGAAGAAGAAGGGGTTGCCTGTAACATGGGTTGAGACTCAGGGAATGTTGAAACAACTGGCCCTTGAAGCAAGGAGTGTTGAAATAATATGTTGTTTTATCAGTCTTCACTGAGAGACTAATATTTCAACACATTTAAATGACCTCCTTGCTGTAAAATATTTAGGCTTAAAAAAAAAAATGAGTCTGTAGAAGAAATAGGAGCTTCCAAGTGAGAAATCACTCAACTTAGGCCATTTCATGGCAGAGAAATCGAGGACTCTAGTTAGAAACATTACCAGCAAGCAAATTCCATGTTGCCTATTTCCACTGAGCATTGCTTTGAGTTGAGCCCACATCCCAAAGTAAAACTTCAGGCTACTGAGAGATACATAAATTTGAGGCTTCCAATTTATCATGTAGGAATTACTGAGAAAATTCATGTTTCAGCAGCAAGATTTGATTTTTTTGAGATTAGGAAAATTAAGATAAATACTTGCAGCTAACCCCAACACAAATCTATATAATAGTTATTTCAAACTGATTTAGTGATTTACCTATACAAAAAAAAAAAAAAAAAATCCTGTACTAGCGTCTCATCTAATCAATTTAAGATTTTAAGTGATGATTCAGTTGCTTATGATTAGAACTCCCCCATCTAAGTGGAGCGAATACTCTTTATTTTTATTAAGAGAGGAAGGAAAGGAGAAGAGGAAGAAACATTGGAAGGAGGAAAATAAGGGAGGAAGGAAGGAAGGGAGGCATGGAGGGAGGGAGGGAGGAAGGAAAAGGGAAGTACTTTTTAAAAAATGTGTTTATTTTATTTTGGCTGCACGCCCCCACCCTGTACCTAACATAATCTTTAATCTTGATTCTTGTGGTTTTCATTTACATACTTCTGTTTCTAATTCAGTAATAGGAATTTAATAAAAGTAACAATTATAATAATTATTATTATATTGTTGTCATTGTTACAGAACATGAAAATATGGTGATTTCAACAGACAACCTAGATGACCACAGAAGTTTGAAGATTTTGTGAGCATTCATAGGTCTCTAATACACAGCAAGGACTGGTGTATTATATAGGATTTGTAAGAGAACAAGATTATGAGTAATGTGTTCTTGAGTTCTTAAATTTGTGTATTAAACCAATGTCTTGCATGAAAAAGTGCACTTGTTCTTTATGGTCAGCATGAGAAGTGAAAATCCTCAGGTTTAGATGGATTTTCTTGAATGGTGTTAGAATCTGGGATCTAGGAATACATGAATCTTGCAAGCCATCTATTCCCCTCCCCCACAGAGAGTCCCCAAGTTTTAGGATCAGTAACGTTAAATAAGAAATAGAGCATCGCTTTACTCTAGGCTGGATAAGGGCCAAACCTCAACAAAGGGCTTTATGAAAAAGCTCTCTTGGTATATACCGACCTTGAACAGTAGTCCAAACTAGGCTGTCTTCAGCCTGGTAGACACCCCAAAACCAAAATCCAAATCTTGAGCCTTACTCCTTCTGATCAGATTCATGAAAAAATGGAAATCAAAAGATGTGGCAAACAGTCGATGGAGTGTATATGTGTGCAAGAGTGAGAGAGAGCACTAACCTGCCTAAATAACCAGTCCTCCCTGGGCTCACACAGTTACCCGGAAGAGACTGAAGAGATGGGATGCCTGTTACATGCATAATCAGTGGGACTAGTCAGCACGCATAGTGCAACTCTGTTATCACCTCCTCTTTCAGTGAGGGGAGACAGGGCTTGTGGATTTAGGAGACAGGTACCACCCACCCTGTCTCCATGTAGGCAGGGAGCTGGACAAATTTTGATGAGTGCTTACAGTAATAGGAGTGGGCAAGAAAAGCATTGGTAACCTTCCCTTCATGAATCATAACCTGAGCCAACAATGAACATTTTAAATTCATGTGTTGTCTTTCTTCTGAAGCCTCTCCACTCTAATCTTAACAATTCTTAGGCAAAGATATGAAAGACCCACTTTTGTGTTGAGAGGAAACAACAGCTCTATTTTCCCCAGCTCTGTTCCTGACTAGTCTTCTGTGAACCACTGTGAAACAGTAAGAGTATTTTCATTTTAAAAAATAATTTTAATTTTATATTTCTAATAACTGAAAATAGTTTCTAATATCAACTGATTCCAAAAGATATCCTGCCTTATCCCATTTCACAGATATTTTTATCCAGATCAGCTATTCTTAACTCTTGCAGTTGTTTCACATCATCATCTTTGTTCCCGTATTTCTGAAGGGCATGCTGATTCTACCAGCTTGATTTCTTTTTTCAAATTTTAAATGTTATATAATGACAATCTGCCACTTGAGGTTAGGATTTAGATTTTCCACAGCACTATCATCCCAGATTCACGTACTATCAGGTTTCTAATGTGGCAAGGCCAGTAGTTTTAGTTAAATCAGTAGGTTTACATTTTTATGGCTATCTGATAGTATTCATTATGATCGCCTCACCTTTTTACAAGACCTCTGCTGTTGATGCTATTGTTACAGAGCTAATTACTCCCTAAGTTTTTCATTTTTCTAGTGTTCTTTGAAGAAATTAATTAGTATTTTTATCAAAATGCAAATCTCTGCTGCAGGCCTATCAATGTTATTTTCTGGATTTTCAAATATATATTTATCTATTTATGGTGACCTCCCAGAGATATCCACCACTGGGCTTCTAGTACATCTGCACTATCTTCTTTTTAGTTCTCCTACCCATCGATTATCCTGAATGTTGCTTCTGATAGTTATCTGTGTTGAATATTTTTTGTGTGTATCTAATAGTCTCCCCCGATCCAGTTTCACTTTAACTTTTAATTGAAAAATATTCTAATATTCTGAGAAAAGGTGATGAATTATTTTCTCAGTCTATGCATATTGTAAATATTCTATGATCTCATCTGATAATTTGGGCAAAGAACTTTACCTAAAAAATATTTTCTATTTTTAAAAAATAGATGGATCCAACCACACCCTAGTGGAGCAGTGATTAGGTCAATCATTTCTGAAGAAGCAAGCCACATGCCCCTGGATTCAAGTTCCAGTCACTGGGGGAAACAACCAATGTGAACAACTAAATTAAAAAATTAATTAATTTAAAAAAATATTCCCATTGGAAGTTGAAACTAAGATCTCTTGTTTTCTAATCTGTTGTTTAAAATCTTGTTGTTGAACTGAGTCCCATTTGGGAGGTGATAATCCTGCATAGTTAAGAGTGGAACCACCATTTTTCAAATCCCTACTTACTCTGGCCCCTTGGCTAAATGACATTTGCAAAGTTACTTAAAGTCTCATATTTTCTAGACCCTTTCTGTAAAATAGGATGTGATACAATTTTATTATTGTTAAGTTTATGTCTTGGGTATATTTATCTATAGCTAATATTAATTTAGATGAAGGAGAAAGGGTCTTGGGTAAAATTCACCTTCATAAATCTTAATCTTGTTATGAACACAGTTTTAATATGATGGTCTGCAACTTAATACTAGGTACATCCTACAAACACAAGCAAAATCATAGCACATTAATTTCTAGAAAAATAGCATATATTAGGACAACATTTAACTGTAGTCTTTAAATTGAAATTTTACTTTGAATTTTGATTATACCCTTCCCAACAAAGAATAGTCCACTAAGAGTCTTTCTCTTTGCTAAGACTTTTTCCAGACATTTTAGTCTCAAGGTTACACATGGTTAGAAACAAATTATGGCTGAAATGTACTGTTACTACTCAAGGATACAACTAGTGGGATTAGATGCGTGGACACAACCAGTGGGATTATAGAATTTACTAGATACGGCAAGAAGGAAATAACCCTTTCCGGGGAAAAATAATAAATATGTTGTAAATGGATAAACAAAATTAAACAACTTTTGTTTTGCCTAGTAATTAGTCTTCTCAGAGATTGGAAAGTACTACTGTGAACTACAAACTTAAAAAGAGATTCATAATATAGCTTTTCATGTTGATTTGACTACAGAACTCTGACTTTTGATTTTACATTACTATTCCCCCAAATAAGTAAACAGGCTTACAAAAGCCTAAATTTTTATTTCATTCTTAACTTGTTCACTCTCAGATTGTGCTCTATATGGGTCTGTATGTGTGTTTTGAAGAACCCATAGAAAAAGGGAGATAGTCATTCAGGCATGCAAAAAGAAACAGTTGATTAATTTTAAATTTATCTAAGAGCAGGAAGGGCAGAAAGACTAGCTTTTTGAGTTCAGGTCCACCAGGAAGCAGACGTCAATTAGAATTAGACCATTAAGATATTTACTGGGGAAGGAGGAAGTGGAGATAGGGTGAACCATCAAACCCTGATGTAAGTCTAACTCTTAGAGTCCCATCTCCCCAGTAATGGGTCAGGCATAGTACCAGGTGGGCCATAGAACCAGTTGGGGTCCAGTCATTAGCTGAGAGCAGAAGGAGGAAACACAGTGGGAGGTGCAGAAGATCAGCAGATGGAATAGTCTGTCAATCCTGCTCCCCACAGCGGGAGATCTGAGCTTTAAAGTGTCTCGGCTAACCACACAAGCAAAAATGTAGTCGAACAATTGTAAGGCACAAATGTTACAAATTTGTTAATTTGGTAGTGATTGATTGTTTGTTGCTATTCGAACATAATAATTTATTGCTATAAAGTGGATTTCCTTCAGTTTATTATGGTAATTAATGCTGGTTATGTATTTCACACTCATAGATGGGAGGCTGACTTTTTGAAACACCCCCATTTAGAAATGGAAAATGTGGGCTGTTTGTTCCATGCCCTTGAGTAACTCACTTAACCGCTTCTTCTCAGCTTCTCTGTCTGTATAAATTACTGTAGCTATCTTATTAGAGCTTTCTAAAGGCTAAAATAATTTGTGTGAAAATTCTAGGTATACACTATGAAAATTAATGTTAGCAGGAACTGAGCCTGAGGCAATATTTTTGTAGAATATAAAGCAGAAGCTCTTTCTTCATTTAATGTGTGGTTATCTTTTAGAACTGAAATACATAAGAGTCTGGTTGACATAATTTATATTAGAAATTCTGTGTTACAAACAATAAATGAATCTTTTTGTTGAAGAAAACATTTACAACATATTTAGGGCTAAGCAGTGTTTTTCATGTGTGTTTTGGTGCTGGGATACCTGGCTCAGGGGTCTTTCAAAGGTCATCCCTGTGCATTTTTCGTTCCACACATCTCATTCTTGCTGAATTGTTGCCCCTGTGTCATAATTCTTTTACTAAAGATAATAATGATATTAATACCATTTAATGATGATATATTATGTACCAGTCACTGTGCTCCATTTGAAGTCTTTAATAGTCTCCGAGTATGACACAGTATTAATTTAGTAATCATCTTTTATATGAAAAATAAAAATTAACACCATGTCCTTGTGAAGGGATGTGTTGTGTAATAAACAACAAACCACTGTAGTCCCATGGTCTTGAGAAAACATTTTTATTCTCAACTTCCTTTTATTAGTACTTAGTTCTTATACACTTGGAACCATATAAGATTAAAACAATGGTGATGTGATAATGAAACAGACAAAAGGTTAAACAGTTGAAAATCCAATATAAGCAGGACAAGATAGCTGACATGCAGTGTTTGCTGTGGAAATGTGGAGGAACAGACAAATCTTTTACTTTCTCATTTAATTTTTTCTTACCTTACTAGATAATTTTAATATATTAAATACATGAAATGTGAGAATTTGACAGCTTTTGCAATAACAAACTCTATAACAACCTCCAATAAGGAGGTTAAGAGACCATCTCCAGGTTTAGACAGATTTTTTTTCAATTCAGTGAAGAATTGGGTGACTTAATATAAATTACTTAAAACTCTCTAAGTCTTAGTTTCCTTACAAAATGAGACAAGAATATTTAATGGAGTGATTGTAGGGGATTTATAAGCAAAAATATATTTAAAAATAATTTCCACTGTGCTTTAAGCAAGCATATAATAATTATTGATTTTATTATAACAAAAATGCTATTCTATTTTATTAGCTTTGGGAAAGTTTCTTCCTTTATTGAAATCTCCAATATCCCTCACAAATTTTTAGGAATCCCTAACTTCATAAAGTTTTCTACCAGTCTTCTTCAATATAAGAACTCAGGTAAGAATATTTTAAAGCATAATTCTCTAGTGTTCAGTTACTAGTACATGTAGGGAGAGTCCTATTTATCTCTGGTTATTGGCATTCTAATAACATACACTATATTTTTTTTAGGAATAGGGTATCAACATCTCATTAATTCTACTTTGCACTTTACTTAGAAGTCAGAAAAACAAAAGTCAAATTCACAATTACACTTTGTTCAGTGAGAGTAGGTTTCATGAATAATCAAGAGTTCCTCACAATGAGTATGAAGGAGTTACCCAGTTTATCTCCTTATTCAAAAATAATAGTCACTAAATTTAAATAAAGAATGACAGAATCATTGCAAAGTGTAAGCTTCTTCAACTTCTGGGAACTGCAGAATGTCCTATCTGGATGTGTTGAGTAGAGATGTGATTTATTGCCAAACCTGCTCACTGACCTCAACGATCTATCAGTGTTGCAGGGAGAAACAAAATAATGCACAGATTAGAGGAACATATTTCTAAACATGTTTCTAAACAAAAACGCAGACAAAATCATTTAATAAACACTAAACACATTCTTCAGTACAACACTATATCTTGGCTTTATTGACGGAGACTAATTCACCAATATCAGTGCAATGGAATTGAACTGAAGACCACAGCCTTCTATTGCATTTATAATAATAATGTATTTGTGTAAAACACCACTACTACTACTACAAATGCTAGTACTCCTACTACTGATTTGAAATAAATGTGATGAAATGTTAAATTTTGATAAATTAAGCTGATAATTTTTCTATTTCTCAGTGTGCTTAAATTGGTTCATCATTTTTAATGACAGAAAAGTTTCAGGTATGGATGGACCCTTCTGGTTCAAGTGACAGAGATGTTGATGTGAGGACTACATAAAGCCAAAGACCAAGGAGCAAGACCTGGGGCTTGGGTGAGAAAACTAAATAAACAGCTAAATAAAGATGCTTCTTTTTCCTCTCCATTTTTCCTTCCTTTCTTAAAAAAAAAAATCTAGAAAAATATTTGAATGGCATAGCGGAAATCAGGAAACATGAATCTGAATATTGACTTTACTGCTGAATAAGTCTTTATTTTCTTATCAAGTCTTAGAGTCTAGCTATAAAAATCTATACCTATACAATAAATGTATAAAGTCATTCTGCTATTTAATCAAAAGATATTTTGCAGCTATAAAAAGAGTTAATGCGAAGGAATATCTAGCTCAATGCTAAACACAGCAAATTCTCATAAAATAGTGCTTTTACCTGGTAGAATGGTATCAATAATAGTTTTTGTTACATTTATAATAAATCCTCTACACAGAAGGCAGTATGGCATTGACAGAAGACTTCTAAATCAAGTGGTGGGAATGAGCCACTGAGCAATGACCAATTGTGACATCTGCTGCCCAAGAGAAGTGGAGAAATAGACTAGAAAGGATTTATAATCAGAGTGGTTGAGTTTGAGGAATGTTAAATGACCAGTGGCCCTATTTTAGTCATGCTTTGGTGAAAGCTAAATTAAATTTCTCAGACGCAGACAGATGTTATAGATGTACACAGATAGTGAACAAATTCTTGTTAAAACAGGAGCTAATTTAAACCCCTATCACTTCCAAAAGCTTCAGAAGAAAAAAGGAAAGGAGGAATGGAGGGAGAGAGGGAGGAGAGCAAAGAGGGAGAAAGGGAGGGAGGAAGGAAGGAAGGAAGGGAAAAAGGATCAAAGAAGGTTTTCAAGGGAAATAATGGTGCTACCACCTTTAAAGAAGTAAATAGATTTTCAGCTCTAAAATCATTTAATGGAATTCTTGAGTAGAATTTAAAAAAGAAGATGAGGGAATTTGGGCCCAAGTAGCAAAAATTAAAGACCAAAAGGAAGATTTGCAGAGACAGGATCAAAGTGATGAGTGTTGAAGAGCTTAAGCAAAAATCAAAGCTCTAACTCCGGCCCTCTCCAAGTGAGGGAGAGAGAGGGTAGGCATCATGCGAACTCAGGCAAGATGGCCTGGAGGAGAAAGGACAGCATTTGTGCAGAATGTCTTTCATAGAAGGGGAGAAATCAAGGTAAGGAGTGACTGAATAGATTGGGGTATCCATTAAAGAAGGAAGAATAAATTAATGAAGCAGCACCCAAGGTAGCTTAAAAAGCGGGGGGATGCTTGCAGAAGAGAAGTTGTCAAGGGAGAGCCAAACCCACTCCAAGCCTTTTCTGGTAGAAGGGAGATGGACTTTTATTTCCAGATGCTAAGAGCAACGGGAGAAAGTTGACACCAAATTGTAAAACTGCAAAGGTGGTATTGGAATCCTTTTTTTTTTGAGAGAAGCAGGAAGCTGCTATTTTGAAATGAACATCAATAAGCTATAAGTTAAGTTACCATCAGAAAGCTGGGCAGCAAATTTGCCAGGTATCCTGGCGAGAAGAAAGAGAGGATGCACAGCACAGCCAGGGCACACAGGAGCTCAGAGAAGAAAGTTGATGTTTTTTTCCTAGGTTCAGAAAAAAATGCAATTATCTTCAAAGCAAAAAAATCAAGGATTACTTATTTTTAAAGACCTGATTGCTCAAATAATTACTTTTCCTCTAGGATAATGTAAAAATACAGTATGTCCTGGAAGGTATTATGAAACGGCTAGATTTTACGAGCAAAGGTTTGGTTAAAAATTATCAGATGAATTGATGCATAAACCTGCACAGCCACTTGTATTAGTTGCCAGAGCTTTCCTATTAGAATATTCATGTCAGATTCTGAAAACTAAGTTAGTGAGAAGCAAAAGAAAGAAATGACAAACACGCTGAGCTGATCATAGTCAGGACTACGAAGGTGACACCACATTTTCAGTCATAGAAGAAAGGCACTACTAATGCAAATAAGAAAATATATCCCAGAGGTGGAGGTGTGAATCAGCTAAATAGAATGCAGACCCTAAGGTGCAAGCTGACAATCAAACTACACCAATGACATGGAGATTGAGAACAGAACAACAAAAATCTTTAGTTCATACTTTAGAGAGAAAGTAGTTAAAAATCAAATCCTGAACATAAAATGATAATAAAAACAAAGATAAAATAGCAAGTGACTTTATAAAGTAGATGTTATTTATCAGGTTCTAGTCTAAGTATTTTATATACATTAGCATTTATATGTATTATAGTTGTAATAGAAGCACAGTAATCCCTATTATTATAAGAAAACTGAGGCATAGGAAACTTAATTACTTGCTCATGGTCACATGATTATTAAGTAGCAAAACTCAATATAAACCCAGGCATTTTGCCTGCACTCTGTTTATTGGACCACTGTAAGCTAAAATGTGGAATTTTCAAAATCATTATCAATAACCACATACCTGCATAGCTCCTTAGAGTTTATGAGGCATTTGTATTTATGGTCCCATTATTTCTGATACCAACATGGAAAGACAGTAGAGGAAATAGCACATCCCTTCCACAGATGAGCAAACAGTTGCCCAGGGAGGACGAGTCTCTCACCCACAGTCACAGAGTTAGGGTCATTTTGACCTAAATTTTTTTGTCTTTTTGACCCCAAGTCATATGTCCTTTCTTCAAAGTAGCAATTGACTCAAGTAGGAAACAGGATAAGACTGATTAAACTTCTCACATCAGTTTTCTTAAATAATACACACAAATACTTTTTGTCAGCAAGTGAGCGCCGATGCTAAGCCTCTGTAGAATAGTGAGATGAGCTGAGAGGGAGTTCCCACTCATTCATACACACACACACACACACACACACACACACACACACACGTGCAGAACTGGTGCAAGTGGAAAAAGATAATGACTTTCCTAAGAACAATATGTGAGGAGGATGTATTCTGTCTGAATTAAATGCACTATAAAAAGAAGCATTTGATTCAGTTAACCTATAGGTTGCTCTTGCTTTTGCTTTTGTGCTTGTTTGCTTCGTGAGGGAACGGCAGGGCAGGCAGGCAGGTTTAATGGTGGTAAGAGATATAAAACAGACAAACAATAGCTGCAAGGAGAATTGAGAATTGTGGGATTTAATAAGAATGAAAGTACAAAGAAAGAATCATATTCACGGAAATCATATGAATGAAAGAGTCCAAAAAAGAACTGGTGTAAGGATAACATATGTTGGAGAAGAGAAGAGCAAAAATTCATAAAAATAGAAGCAATAGATTTTGGGAGTTTCAGCTTTATTAAAAAATGTCTATCTTCTCTCTTGAAATTGTAAAGGGATTTTGTGCTGGTGAGGTAAGAGATATAAAAGTTAAATGTATTTTAAGGTAAAATTATTTTTTAGGTACAGGCAGGAAAAGAGGAGGAAGAAGTACCCCATTCATTTATATTAGTTGCTCACATTGGTTGTTTGTTTCAGGTCTTGGACCTGGGATTCTGGGGTGCATGTGGGACTGCTCCCAGAGTGTACTAGACTGCTAGGCCACCAGGGTGCACCCGAAAGTAAAATCATTAAAGTGGCTATCAAATAAGATCATTTATGTGAAAACACTCTAAACATTATATATACCAGGCTCTTGTGATCTCAGATACTATCATAGCTAATAAAATGTTGTTGCAATTATTTGCATTGATGATATTTCTGGTGGTCCTGTCCCTGTTGGTTACCCTAGCAATTTTCTCGGCTTCTTTATGGTTGGGACTTTGTTCCCTGTTGTACAAGATGCCCTGCCCACTCCTCCAGAGACACTATAATGCTCATCTACTGCTGCTAGATACATATCTTAGCATGAATGAGACAATGGACTTTTCACCCAACATCAGACAGGAAGAAATGGTCCCAAATTATAGCCAGGGAGATTTAAGCTCTGAAAAACAAAAAAGAATAGCCTATCTTATTCCTAGCTATGGTCAAAATAGTTTCTGCTTGCCTTCAAATGCTTAGAAGAAAAGCTCTCTTTAGAAGGTGGATAGAGACTGTTGAAGGGTATGATTTTCAAGGACCTGTTCAACTCTCCAGACTCTCTTGTTTATCAAGTCAAGATGTGCTATTAATCTAGACACCCACAGCTGTGCTTCAATTCCACATACCTTCAAGTAGTCTTAAACAGCTAATGCCATTGCAAAGAAGATTTTCAGTTCCAGAAATTGTTGGATACATTGGGAGTAAAAACGTTGAAAAATTTGTTATTTCATTGCAAAGGAATCAGTATTGAATTTCCCTCTTTTGAATGACTACTTCATTTTTTTCTTCACCCCAACCAATCTTTGCCCACACTGAGCCAAATTTCTTTGCTTTGTTCACCCAGCATATAGGACTTGATGTTTCCTTCCTTATACAACTTCCTACTCAAATCCCTTATCTTCCCAAAGTTTGTGAAGGCATTCTCTGCTTCCTTATCCTTTCAACCAGTCCCAAAAAGTTGTTTCCCCTTTCGTTAAGTGGTATAAAAATGTCAGTGCCACTGAAAATACAATATCTTTATTCTCATCGTCTAGGAGACAGGATGCGGTGAGGGTGTTAAGTGTCAGTCATGTCAGATTTCACTTCCTGCTTCATAATCAGTCCAATATGGGTCTGCCAGACCCCTGTTATGTCCCAGCCTTTCCAAGGAGATCTTGCTTCTAATCTGACCTGAGTTGCTCTCACTTCAACTGTCCAGGGAAAACATTAACAATACCTGGCAATATCCCTCCCCATCCACCTCCTGGCCCCTCTTCCATCTTCAGGGTTATAAAAATGAAGGAAATTTGTTACGACTGATTCACATGGCTTGGGAGTTGCTTGCTGAATGATTTCATAGTCTAGCTATTAGCTGTGAAGAAACATAATGCCGTCCTTACATATCTGGTTTTAGTTGGGAGGGAAAGGCTCAAATGAAAGCCTCCAGAGACGCAGAGGCGAATGGAGAGAGTCAACAATCTGGAGCCTCAGTCTGATGATTTAGTAGGGTGATTAGATGGAGTATTTACGGTGCTGATGTGGGAGTTTGAGGCTCCTGCTTTTTTGCTTATAATTTGTGTGCCAGCGTAGAAAGTGACACTAGGAAATACCATGTTAGTCCAGGTGGAGAGAGCTAGCTGGGAGGGGTTGTACAGCTATTTGACCAGTTGATTTCCCCTGGTGGAGGGTCTAATGATAACGCTCGCAACCACAAGGCCAGTGCTCTTGGATTCGAGTTTAGACACCATTACCACATTAGATGGGTGGTCTTGATGCAAAGTACTGCTGTGATTAATAGTTTGGACTCTGGGATCAGACTGATGAAGACTCTGAATAGGTGACCTGGTGAAAATAAACCACATAGCTTCATTCTTCAGTCTCCTTAATCATTAAATGCAGATAAAATTGTACCTAAATGAATTTTGCAAAGTTTAGTTCCTGACTCATGGAAACAGCTCCAAATGTGAAAAAGGATAAAGGAAATAAAATAGAGAAGTGTCTAAAAGAATTCTTTGATGCAAAATGTATTTATTGAACACCTATTATGAATCAATATAAGTTTTGTGGGCATAGCTCCTGTCCTGGGTACTTACATTCTCATTGGAAAAACAAAATACAATTTAAATATCAAGTTAATTGAATAAATGTGACGAGAGTTGAAGAATTCAGGAAAGGGAGAAATTTTTATAAATTGGAATAAAGAACCTCATGAAATAATAGTAATATTTGGAAAAAGCTAGAAGATATTTCGTGGTATTTCATGAAATTATTAGTGGAAGAGAACTTGAATCACAAGATACAGACTCAGGTCCAGTGACTTTGTCACTTTATGTGTGATCCTAGGACATCATTTCACCTCTCTTCATGTGCATTTCAATCTCTGAAAATCAATATAATAAAATATAGCTCACGGATTTTGTGGTATAGAGCTCATAAAAGTGCCTGGGTTTAGCTTTGCGCTAAGGAGCCTTTTAAAAGGTAAATGAAAAGCATGTAAGTTAATGCTCAGTCCTTCCGTTTTTCACCATTTCTCTTTCCTCTGCTCTGAGCTATGACAACTCTCATTTGATTCCTTCAGTTCCTGTATTTCTTGTGTGGAAAGTAACAGATTCATCTGGTTAATAGGCAAGTCACACATGTGACTCGCTGGACAGCCTGAATAGCCCCGGATGAGTGCTGCGTTCACTGAAGTTCATCTGCAGGAGCCCAAGTCCCACTGCTCAGAACGCCTGGCTTCTCTCTTAACTGCCATTGTGAGCATCTCTAGAGGTCCCTGGTGAGTTCCCTCTCCACCCCGTGCCTCAGTCTCCTGCCACAGGGAAGTAAGGAAGAAATATCAGCTAATGCTAGTAGTTGGAGACTCTTCCAGGTGTCCACTTGTCTCCATTTTACACAGCCTCTTTGTGCTGTTTTAGCCTTCAGTGACAACTGTCTCCTCTACAGGACCTCAAGGCCTTTGAGTAGTATGATGAAGACAGGATGGTTTCCCTCCAGGCCTCTCTAAGCCTGCTTTTCTGGGTCTCATCAATTTCACAAAGCACTTTCTTCCCCTAATGCACTGTTGTGCTAGAAATGAAAATATCTTGACAAAGCCTACCATCACAGCATATCTGATAAGGACACATCTTGGACAAACCAAAGTGCATATTACTTTAAAAAATGTAATTTGAAATCAATTTCTTTTTTATTCTATTTCCATTTTCTTTTTCTAAAGAAATTTTTCCAAAAGGGTTACACCACTTTAAATTCCCACTAGCAGTGTATGAAGGTTCTAATTTCTCTATCCCTCATCCCCACGTTATCTGTCTTTGTGAACATAGCCATCCTATTTCTTTTCTGTACCCTTTAGTTTTTTTTTGACCACCTTATTTGTGATTGTAATTAAAAATTAATTCATTTTTATCTCTTCTCTAAAACCAAAACAACGCATAATCCAGAACGTGTCCCAGGTGGGAACTCTGGAGAACATAATTAGAGGGCTGGCAAATTTAACAGAAGCACATACCAGCTACTCTTCACAGACTGTTCTTTTCTCTATTACTATCAACATTTTCCCCTGTGCAATTATTAAAAGCATTAATGGGAGGAAATAAAACCATGAGAAGCAAAAGAACAGTATGATTTATTTACTACTGATAAACAAAGGACACAAACAAAGGGAAGTCACTGACTTTTACCCACGAATGCCAAGAGGGGGACCAACAGGAATCATAGAGGCAGGAATCATAGAGAGTTTGTCTTTCAATGACAACACGGTGCTTCCAGAAAAAGACTCATTCAGGTGAAAAGAGGATTAGAACTCCCTGAGAAAGACAATGAGGTATTTGTTTCTGTTTTCCTCTCAGGACATAGCGTGATGTCATGTATGTCAGAGTTGATAGTGTTGAGAGTGGTTATTTATTTTTTTAGAGAAGAAGTTAGGAAGGAAAAAATCATCTTTTCTTTATTTGTTTATTTTGATTTGTCTCCCCTGCCCTGTGTCTTGAAGCAGGGTCCCTGGGCTTTAGGTGGTCTGCATGCCAGCATCTAAACCACCTGAGCCACGAGGCATGCCCAAGGGTGTTATTAAAGGTAGCATTAATGAGCACTTAGATGGCAGACATTAAACAAATATTTTATGTATATTTTACAGTAACTCAATAAAATAGGTGTCTGTGTGTATTGATGTGTGCCTATGCTTGTGCTATTCCCACTTTACTCATGAGGAAACTGAGGTACAGATAGTGTAAGAAACTTGACTATGGCCTGCTAATTAGTAAGTAGTAAAGACAGGATTCAAGCCCAGGACTGCTTATAAGGAATTCTATAAATCACCTATTATAGCTCATCGGCTCTGGAAACATCCTGACTGAATAAATGGATAATTATAAATACCAATTTTAAAACACATAGGGAAGGAAAATTCATATTTTGGGAAAAATTAAATAAGTGAACATGAATATTTGTAGATGAGGGGCAATACTAACCTATCACTTATCTATCTATTGCTAGATTAAAATCTGAACACATTCTACATCAAATAATGTATGTTTTCATAGGTGTGCCAACTTTTGGTTTCATGAATGTTACCTGCTCCCACAAAGCTCCTACAAACTCTTTGAAAGCCTTCAAAATCTAATCCAGTTGTTCTTGGCATGACTCGTAAGGTTATCATCTGTCTTGAAACAATAACTGAAGCCACAACAGTTAGGTGGCATCAGAGATTCTCTCTCCTGTTGCAGTGCCTGCGTCACACACTGGGCCTCCATCAGAGCCTGTCAGGGAATAAGTAGGTGCCTCCGTGGTAGGACACTACTAGCACTCTCAAAGCCAGAGGAAAGTTCTCAAGAGACCAAAGCTATGCTGAAGTTTGCACAAATGGTGGTAGAAGGTTTCTTTCTTATACTTTATCACCAGAGCATCAATGATGAAGTGGTTGTGTTCTAGAGCTTTGAAGGAGATAATGGCATTGTACTCATTTATCTTTTAACTGTGCATTACCAGATACAAGGTGCTATGTCTACCTGGTACTAGGCATACACAATCCTTTGTGAATTTTGCACTCATCCTTCATGCTGACTCCCTTCTCACATGTGATTAACTCATTCAACCAGACACCAGAGTACTCCTTGCCCCTTGAGTTTGCCAATCAAACCCAGACATGTCTGAGTCCCAGTGGCGGGTTAGCTCAAGCTCAAGTTAAGACCACTTTTATATAATTTTTTAAACCCATACATTATTTGAGAAATCTGATCAGATTTTTTTTAGTATAGCTTAGTACTGAGAGAGAGGGAAATGTTATATGCTGCCAAATATAATTTGAGAATTGCAACTTAAATATTTTTTCTTCCCCCAAATGCACTCAATCAAATAAGATTAGGATGATGGTTATAAGACAGCTTACTAAAACAAGAACGTGCCAATCTCATAGAGATGGAATGTATTTCATTTTTAAACAAACATAAATTGTAGTGTGTATATGTGGGTGTCTAAAACTAAGAGAATTTGAAATATAGAGGCTAAATTTAAGAAAAAGTAATATATAAGTGATTAATAAGAATAATGGTGAAGTTATACAAATCAAAACATAAGAGATCATAGTTATTTTTATTTTTTTAAGCTAACTAAAATTTTTTGATTCCTTACTTTATCTAAGGCTCCATGGATTTCAAAAAAGTGCAGAATGCCATGTACATTAAAAATTGCAATTCAGGAGAACATATTTATAATAAAGTAATGGGAAAATTGTACTTGTAGTCTCTAAAAACAGTAATTAAATCTTCCTAGGAATGCCAGGGATGGATTGATTCAAGATGAATCTCGAGTTGGCACTCTTTAAGAGTTTGGCAGTTTTACAAGATAGATGAATAGATGTGAAGCACCAAGGCTATTAAGTTACAAAGTCTAAATAATAAGCAAGAACCCTACTGGGATGGGCTCCTTCTGAAAAGATTCTGATACACGTTTAACCTGTGTGGCACATGCCAGTTCATCTTCCATACCCACCTCGCAGTTTGTCCCAAAAACCTCTTCTGAGAGGTTTAATGCCTAAGCCAATTGTCATCAGAACAATGGATACTCTCCAGCCTACCAGCTGGTGGTTATAGGAGTAGTTTTGTATCTGGTGGCCCACTATCTGTGTATACAATCAATCTCTAACTTTGGGGCCCATTCTGCACTTTTCTCTTGGTTTATTGTCCCTCTATTCAATTTCCTGTTGAGTCAAGAGTCCTAACTCAAACCAACCTGCTTAGTTAGCCCAGTCCTGAGTCCAGTTTTCACTACTTGACTTTTAATTTATCATCAGAACCTTCATTCTATTTCCCAGTCTGGTTTACTTGCTGAAAACCCTTTCTTTTGGGGTCTGTTCATCAGAATGGATAGTCATTGCCAGAAGTGCTACCTAGGCCTGAGTTTGCTTTGTCCTTCTTCTTTGAACTTGTTCAATAGTGAATTGCTTACTTGCACTTACAGGGCCTCGTCCAAAGCCCCATTTCTATCTTCCATTCTCCACCTCTCTTTTGAGCTCCAGAATTATTCAACAATTCATGAAGTGCTCCATTTCTATGACTCATTGTTTCCACAAACTCAACACACTCATTTATAAAATTCAATACCATCCACCTACTACCGCCAATAACCCAGAGTCTCTCTTTATGTTGTGTTTTATGGTTTATGTATAACTGCCCAAGTCAGAACCTGGGGATCTTAATTATTTTTTTTCTCAATACCTAACAGTTAACTGCTAGGTATTGAGTTGAGTCTGCCTATTAAATTTCTCTTATTTTCACTCCTTTTCTCCATCTCAATTCCTACACCATGGATCACATCCACAATATTACTGCAGCTTCCTCTCTAGAACTGCATTCTGTTACTTCTTCCCATAAGTCACGGTGTACATTGTGGACGTTAGCAGTTCTACAAAATGCATGAGACTCTATCACTTTGTTAATTTAAGTCCTTAGTGACTCTCTGCTCAATATACAGTAAAAGTCCAATGTGGTAATTTTTGTTATATGTTCTCCAGAATCTAAATTACTGAGTTTCAAAAAAGAAAAGACTGATTTTCCCCCGCTTCTTTCCATTACCACAGTTCTTCCTTCTGTCACACAAGGGAATTCTACTAAATTTTTAGGACTAAGTTTTCCAGTTACGTCCCTGTGAAGCCTGGGACAATCTTCTTTATACTCACACACACATTTCCTATGTGTTTCTCTTGTGCCATCTTCCCAACATGCACATACTTTAATCAACACTAAAATTTACCTATAATTATTATATTTTGTTTATCTCCCCCCTTCACTGAACAATGAACTGCTTATGACATTTTTTTTCTATATCTAGTTAAGGACTAATCTACAATGATGTCATTGACATTATGGACTAGTCATTCATTAATTTTGGTGGTCTGTGCAGCTCATTGTAAAATGTTTAATCTCCCTGTCCTATATCCAAAACATTCCAGTAGAACATCTTTTATTTGTGATAATTAAAATGTATTCAGATATTTCTAGATGTTTTTTCCAGGTTTAGGTAAATGTTAAAACTGACCCATGTAAGAACAAATCTATTTCAGATTTGTGTGTGTTTTATTTAACTTGACAGTTTGATGACAAAAAGAAGAGAGGGAGGGGGAATGAAAAGAGTGAATAAATATTAAAAGGGTGGGATAAAGAGTCATTAGAAACACTTTTTTTTTAAGATTCAAAAGTGCATCCAGTAGAATATGTATAGTTTGCAATACAAAGATCACATTATGTCTGCTGATGTCACAGTAATGAGAAGACTCAAGAAGGAAAAGAAAAAGAATGGAAGAGTTGCACTGGTTGCAGAAAATCAAGTCCGACTATAGCATCTAATGTTTATCACATGAGTCAGTGATATGCTGTGGTGGATAGGGCAACAGATTCAAGAAGCAGGTGTCCAGAACTCAAATTTCTCTTATCACATACAACTTAACTTCAGATTCCTTATATGCAAAAACACATTACCATGAGGCTACTGAGCTATTTAATGTAAAAGATTTAGAAACGTGTCTGACACATTTTAAGTATGTGATGAATAATGGCTATAATCCCTTCTTCTGTATAGCTTATGTGTAGTTATTGATTTCGATTTGAATGAGAAAGTCTTGTACTCCTAAAGTGATAATGTAGGTGAATGATAAATCTAGGAGATAGTTACAGAGTCACCAGAAGACTAAGCTTTCCTTGGCATTCATTCTGTCAATTATTCCGCTTCAGTGTTTAGATAACACATTTGTAGTTTCAGGTCATATATCCTTGCATTTTTATTAGCTCCACATAATGTCTACTTTGGAGGAATATTTCATCTCTAGCCTAAGTCTTTTCTCTCTCCCTGACTCTGAGTCACACTTGAGTTCTCACAGAAGTCATTAACCAAGAAACACTCAGTTATAAACCCCAGAAGAACTGGCATTGGCTTGGGGTTGAGATAAGCTGATATATTTACTGCTGTTGATCTACTCATAAACTTGCTCTTCATGCCAAGAGTCTCCTGTCCTGGAGGTGGGGGCTATAGGATGGGACATTGAGGGGGAAGACTTCTTGCCAGGAAGTCCTAAAAGGAAGATGGAATAAAGACAGGTCAGACATCAACAATGTGATGCTCACACATCAACAGTGTGAGCTTGAAGATAGCTCCACATTACTATCAGGATGTGATATATTTGTGATTACAGATAGAAAAATTTCTTATTGCTTATGCTGTCCTGGGTTTCAGTGGGGAGAAGAGTCTGTTCCTTAAATCAAAGTCTGAATTCATTCTTAGATTTCTCAAACTGGTGCAGGTTATATATGAAAGTCAGTATGGGCTTTTATAAAAGACCAAGCTGCTACTTATTTTCTTCACATGACCACCCTTCTGTTCAAAGAGGCTAAGGCTGGCCCACCCTCTGCTAATATCACTCTTTTCTTAACGATGTCAGTGAGCTTCCCTCAATCTCAGGTGTTTTGTTGTTGTTTTTTCAATAAAAGTAAAAGGAGATGGTTAAACTTCCTAATTTCCAAAGTCTCTGAATTTCAGTGACTTCTACTAGCAGTGTAGGAACAGAGCTGATTCATATCATGGTGGTGGTTTGCTTTCCTTGGAATCCTTCCTAGATTGACTGCCGTGACCCTCTGAGAATGGGTTGGGAAGAGGAATAGTCATTCACAGCTTTACCTCATGATTTACCTAAACCTTCATATATCAGTAATCTTTACTTAACCATATCTATTTAATATTTTAACGTGTCATTAAAACATTTATTTCTTCCACTGAATTTATCCTACTCAAAGCCTCCAAATGTGTAGCCATTAGATAATAAAGCTGTGTGTGTGTGTGTGTGTGTGTGTGTGTGTGTGTGTGTGTGTGTGTGTGTGACAGAGCAGTAGGAGCAGATTAGGAAGGACTAGTATTACATGAGTGCCTCTAAGATATGGGAACAAATACATTAGAGAACTGAAGAAGTCTGGCATTCTGATTCTTCATATGTGTACATCCAACTTCCCCGCTACCTTCCACATTATCCACATATGTGAATTCTCTTTCTGGCTTTAGAAATATATCTCACCATTTTTTATGTTCTTTGTAGGCCTTCACACATAAAAGGTGAACTGAGTTAAATCTGTCCTGACATTTTACCAGTCAGTCCTTTAGATTAAGCCTTGCTCTTGGTCATCCATTCTTCATTTAATGATGGATATATGATATTTAAGACACTGTTTAACTACTTTATACATATTTTCCCCTTTAATTATCATGACAACTATATAAAATAAGTATGATTATCACCTTCACTTTAAGATAAAAAATATATCACACAGAAAGGTTAAGTAACAACCCGAAGACACAAAAATGGTTAGCGATAGAGTTAGAATTCATAACCAGACAGAAGGCCCAGGACCTCATGGTCCTTCTCAACTTACAATTCAGCTTGGAAACAGAAATGATTCTGAAAAAAGTAGTATGTTAACTATTAAACACTATCTTCTGAATAGGTATAACCTACACTTGTAGACCGCGAGGATCTAAGAGAGAGCTTAAAAGGGCAGGTTAAGGAAAAGCTGGAAGTATTGAATACAAAAATTCCCAGCTACCTTTTACAAAAGGGACAGCATAAGCAATAAGAAATTTTTCTATCTGTAATCACAAATATATCACAAAATTTTACTGTAAAATTGAATACACTGATTGACTCCCTAACAGGCGACTGCTTAGCAGATGTCTTTGGAACTTCAAAATGAAAACCACAAACAAAATCACCTTGCAAGGAAGAACTTTGCATACACTGTTGGTAAGCTTGTAAAATGGTATAGATAATTTGAGAATCAATTTGGAAGTTTCTTTAAGCAGTTAAACAATTAAATTTATTACCTTATTACTTATTCAACAATTACATTCCAGGTTTCAATACTAGATGAATGAAATCTAATATCTACACAAAGACTTGTCACAAATGATCACAGCAGCATTATTCATCAGAGCTCAAAACCAGAAACAACCCCAGTGGCCATTCATTGATGGATAAATAATTTGTGGTATACCCATTCCATGTGATACTATCTGAGCAACAAAAAGAAATAAAACACTGATACATGCAACCACATTCAGAGCTTCCTAATGTAGGTGAACCTCTTCATCCTAAATGAACCTCATCATCCTAAATGAAAGAAATCAGACAAAATACTATATATTATATAACTTAATTTGTATGAAATTTGGAGAAAAGGCAAAAATTGAGAAATCATACAATTATTGGTATGAGGCAGGATAGGAGCAAGTCATCAAACATATTTAGGTGATGAAAATATTCCAGAATTAGATTGTGGAAATTATTGCATAAGTTACATTTACTAACCTAATTACTGGTGTCTTAAAAGTAATTTTAAGTAAATTTTATGGTATATAAATAATAATCAATAAAGTTGCTAAAAGATACTTAAGTTTTCCTTTAGACTTAGGATATCAGAGTACTATTTTCATTTCATTATGAGAAAACACGTGACATAAAATTTTACTGTTTTCATCATTTCATACTGAAATTCTGTATCCATTAAATAATAACCTAAAAATCTTCTCCCTCCCCACCCCAGATCCTTGACAATCGACATTCCACTTCAGTCTGTGAATATGACTACTCCAGGTTCTTCAGAGAAGTGGAATTGTAATCTTTGTTCTTTGGCGTATGGCTTATTTCACTTACAATGTTTTCAAGGTTCATCTATGATGCAGTAGTCAGAATTTCCTTTCATTTTAAGGAATGAATTTTGATTCCACAATATATACAACATTTTGTTTATGTACTCATTTAATGGTGAACATTTGCCATCTTTCCACCTTTTGACTATTGAATTAATGCTGCTACGAGCATTAATGTACCTTGGCTCTGTGTTTAAAATATGTACTTTTCCCCTTTAGGGGAAGACGATCCATGGCCTTAATTATATTTTCAAAGGTGTTTCAAATGTCAGTCAAGTGACTGACTACAGAACACATAAATAGATAAAGGTTTCCTGCCTTTATTTCCTCTGGGGATGGTGAGTCTAGCAAGTCAGAATGGATCATATCTTTATTAAAATAAAACAACAACATGACTAGCATCTCATTATGTGTTTACTAAATGCCAGGCTTTGTACCAAACACATTTTACTCATAAAAGTATTTAGTCCTTATAACACACTCAGGATCCATACTTGTGAGGCAATGGAAAGTTAATTATTTTCTCAAGGTCAATAGAGAATTCTCATTCATACTCTGTCTTTTCTGGTCCAAGGTCATATTCATAACCACTCGGCTATGCTACCTCTGGAGGGATACTCCACTGACTCAGGTGAGTAGTTGGAAATGGCTATACATCGGTGATATATTTTAAGGAAGACCGGTGCTTTGATTTGAGAAACAACAAATATCTCTCACATTTTGGAGTATAATAAGCAAAATCTGACAGAAGGATTACAATTCAAGCAGTGATTATGTTTTAGATCTGATTTGAGCTCTCAGGCAAGGAAAAAAAAATGGAATCAATTCCATTCTATTTATACTAAATTTCTTAAATGCCCTTGTATTTTCATCCTCACATCTAGAGCAGAAATATCACTATCTGCACACATTTTGGTCAGCCTTCCTTTTCAGAATACTCTTTAATTCTCAGCGAATCCTAGGCAGGTGTCAGGAGAGGGGATGCAAAAACTATGTGTGTTTCTACCGCTAATCTAAAGGAGTCATTCTCACAAAAATGATCACAATGGCCTGGAAGCATATCAGGCAGTGCTTTTACAGATGGGGATAGTGTTCAGATGCAAATGAAAGTCTTCTGGGGATAGATTGTCTCTCCAGTCTGACAGTTACCTCCTCACCTGGATTTTCAAGTAACTCCCTTGCCTGTGGCTAAGAGATCCTCCTATTACAATGTAGGTTCCTGTCTGTTCTTTTCTGGAGCTCTGTTCTCTGACCCTCAGTTTCTATTAATAACGACTTTGGGGACACTGTCAAAAGGGGGAGAAACCAGTCAAGTGTGAGACCAGCCCAGGGGATGAATAGATACATGATTTATAGAAGCCACGTGTCTCACAGCAGTCCTGCCTTAACAGTCTGTATTTGTACATCACTGTGCTAGGATATGCATCAAGTATGAAATAGTTGCGTCAATTCCATTTCCTGGAATAGTTGCGTAAGACTGGCATTAATCATTCTTCAAATATTTGATAGAGTTCACCAAGGAAGGTATTTGTATCTAGATTTTTGTCAAAATGCATTTCTTTCAAATGTTAAATTAGCTTTATTTGATAGATGCAATGTTATTTGCATTTTCCTATTTCTTATATAAGTTTTAGCTATTTTTAAGAGATGTATCTGTTCCATATGAGTCAGTGCATATATGAAATAGAATTGCTTCTAGTATCTCCCTAGGATCCATTTACTGTTGGTAGGATCTGCAGTAACATCCTTATTAATCAGAATTGATATTTTGTACTCTCTTTTTCCATTGTCTAAGGAGTTAATAAAATCTGGTTCACCTTTTCAATTAACCAACTTTTAATTCACTTTCTTTGTTGTTTTCTAGTGTGTAATGTAGTCTTGCTTTGCTTCCTCCCTTCTCTTCTTTTCCTTCTTCCTCTTCTTCATTTTTGTGTAAGCTTCTTGATGTAGAAACTCTACAAAAAGGATTTAAAATGTTTCCCCCAAACATAGACATTTAGACCTATAACTTTCCATGTGTACAATGTTGTCCTGTATCTCCAAATTCGAAAAGCTATCTCTTCATTGTCTTTTTTTTTAGTTCAAAGGAATTATTTCTTTTGGACCAATTGGTTGTTTTAATAATATGTTGCTTAGTTTTCCAGGATTTAGGAATTAAAAAAAAGTCTAATTGTTACTGTTTTTTTCCATTAATACTATTGAGTTCAGGAAACACACTCAATGATTTCAATTGTTTGAAACGTATTGGGGTCTGTTCTATCCACTAGTTATGGTCTGTCTTGGCTAACACTTGGTTAACACATGCTTAAAAAGATGTGTATTTTGCACCTTTGTGGGTTTTGGATTTTTCTGTATTGTTTCATTATTTCTATAGTTTAAACTGATGAATGGCTTTTTTCTAGTTATCAACATCTCTACTGATTTTTTCTACTTTTTATTCAAATAACGCTAGAATCTTTTAATCTAATTGTGGTGTTTTCTATTTCTCCCTTTAACTCTATTTATTTCATTTAAAAAATTATTTAATTTACTTTGGAGAAAGGAAGCAGGAATGAAGGTAAGCAGGCAGGCAGGCAGGCAAGGAAGAGGGGAGGAAGAAGTGACCATCCTTCCATCTGTTTAGTTGTTCATGTTGGTTGTTCACCCCATTCGCAGGTCATGTACCTGGGTTCTTGAGTTTTCCATAGACCACAGTATTTGGAGCTACAGACACAACTGCTAAGCCATCAGGGAGTGCATGTTTAGTTTATATATACTCATGGTTGTTGTGTATTCTTGAAGACATGTTCCTCTTTCTCTATGGTAATACCCTTCGTCCTAAAATTTCCCTTCCTGATTACTGTAGTTACACAACCTTCTTATAGTTAGACTTTATTATGTTATATATTCAATCTATCTACATTTATATTTAATGTGTATATCTTTATACAGAAGCGTGCTTTTTCATATTTTTTGGCTTTTGTGTCTATTCAGCTATTTTTTGTCCTTTAATCAGACCGTTTTGTCTTTTTCCATTACATATAATTATAGATTGATTAATTTTAAGCTTACCATCTTCACAGTCATTTTCATTTGTCACTTTAGTTTCTTGTTCCACTTACTTTTGTATCCAGTTTTAAATCAATTATTATGTTTTCAGTGTTTATCTCCTCTGTGGTAGCATTCTATTTCCAGTGTCTGCTCAGTAGAGCATATTATACAGCTTTACCGCACCAATGTTGACCTTCAAATATTAGAGTATTTCACAATGTTAACATTTTACAACAGTATGATGAAAAAATTGCTTCTCACATTTCATAACTTTATTGTCATGTATTTTGTTTCTACATATTTATAAAATCTCACAATACATTGAATTTGTTCATATTTAATGTGTAAATAATCTTTACAAAGGTAAATTATATATATAACATATATTTGAAGTTTTCTATATTTCCCCAAATATTTATTCTTTTCTGCTACTCTTTATTTCTGCTTAAAATGCAGGGAAGTTTCCTTGTGCCACTATACAATTTCTTTATATTATCATTTCCCTCCCACCTCATTTCAGATTATATTTTAAGTCTTTACTCAAGTGAAGTTAATTTTCACGTATTTTTTAGATTAGAATAAAAGTACAGTCCTCCCTACTTTTCCCCCAATCTGATAGGAGAGTCTTTCTAAGAAAGTTTCATAAGACAAAATAGTGTAAAGCAAAGAGGTAAATGGCATGCTTTTTTGTGGAAAATTTTTGAAGGTTCTAGACCTCCCAAATAACCTACCAAACCATACCAAATAACATTTAACACCTAAAAATACACTAGCATTTAATAAAAACATTTGTTCCAATTAAACTATGGAAGACAGTCATAAAGAAGAAACAACCTGTAGTCAAGTGAGATTGTTTGGAGATTAAACAAAAATTCGCAGAAAGTAAAAATCATAATTAAGGCAATGAACAGGAATTTGGATTTTAATTAAAATTAAATACATGACATACACATAACTTGGAAAATGTTTGCACAACTGAGGAATAAAGGAGAGAATGAAAGAGGTAAGTAATGGGAGAATGTATAATGTATATTTGCTTTTAGACATTTTATATGAAATTAGAATTTTAGAAGAGGCAAGCACAGCAAGAAAAGGATAAGGTATGAAAGAAATAATAAAAAGCCTTTCCTGATCTAAATAAAGATTTGAATTTCAATAAAGAAACCAATTACTGAAAGTCAAATTTGCAGAAATAGAAAAATATTAGCGCTTTCATCTGAATTTTTTATTAGGGGCAACATCCTTTAAGAATCTAGAAGGAACTATATATGAACATAAAGTTAAAGAAATCAGCTGTTATCATCTCTTCTGAAATACCTTACTTCAGAAAATAATGGCGTAATAATAACCATAGTTCTTAGAGTAGAAAAATAATGACACAGCCTCTATGTGAATTGAATGCATGAATATATGTGAATTTAATCTAATAAAAGATTATTAGAAAATAATCTATTCAATTCTAGAACTTTCTAAATCAAAATTACTCGAACTATTTGTGTTGAGATGAATCAAAATAAATTCAGGCAGGGAGCTTTGCTATCAGAGTATTCATAATGAGCAATAATACCAGCAAATAATAAATGATTATTGTTAACATGGCTTCAGGGATAAAATATAAGAGTCAAAAAAAGTTTAAAGGCGTGTCTTGTTGGAGCAGCAGTTAGGTCAATTGCTTTTAAAAGAACAAGCCACATTCCCCTGGGTTAGAATCTTGGGTCCAAGGGGAGACAACCAGAGTGAACAACTAAATAAAAATAAAATAAAAGATGCTTCCTCTTCCACTCTCTTTTTGACTGCCTGCCTACCCAACTTCACTCCTGCCTACACCTTTTCTTTACATTTTTTTAATAATAAAATATATCTTAAAATGTCAAAGGAAAGCAAAAAGCAAAAGAACCACTGCTTAAATTATAAGTGACCTGATTTTAAAAAATGAGACATCAAACAAAACCAAAAGATAAAGCATGACATGTGTAACAAAAACCAAGTCAAAATTTAATTTAAAATTTCTCAATTAAAAGGTATGGACCTTCTCAGGGTTTAAAAAATATTCATTGTATGTTATTTATAAGAAATGTAAGATGAAAATAAAACCAAAAGCTCACCACCCCCCACAAAAGAAAAATGAAGTAGGCATAATGCACATGAATTCCAATTTCAAAAAGATTGCTAAAAAGGGAAATTTTATACTTTGAATATATGGTAGGATATATTGACCACTAACCTTTATGTTCTCAATAATAGCTAACATGTAAAATACAAAAGCATATAGAAATAAATAGATCTGGCTAAACAACGTATTTCTTTCATTTTTTGTCACCAATGGTTGAACTTAGATGTGCCTGTTTGGATTATGCGAATTTGAATTGTGAGAAGTTTTACTTAGCATTTGTATTTCAACTGTGTATAGTCTACAAAGGACCTCAAAACAGAGAAAAAGTAACCTATGTGATCACATGTATAGATTTATATTGGAAACATTTTAACTGACCTTGTAGCATCATGTAGTCAGTAAAAGTGCCATATCATTCCCTAAGAAATCAATATATCAGGTTCCTAAAGTATAGTTTTCATGTATTTATTTTCCTGTTTTCATTTTTCTATTAAAGGTCAAATTGCATAAATTATAAATATTATACATTATATTTTGTTTACATGATTCTAGGTGTACAGTCAGTAATAACTACCAATAAAAAGAGAAAACCAGTTGTATGATAGAGTAATTCGGTGAAATATATATTTTTAAGGATTATGTTTTATTCAACTATTGAGATAATTATGTCAGTTTAATAAGATTTGGTAATGATTTAACAAAAATAGTATATAAAAGGGCATTGAGAAGTATAATTTTTCCTAGTGAATTTAAGTGTTTCTTATTCATGGAGGGATTATTTCATGAGTGATATCTGTTCTGACTCCATAGATAAATCTGTCTTTTGAATGGCGCTGTATTCAAAAGAACAGTGATATTTTTTCCCTGATCATTCTTAGAGAAGATTGAGTATATTTGTATAATAACTGGAGCTCAAAAGGAAGTAAAAAAAAAAAAGCAAAACCAACCTCTGTAATAGTAGATCATGTTCAGAGGATCTATGCTAAAATGACCTTTAACACCTTAGAGATGGAATGCCAGGGACATTAAGGGAGACCTTAAGGAAAGACAAGGGGACAGGGTAACAAATATCTCTTTCCTCATTACTGTAGCAGTCTGCAGTCAAGTAACACCAGTCTGTCTTCCTCAGCTGTCGGCCACAGAAGTGTTCCATTTTTCTCTCTTATGGTCATCTATATTAACTGGGATAAAAATACTGCTGTGTGAAACATTACTGAAATGACTTATGAAGCATTTTGCCTTTTCCAGAAGTGGCTTTGAGATCTAATTGTGGCATCAACATATTCTTTGCTCAAGTCCTTGCTTCTCTGATTTAAAGTTGTTAGTGATACATTGATGAGATCTACAATGTTCATTTCCAAGTCAACATATTCCATTCTGAGAGGACCGATAATGAGCAGGGTACTTCTTCCTCTGCCTTTCAGTATTTGTAATGCAACAAGCAATGTTAAAAATGTCTAGCATCAAGTTGCTACCTTTTCCTAATTTTTAGGATGCATGCCAGAGTTTTTCCTTTTTTATGTTTTTGGTTACTTTAATGAGAATTATGAGCTTAGACCTTCAGATGTATTTGCTCACGCTACTGTTCTCTATAGCTTAGATTATCATTTTGTTTGGCATTGAAAATATTATGTCACTGCTGTATTTAAAAGTCTTCAGTTTTTTCTTGTTGCCTAATGATAAATTTACCATTGCATACAAGGCCTTTTATACTCATGGAATTACACACGGCTGTTTCTTAGACTCTATTTCCAGTCTTCAGAGTGTATTGTTTCTTCAGTATCCTGCTTCTTATTGCGACTATAAATGCCTTTCAGTTGCCGCATTTCTCATTATTCCCCACTCTTTCATACCTCTCTCCAAACTTTTCATCTGAGTTCTGAAGACTTTTGAGTTTGCCACTTCTTTATTGCCAAAAAAACATTTCAGCTGCTTGCAGAACTGGTTTCACTGCGTATGCTGTGATTTCTCTCCTGTTTCTGCTGGAAAAACTCTTTTCATCTCACACATTTCTGGTTTACTAATTTGTACTTATCCTTCAAAGTTTATCTTGCACTCCACTTTTGTCCTAGAAGCTGCCATAATTGCTCAGAACAGGTTAGATAGCTCATTGGTGTACTGACACAGAAGTCATGATATGCTTCTCACAACCCATTTCACTATATGTCAACTTGTTAGCTTATTTCTTCCCTCTCTCTCTCTCTCACCATGAAGTCCTTGAGGGCAGAGATGTATCCTTAATCTTTGTATCTTCTCTCTATGTCATAAGACATTCCAGAAACATTATTAAATTAATAATTTATGAATGCATATAATATTCTAAATGGAATATTTAAGTTTTAAAGAAGATACATAGTTTGATCAATATTTCAACAGAAATATTTAGTAGAACCTAACTATTAATTTATCCCTGTTTTATTTTTTTTTCACTGAAAAGATATTCCTTATTCTTGATGAGTATAAGTATAATAGGGCTCATTCACGTATTCAACAAAACATTATTTGGTATTATAAGTGCCAGGAACATAATAATGTCTGAGAAAATTACCTACCTCCAAATTTGGTTCTGTATTTCCCATAATTATTTCCAAATTATTCCAATTTTGTCCAAGTAATAGTTTGATTTTCAGTTACCTATAAATAGCTAAAAAAACATAAAACATTCATTTTCAAAGGTTTTTTTTTTTTTTTTTAATTTTTCTCTTAGGAAGACTCAATGTGTATCCCTTACAGACATTTTTCCAGAAATATTAGAAAAATTTACTCTAGAAAATCTCCTATAAGAGAGTTACTTTGAAAATTCTCCTATTTAAAATGAACAAATGGATATCATATACTTTAAGATAAAACTCAGTGCAATATGATTTCCAGCAAAGTGCATGAGAGTGGACTTCTTTTTGTTTTAGTTTTACCTCCTTTCTTATATTTTAACCTGAGCCAGATATATGTGATTTCTACTGAAGCAGACATTCCTATATTCTATTTGAAAATTACTACTGAAGTCTTGTTTGAGCATCAAACATGGTAAAGATTTTTGCCACTCAAAATGTGATATACTTGTACCATTGTCTTGAGAATGCTTAGGCTTTTTCCATCATGATTGTAGTCAAAGAAAAGAAAACTAAGATTACTTTAGATTTTCTTTAGTTTTCTTCCCTTTTCAAATCAATTATGTCAAATGTTTGGTTTAGTAATTGAGGAAAAGATGCCTATTTTTTAATATTTAAAATATCAAGGCATACTTTTCAAGGTATAATTTAATCATTTAGTTATTTGGTTCAAGACTCTTGTTTATTAGTGGTTATCAATGGGATTTCCAGTAGCTTCATGATTCTTCCCTGATCTTAACAGTTTATCAATTTACTTTCAAATATAAACTTGAAAATGACTGGTTAGAATTGCTTGACAACTTTTCAGTGCAACTCTACTGCAGTCCTTCCCAAAGAGTGAGAAAGAAAAAATTGTTTTACTTCACATAAAAATGCATTTTTATTCGATTGCAAAATATTTTCTCTTTAATCTACTGAGGAGAATTAACACCCAACTTACTTCACTCAATTTTCCTATTCAAGGATGAAGTCAGAGATTAGTATCTTGGCCTGTTCCTATATGAATAGAACTATGTGGGATGGAACTGGTTTTAGAGCAGGAGGACTCTGGGTTTCACATAACTTAAAGATCCTGATAATCACTTTGGAGTTATCAGGAATTCACAATAACTTTCTAGAAGAAATTGTATTATTGCAATTGTTTGATGGGCAATACCCTTGAATTTTAAATTCTAAAGAAGCCAAGAGTTCATTAAAAAGAGATTATAATAAATTTGAGAACTTGATACATAATGACCAAATACCAAGGAAGGTAAGTGTGTACAAAGCATGTACACAGTAAGATAATGGAGAGAGAGTAAGAGAAAATGTCAAAAGTGAAAGAAAAATCTTTATGTTAAATAAGATGAAGAACTATTGAAAGATCCCTGAAAGAGAATCTCCTATACAGAAGGATGTAATCTTACAACAACTTGGGTTGAGTAATCAAGTAATCAAGGCAAATAGGAGAAGTGTAAAAGTTGAAAAATTAGGCATAGATTTGGCATGTTCAAAGAAAATTAAAAGTGCTAATGTGGCTAGAACACAATGAAGGGAAAATGTGGTAGCAGATACAGGTGAGGAACAGATCATAATGTCTTCTAATCCAAGGTCAGGAGTTTGCATTTAAGGTATAAGAAGTTATTGGAGGATCTTCTGAAAGATAAAAACATATGTGATGTCAAATTTTAAAATACAGTTATGCCTGTTGTATGTAGAAAGTGCTACATGGTATCAAAAGCCGGGATCAGATAGCTGGGTGAGAGACAACATAAAAAATTACAACAGCCTGGGATAGGGACACAGCTGTGGAGGTTCTAAGAAGGCTGTGAGTTAGAATACACGCTGAAGAGAAGCTTAAAGAACTTACTGACGGATAAGATTTAGAGAATAAAAGAAAGTTTTGGTCCTAAGTCATTGGAAGAATGATGGTAATATTTACTGATATGGAAACAACAGAGAAAGCAACAAGTTTAGGAAGGAAAAACAAAAGGTTTGTTTCCATTAGATTAGTTTGATATGCCTATTTGACAGCCAAGTAGAATTGTCAAGAAGACAAGTAAAATTTCCAAGTCTGAATTAATGAGAGCATTTAGGGCCAGAGGTAGCATTCTGGGACACATGGCCATAGAGATGGTATTAAAGTCAAGTTGCTGAGTAAAATGAGAATAAAGAACTGTAGACTATGATTAATCTAGAAGTCCAGTTTTAAGTAAGGGAGAGGAGAGACAGCAAAAGAAGGGAAGAAGTGGACATTCAAGCAGGAAAAAAAGGGAAGCAGAATGATCCTGAAGTCAAACAAAGAAAGTGCTTTAAGGATGGAGGATAGATTGCTAAATACTATATGCAGTCTGAGTAAGAGGAGAGAGAATTGATGATTAGATTTGGTGAGATGACTGTCTGATGATCTTGACAAAAGCAGTTTCAGTGCAATGGTGGGAGGAAATCTCAGTTAAGGTTGAGTTAATCTGTGCATTAATTTTAAGGAAGTGGTAACAGTAAATATTGACAAATCTTTTAAATATTTTGGATGTGGAGAGGGGGGAAGAAATGTGGCAGGACCTGGGGATTGGGGGTTGATCAGGAATCAAGGGAGGGCTCTTGTTTCTGTTTTGAGATGGAAACTCATAGAGCAGATTTATAAGCTGATGGACTAATTTAGGGAAGAAGGACAATCATTTTGTTGAGATGTGACAAAACAGAGGAAAAGGAATTTAAACCTTTTATGGTGGCAAATTGTGTGAAGGTGAAAATATAGGAGAAACTAATGGGCTAGGAAGCTTTGTTAATAAGGCTTCTCTAGTGACTTCTTTGGGCTGATAAGGGTCTAGAGCCGTCCCTAGTGATTAACCACTGTTCTTCCTAGTTGAGAGGGGAGGGGAACACCTTCACAAATTTATGTCCTGATTTTAGGCAAATAAGCAGAGGGTAGAGAGCATTCCTTGTGTCTTCTTCATCTCAGTTGCCTTCAGCTCAAAATAATCCTGATACTGCAGTGGCATATTTTGAGGTGACATGCTGTGAACCCCTTCAGTAGAAAGACTGCATCTAAGAAATTGTGTTACTTCTTATCTCTAATTATAGATCATTTCCAGATTACACTGGTTTGCTCCCCTTGGAACAAGTTAAATATACCTGAGCCTGTAACAGTTTGTAACAGTTCAAACTGGCAGAGAGGGGTTGAACAGACAGATGAAACCAACAGTAAGTATTGTTCTATTTATAACAATTACCCTTACTGATCACTTTATTGATTGATACTAGAAAGGTTATGAATATTATCTTCTTAATAGGATAGTCCAGAAATGACTTACAAGTCATTGTAAGGAAGATTATCAAAATGAGAATAATGACAATTAGCTGGTTATGTAGAATATTTTTATAAAATAATGACATCTGTTAAATATTATTTTAGAATTTAACTTGATTTTTATTGTTAATATTGAGAAATATAAATTAATACAGAAATGTTTGCCCTTCTAACTCAACAAAAGATATGAAACATAAGATAAGAAACATTCACAATGCAATCCAGGTCCTGGCTCTGCTCTGTGCCCTCTCTCCTAAAAAAAGCCATAATTCTGATTTTTAAGACAATCACGTGCTTGCTTTTCTCAGCAGTTTGACCAGATCTAGAGGTGTCATCAGTGCGTGTATACACACATACACACACATTCTCACACTCAGTTGCACTTCTGTGTCCTTCAGCTTTTGTCTTTTTATCTCATTTTCCCTTGTGGACATCGTCACCTATCTTTATGTCTTGAAATCAGAATTCTCAGTGACTCCTTGTTAGCTTAGGCTTCCGAAAACTAGAAGAGAAGATGTGGCCATAGTGCCAGGTACTTGTTGAGATGTGAATGTCACCCCTATCACCTTACTCAACCACACACTAAGTATTATTTTTCTCTGAACATATTCCCTAAGAAACCTTAGACCTTAAGCAATTTGCTTTCCTAGACTAGCCCTAGAGAAGTCATGGAATTGGTGAAATAAACCTCCTGGTGCCAGTCACATCCTCAGGCCCTCAATTGACTGCTGGTGCCCCAATAAATGTTACCTGACCCTCCAGCAGGTGACCACGCTTCCTGGAAGGTTTTTGAACATAAGTTCCCAAATCTCAGTTCCTTCAAAATTAACCTATATTGTTTCCCATTTTCAAGTTGCCTGATAATTAGAGAGAAGAATCACATAGCTAATATTTACTGAAAGATCTATTATATTTAAAGTATTTTGCTAGGTCTTTTATATCTTTGAATGCATGATATCATTTTACCTTGACATTAATCATCTAAGATAGATTGCATTATTATCCTCATTTTACAAATGAGAAAACCCAAAGTACAATACAATATACTTAATAAATGTCAGAAAAAATATTGATCCTGATCTCATTTATTAGAATATACATTAATCTCTACCTTTAGCACACTCTACTGCCTTCATTAGCTAACTTAATCTCAAGTGTTAGTGCAATGTTGTGTTCTATAAGAAATAAATATTTGGTTATTCAGATGAACAAAATATATCACTCATATATGTTTGGCTTTTGTTTACTATTCCTGGCTTGCAATCCAAAAACTGTTGAAATTTTCTGAAGAATAAAACCAATGGGAGTGTATTTTTAAATATTTGCTCTCATGTTTCTGAAATCGCTTCTGTGCAAAAAGGTGAAGTTGGTGCCTTGCTACTTATAGCAAATCTTTATTCACCACTACTGGGTTTATGATAATGAAATATCTTTGAAAAGTAGCTAAGGATGGGGACTGATTGGTAAGGGAGTCAACCCTGTCATTTAAAGGTTAGAATTTTCAGCCTCATCTTTTGAGTTCTGGGGAGAAGGGAATCAAGCACCAGTGGTCAGTAATTGAATTAAGAATGCTTCTGTAAGGAAGCCTCAATTACAAAAAAAAAAAAAAAAAGGGTGGGTTCAGAACAACTCCTGGTTGGTGAACAAATGAAGATACAGCGAGAAGGGCACACTTGGAGAGGAATGGAAACTCCACATCCTTTCCCCATACCTTGACCTATGTATCTCTTCCATTTGGGTTGTCCTGAGTTTTATCTTTTTAAAATGGCAATCTAGCAAGTAAAAGGTTTCTCTCAGCTCTGTGAGATACTTCAGTAAATTTATAAGATCCAAAGAACGTTCTTCCAATCTGGAGCTGGTTGCTTGGAAATACAGAGAAATGGGTCTTTTGATTGGTGTCTGAGGTTGGGTTGTGTTGAGAAGAGTCTTGTAAAAGTAAACCCTTAACCTGTGGGGCCTGATGCTATCTCCAGGTAGACAGTGTTAGAATGAATTTGCTTTCTGGTATGGGGGACACCCCCTTGTTCTAATTGTGTATCTGGAACTTTTAGTGTCACAAGTGAGATTTTCTAGACCAGCTTTGGCTCGCAGAACATTTAGTTTAAGAAGAGAAAGAATTAAAGCATGGGAGATAACAACCTTTGGTCCCTGGAGAACTATCTACTTACCCATAGTTGCAGCAGCAACTGAGTTTTACACCGTTACTAATGGTCAAAGTTACCAATGGAATTTAGAGATGAATCCAACTTCTGTGGGGGTGGTTCACTGAATGCATAAGAAAACGCAAACTATTAAGAAAAAGGAGTGGGGGGAGCTAGACATATAATTTCTTGGCTATTATTATCTTAAAAGCTAAAATGAAAGTAAAAGCAAGTGCTAGGTTGATTCTTAATGCTAAATAAAGCCCAGATTTGGGTTGGTTGAAACTTTGGTCAGTAGCGTCAGAACTTCCCAGAAAGGGAAAAGCTGTTTGGGAGCAACAGAAAGCATCTGCAAGACGTCTGATCATCAAGAAGGTGGTCACTATAGGCGAAAGGCGAATCGAGAAACCTCTGAAAGCACGGAGTATAGCATAAAAGAACATTTTCATTTTTTAGATCAGTATCATCAGTTTCCTGAAGAACCTTTACTAAAATGGACTGTGAGAGTAACCAGCTTAAGGGTTGGGTTTCGAATGCTGCAAAATGGAAGTGTACATTTGGGTTGGTAGGGGACCCACAATGCACTGCAGGCACACCTCAGACATACTGTGGGGGTTCAGATGAGGAGAAAATTCCCTTGTCCCTGTGAGGTACTTTACGGGTTGGACAAGCAAACAAATTAACATCAGACTCAATTAGTAGGAGAAAAGTCCAAATTTAATAAGATATATATGGAGAATTCACACGCTATAAAATCGGAGGTAACTGGAGCAGACTAAGGAATTATATCTTGTGCTGAGGTGTGAGAAAGGGAAACTGGAGTGTCAGGGACAGAGAAAGGGGGTCTTCACGTAACAAGGAGAGATGATTCATCTTTAGTCTGAAAGTAAAGATAGGTTTCTCAGAGAACATGTTCACAGATCTAATACCTCCTGAATTAAACCTTCCCAAACTACATTGTTCTATGAGATGAAGAAACAATGATGACTTCTTGGTTTGGACATGAGTAGAGACTTAGGGAGTGGTGATGGCTGCTTCCCTTAAGGAAAGGGCAAAAGGATTAGGAGACAGGTAGGATCATCTCCTTTACCTCCAGGGTTGCCATTACTTTCAGTTCAAAATCATCTTTATGCTTCAGTGGGGTATTGAGCCCTTTCATGGATTTGATTCCAGACCACAATAAAGCTAATCTCACAATAAAGCACATCACATGAATTTCTGATAGAAAATTATACTTATATTATTGTATTAGACAGTATAATATATAATTATTATACATTATATTATATGATTATAGCTATCTACTGCAGTCTATTAAGTGCACAATGACATTAAGAATAGAAAAATACTGTGCATTCCTTAGTGAAATATGACACTGAGACACAAAGTGAATATAGGCTTTTGGGGAAATGGCACTGATAGACATTCTGAACACAGGGTTGTTTCAAACCTCCAGTGCATAAACTATGCAATATCTGTAGAAACAGAATAAAACAAGGTTTGCCTGTATTGAACAATTTCAGATGGCTGTATGTGTGCACACACACACACACACGTTATTACAGAGGGAATAGTCAATCTGTTGGGCTGGATAAAAACCACTGCAAAGTGTATTTACCCTGTGAAGGGGAACTGCCCAATCTTTCTATGAATGACAGATGGAGCAACCCAAATGAAGCAGATCATATGCAAGGTATGTGGAGTTGAACATACGATTAGCAGGATATTCACCCACTAAATATTCCTGTTACCCAATTCAACATAAATTCCATGGTTCAGGCAACCCCTTTCACAAGGGCACCGCATATAAAATTGTTACAAAACTGAAGAATAGTCAGGAAGCCTTAACTAATCTTCTGTCCCAGATTTTGTTCATGGGTCTGATGGAACTAAACATGACACCCTAAGTTTTCTCAGAATTGTTCTCCTGAACCAAGGACAGTGAAGGACAGCCCCAGAGGCCAAGTAGAAGCTCCTTGAAGCCTTTTCCTGAATCAGAGAAGTCATATGTCACTCCCTGGGCCTCTAGCCTTCTCCTAATGAAGAAATGGTCTCGTCCCTAATCTCTAGAAGAGTATAGAAAGAGAAGTTATTTACCTACACTTTCAGAGTAAGAGTAGGAATGAGTCATTTCTCCTAGCCACATGGAGACCCCGCCTCCTGTCTCCCTTAAGACCCTAGTCTCCTTTCCTTGCCTCAGCACAGGATATAAACCATAGGTCCACCCCAGTAACTTCAGAGTTTACCCCAATGTAAATTATACATACATATTTTATGAAATCTGGGTTTTTCTCTTACTAATTGTGCCTAATGTTAATCTGTTCATTCATCCAAGCTGTGAAGAACCTCAGAGAATTGAGGAAACTTCCTTTGACCCCCACAGTCTTACAGATGCTAATAAAAACATTAGGTTAATTAGCAAGAGAATAGAAAGAGAAGTAGGGAAAAGTTAAGGACTTCCCAGCAGGGTAGAAAATTTTTGAAAGGTTTGTAAGGGATAAGATGAATAAATCAACATTGATAAGAGTAAAGGACACAGAAAAGGAAGAGTTGCAGATTTTATCCCAGCAGGGTAGGGATCTTTAGGTGGTTATTATAAAAAAATAGGAAGAGTAAAATGGGTATTGATAAAGTGAAAACAAAGGTTGAAATAAAGCATTATTGAAAGTTGGGTGACTCAAAGAATCGCCTGTGTTTTTCAATATTAAAGAGCTCCAATTTAGAGAAATTACAAAAGGAAGAAGGTAGAAATGACTATGGAGATTTGCCCAGCAATTCCTTAATGAATGGTTAGGCAGATTAATCATGATAAATGTTGACAAAAGGGCCAGAGTCTCTTGGCTCAACCCCTCCCTGGGACTCTTGAGTCATGCACAGAACAGGTAAAATGATCAGTGGGTGAAAAAGATATGTTTTCCAGGGCTTCTTAATAGGAGGGTCCCCGTAACTATGATTCCAAAATCTGAAGTGAAGCTCTGACTTTTGTTACTAGATTGAAAGAATTGAAAAATGTAATGGCTAATAGAACTATAGAAGTTGGAATGTTAAGCAGTTATTATGCAGAGAGGTTCTGTCAACTTTACCTGGTGTCTTATTGGAATGGATAGTATGTCTGTATGAGGAACACCTCTTTCTGGTATTATAAAATGGAAAGTCTACAGATGAAGTCCTACTAGAGAACTACATTTTCTTAGACACTTGCTTCTTTCTGCAAACCAAAACCACTGAAGGTTGGGGGCTGTGCCGGGGGAGACAGGAGTGTGAGAAAGAATTGGCTCTATTCAGGAGTTTCACCACCTGAGGAGAATGGTGGACTCCTAATCCAACATGCCATCTCACAAATCCTGGGCAAAGGTAAGGCAATTTTAAGAGGGATGGAGGGAATGAAGTATCGTATGTAGGATGCAGAGGAAATGAAAGGGCCCAGCCAGTCAGGTATTCATTCTGTCTCAATTCTCTTTGGTTCAATCTGAGACAGTAATAAAATTTATCAGCAAGCTGTGTTTGAAGAGAATGAGCGAGAAAAAAAAAAAAAGAATTTGGTGCCTTAGTGTTTCTTTAACTGTTCATGATATGAAACATTTACTTCCTTTATTAGGAATGTAAGAGTTGATGGAATTAAGGTAAAAGTTTGTAGGAGAATAAGGATTTGTGAACAAACTGTGTGTCATGGTGCTGTCTTTTTTCACTTGACTGTATTATGAGGATGGGAATTTTATATTATGGGAGAATGTTTTCCTTACCTGGTAGTATAAAACAGAAGGTACATAAATATGTTCTTTGAGCTATGTTAATTAAGAATGCTAAATGGGAAACAGTATGATTGCTGAAGCCCACACAGGACAGACTAAAACTGGACTGCTGGTAAGGACAAATTCTCCATGCCAACACAGGAGCTCTCACTGGCCTTAGGACGTGACAAGAGGTATGAGCACCTTCCAGCAATGACTACTGGAATTTTGGACTAGAGAATTTCCATTTGAGGGATGTGTACTACTATCTGAATATCAGGTGTCAACTGGAACTACTTCAATTATAAAAAGAACTGAAAATTAACTTAAAACCTGAAATTCTCATAATGTCTAAGGTGATGTTGGTTGGATAAATGCTAATGGAGATGGCCATGGCCAGAAGAGGTGTGCCTTATGCCACAAAATGCCATGAAGAACTATCCTGTCTGCAGCAAAGCAGGCAGAGATTGCAGATGACTTTTCCCTGCTAAGAAGACCCTGAACCTTGATAGAAAGTGAGATGAAAACTGGCAGCTCCAGGGAGCTACAAATTGGTCTTGCCAAGAATATACACTGACTCTAGACTGGGCTTTGCTTACTTGGTTGTAAATGCAAATGCTCACAGTGCTAGACAAGAACAGAATAGAAGATAATTGCACCAGTTTTAACAGTTGGCTATTAGGGGATTGTTCCCCTCCCCCCCCAAAAAAAATGTGAGGATGGGCCTTTTCCAAGGTATCCAAAGTGGACTTTGCCTAAAATGTGTCACCTTGTATATGCAGCTAAAGGTTATTGCAGACTTTTACACAGATAGATATGGAGTCACCTCGAGAAACAAGTCTTTATAAGAGAAACCTAACTTAAGATAGGGCCAAAGTCTAGAGCCAAGATTTTGATCTCTAAAGTCACCCTAGACAGGACATTTTATTTTGAATAGATTTTGGAGAATGCCATACCTCAGGGCATTGTTGAAAAATAAATAACTTGTGATGGAGAGCAATTAAGAGGAGGTCTCTAGCAACTTCATACAAGCCAGAAAGCAAAGCAGTCTTCAGTCTAATAGAGAGCCAGGGAAGAGTTCTCCTGGAATCACAGTCAACACGGGGGTCAAGAAAGGTAGTGCACATTCTAAGCTTCATCCACAGGGGAATAATCAGGCAGGGCACGCTTGGAAGTATTCCCCAAGCACCACACAGACTCATCCACACAGGGTGGAAGCAGGCTAGCACAGTGAACCTCAACACAACCTCTGACCAAACACTAATAGGAAGCCAGGCTTAACAATAAAACCACTCTCATCCCAAGAAGTCTGTAGGTCTGTTGAACGCCTTATGCTGTATCCCTCAGGAGTAATCAAAAAGGAAACCTCCAAGATACTAGTCCCTGGGTAAATGTGGGGCTTTGAGACAAGCCACACATACATCTGTTAAACGAAATAAAAACAACTCTTAAAATTATGAAACTTAATAAAGAGATTATTAATTCATTAAGTAAGAGGATTCGAACTCAGGTACAGTCAGATAGATTACTCTTTGTTGACTGCTGTCTGCCATTATGGTTTGGGGTGAGCTTTTTATAACAGGGACACTTAAGTAGGTGGGTCTGTTATAAAAGAGGTTTATGTTCAGGCCCTGGCCTCTGAATATTGGAGACAAACAAAGGGGTGAATTTAAAATTGTAATGTTACAAGAGCATTAGGGAGTAATCAGAAAGGCTTCTCTCCTGTCTTTTCTCTAGCAGATGAAGTGAGGGGTGCCTGCTTATTTAAATGCATACATTCCTAAATGATCATTTTACAAATTAGGCAATATTTGTTTTGACTTCCTCTTGTGCAAGTTTCTCTCTTAGGGGGAGGACATCCCATGTATATTTCTGTCTGTACACCAAATAGTAAAGGGTGCATCTAAGTAGACTGACCAAGAAAAGAAAATATTCAACTTATTAAAATAAAGAATTAAAAAGGAGTTTTCATTACCAACTTTACAGAAACCAATAGGATTACATGGTAATGCTATGAGCACCTGTCCCAACAAATTTTATAATTTAGACGACATGGATACATTCCTGGAGACACGAATTACATAAACTGACCCCAAAATAAAAAAAACTAAAGAGATCAAACTAGTAACTTAAAAGCTTCCTACAAGGAAAAGCTGAGGTCAATATCACCTGAAGGTAAACTTTACAAAATATGCAAATAAGAATTTATACCAGTTCTTCACAGCTCTTATAAGAATTATGATAGGAAGAAACACTTGTTATACTATTCTATAAGGCCAGAACTACCCCGATATTAAAATCAGCAAAGACATCACATGAAAACTATAAATCAATATCTCTCATGAAGTTAAATACAATAACACATAATACCAGCAACCAAATTCAGGAACATATGAAAAGTATTACAGGCATGCCCTGGTGGAGTAGTGGTTAGATGAGTCATCTCTAAAGGAGTACAGTTCACATAAATACAAGTACCTGGTTGGCATTTAGGTTTAGGTGAATAACGAATGTGAACAACTGAGTAAAAGTAAAGTAAAATGCTTTTTCCTCTTCTCTCTTCCTGCCGGCCTGACTGATTGCCTTCATTCCTCCCTGCACCTATCCTTTATAAAAGAAAAACCATAATCAAGTAGGAATCATTCTAGTGCAAATTTAAGCATTCACAAATCAATTCCGTAATAATGCATATTAAAAAAGAAAGGACAAAAATATACAATTATCTCAAAAGAAGAAGAAAATTATTTGACAAAATCCAATCTCTTTTCATGATAAATGGTTCAACAAACTAGGTATAGAAGAAAATATGCTCAACCCAATAAAGGGCTTCTATAAAAAATTCACTGTTGTATTTTGGGGTGAAAGTCCCAAAAGATTAGAATCTTTCCTTCTAAAATTTAAAGATTTCTTAAATAGATCACAAAAATACTAGTCATAAATGAAAAGAAACTCTGAAGTTTTGCTGTTTTTCAAAAACCACCCTACAGGATAGAAGATAAAAGCACTAAGTAGAATAAAATATCTTTATCGAATAACAGATTAATTTGAGAATACGTAAAGAATTCTTACAACTAAGTAGAGAAAAGCATATTTGAATAAGCATTTTAAGTGAGAAGAGACAAACAGCCAATAAATAAATAATTTTTAAATATGCAAAACAGCATCAGGAAGATGGAAGTTGAAAATTGAGATTTTATTACATACCCACCAGAATAGCCACACACAAAAAAAGATGGAACACTTTAAGTGTGGGCAAGAATACAGAACGAATTGTATTCATAGCCACTGGAGTGTAAATTGGTAAAACTATTTATATTAATGGCCTCTGTTTGACAGTATCTCCTTAGGCTAAATATATAAATCCCGGAAATTCTACTCCTTTGTATACACCATCGAAAATGCTATGGATACCCACCAAAAGTGTATGTTCATAGCAACATTGCAATTTCTAATAGGAAACCACCATTTACTCATTAATATCAGCTCTTTGAAAATAATTATAGTACAGTCATACAATGGGATATGTACAACAATTAGAATAAATGATTTTCAGTTACATAATTGTGTAATTGAGAATCATGATATAATATTGTGTGGAGAGAAAACAAAGATAAAATAATACATACTATTGATTCCATTTGTATGAAGTTTAAAAACAGGCAGAATTTGTTTATGCTACTAGAAGTGAGAATAGTGGTTTTTCTTTTATGAGAAAGTTAGTGACTAGGGAGGGAGTTCTGGGATATTGCGTTTTTTCCTTTGGGTCTCACACCAACCCTGAATGCTCATCGTTGGGTTTTAGGTGGTGGATACCTTATCTGTTCAGCTACCTGCGTCAGCTACCTGTTCGTGGAATACTGTTCTCTATTAGCCATTTCTCAGTCTGAATGCCATTACATATTTTCATGCGCTCAGTTTGCGAAACTTACCAAATTGAAAATGCAAGATGTGTGCACTTTTCTGTTGGTATACTATACTTCAATAAGCTGTTTTAAAAAGTGAAAGAGAGCACCCGGTTGGAGCTGCGATACAAGACGACAAAAATGCCTTTCAACACCCACAAACTTAGAACGGCAACGCTACATACTATTACAGAAAACCTTCACAATGTTACCTACCAGCAGTAACATAAGAAACAACAGCAAACTGTTCCCACCTTTCCCAATATGTCCAAGTACGTTCTTCCAATGAGCAGGACATGAGTGACACCCAGGAAAACACTGCTCATGGATCCCAACTGCTGATGCTCTGAGGAGCAGAGCAGACGAGCTAGAAGGGATGCCCAGAGCAAATCCATCCTAGTCATCAGAGAACAGGGTGCTTCTGCAGCAACACGTGGACCTTGTGAACATTATGAAACAAAACCCTCATTTAAATGAGGTCAAGAAGCTAGACAGTGCTCACATCTGCGTAGATCAGCAGCTACAAGACCCAACATGCCATGGGTCTCCCATTGGGAAGGGATGCTGTTTCTCTGCCCCAGCGACATCCTCTGGATGCTTTGTATGGGGTTGTTAGTCTTTAATTAGGGGACTTGACAAGTGAATCTGGCATTGAGATACACACTTTCTAACCTGCTTTCCCATCCCCCTACCCCACCTCCTTTCTGAATAACCCCATTTTGTTGTTAGACTAATTGCTTTTGTTTGAAGTCAACAATACATTCCTGGGGAAGTTAAAATCATCCTTGAGCTCAGAATAGTGCTGAGCTCTACCGTTTCAGCACACAGGAAGGGATGGAAGCATTGGAACTGATTGTCTCAGCAAAGGCAAGTACAGGTTGGGAGACAAATGACCCAAGAATGAGAAATTGGCAACACTAACATTTCAAGGGAGTCAGAGGAAATTAGGCAGCAAATGAAATTGAAGAGGAACATTCGGAGAAATAAGAAAGAGATCCAGGAAAGAGCCAAAGAATGCATAAGAGGAAAAAACATTTCAATAAGTTCAAATGTGGAGGAACAGCCCCTAGAATTTGCTAACAGTCAAATAAAATATTAGACTTAGAAGACACCTTGCAAATAATTATCTTCAGTCTTCTTACTATAGAAACAAGGAAAGGAATTTTCAGAAGAGTTACATTCTTGTTGCGCATGAGAACATAACAGGTTGCAATCTATTAGCAAGCTGAGTGGAATTGAACAATTATTTCTGCCTCCTGAAAGTCGCTTTATTTGACTATAAAAAAACAGCATTTTGGTGGGAGGGTGGAATAATGACAATTCTATCTTCCACCTAGCACAAGGCTGTCACGTGAAGCCCTGAAGGGTTAGATTTTCAATTCCTTATTTATAAATGCTTTGAGGGCAGCAACATTTCTGCTCTATTTCCTGCTGTGTCCCCAGCATTTAACACACTAACTGGCACCGAATAAATATTTCCTGAATGAATGAAGAAAATCTTGATACTGTAGCTCATTAATCAGGAATGCAACTGATGCATTCCTTATTCCAGCTATTTTATTTATGAATTTTTTGAGGTTATATTTGTTCCTCTGGGCCATCTGGACAGACAGCATCTGCTCCACAAGGCTGGAGTAGTTGTAGCAAAGAGGAACTCCATCATCTTCTCATCTCCTAAGGCCATATGAGTGGCCCCATAAAAGTGGAATTTCATATATTAGCTGCCCCTCGATTCAAACCACTCTGTTCTTCCTGCATCTGTTTGTGATCACTCATGGCACTATTCCTCACAAGCCAGCAGAGGCTAACTGAACAAAGGGCTGCAGGGCGGTATGTGGTGTAAATTCCTCAACTCCTTGAGTTTTTCATGCAACTAAGAGTAATTCGGCCCTTTAAAACAACGCAATTTCCTGACACTCCACCAGAATTTTCAGAGTTTGTTTTGAGGCCTCTAATCATTGCTGTTTCCACCTTAAACGCAAAATAAGTGTTTCAATCCCAGATGGCTTGGGTGTCTGAGAGCTTCACTTGTTTTCATTTTTCTTTTTGTTCTGATAGTGAGGGGACACCCTTGGGAGTGGCCCACCAGACAAATCTCGAGGCAGGGCTTGACCTCTTTGACATGCATGTCAGAACCCTTCTCTCACTGTAAAAGCATTGGCTGAAATGGTGTCTCAGAGGGTGAGTCCTGGCTCGAAAAACCAGGCTATCACAGTTGAAGGGACATAAAAGATGATCTAGAGTAGCCTCCTTTCCCTAAAGATGAGAAATTGAAAGCAAGGGAGGTGAACAATTTGCCTGTGGTCTTTTGAAGCTGACCAAAATTTAGCATCTCTTTGATCTAATGTTTCTTCCTTTCCTTTAAAATGGTGTGGATCTTAAGAAAAATCTAATCCACATGCTTCTGATTGCGTTACATTCACTGCATCCAAAAATTGTTTTGAGTCTGTCAGTGTGCTAGCTACCCTCTGGGCCTCTTTGCAGCATTGAAGATTTTTGGAAATGTGAAGTGGTGGTGTAGCCCCAGTTAAGTAAAATCCCTTTGGACTGAGGCAGAGGGGCAGGGAGGGAAGCTGGTGGTGGGAGAGAGACAGAGAGAAATTAGTACCAATGGTGGACTATTAGAAATTTGGTGGTGGACATGGAATGTTTGATAAATATTTGGTGAAGCATTAATTTGCACATCTAAAACTTATATAATGTTGTAAGTGAAAATTACCCCAACTTAAAAAAAAAAAAAGAATTAGCACCTAAATAATGCCTTTTTGTAGGTTGAAGCTATGCTTTTTCCTTGTTCTCCCAGTGACCCCACCACCCCCTTAGGAGAGTGAGCACAGTGTGGCCACCCCTCTGTGTCCTGGGACAAGAGACCATCCCTGGGGAGTGCCACCCTGACATGGCTGCAGCCTTGGGTTTCAAATGAGGGTACAGGAGATGCTAAGGCCACCATGAAGAAGAGGCTCCCATGGGGGCAGCTTGGAAGGACACTTCATTCCCCACTTCTTTACTTCTAGATTGTTATTCATCCCTGTCAAGCAGTTAATCTGGGAGCCACTGATGTTTTCAGCCAGATAATGCTCTGTTGTAGGGATGAACCTGCACATCATAGGTTGTTAAGAGCATCCCTGGTCTCCTATTTAGTACATTAGTAACAAAACCCCTGAAGCCTGTGACAAACAAAAACGTCTCTGGATATCACCAAGTGTTCTCCCAAGGAGAACCAGTGTCTTAATGCACGTGAGTGCATTTTACACAGCCCATCTATGACCTGGCAAATCTGGACTAAAAGCTGACATCTGCAGCTTTAGACCAAAACCGCTGCTGGCCACTCCCAACATTGCCCTGTGAAGGTCACTCTGGAATCCAGGTCCATTCATGTGGGAACAGCTCTATGGTCCCTTCTTCTGGGCCCACAAGAGATCTCTGCCTGACCTTGGAGCCCCCAGTCTAGTTTGAGAAGGTTCAGAGAAGGAAACCAAGAGAGAGACAGAAATGAATAAGAGAGAAAGCAAAATATTTAAAGTAAGCAGTTTGGGGGTGCGAAAAATGCTCTCTCTCTTTCTCTCTCTCTCTTATAAAGCTCCTGGGCTTTCTCAAGTCAGCTGCTGCCTGAATCTGGTTTTCATTTGCATGCCCCCTCAGCCCTGAACCTAGCTTCTTCTCATAGATAATTTGACTTGATTACTTTCTGAAAGGGCAGACTGAACCAGGGCAGCCCCACACTCATTTACTTGTCACTCCCAGCCTTGCCTTAATTTGGGTTGAGTTGCACCTTTCCCTCCCAGGGGGCTGTGAAGCTGGGATCAAACTCCTCAGGGAAGCATTACCAAGACAAGAGAGGTCCCCTCTGCGGGTCAGGCCAGAGGGGCTTTGATATCCTTTGACTGACATCCTTTGACAGACCTGCAGTTTAGCAAAAATGTTGAGGCAGCAAATTCCCCACCAAGATCAAGTTAGGGTTTCCTCTTGATATCAACACCACTTAGGATATAAAATAAAACTCTGAGATAGTTAAAAATCAAATTGTTGATTTGTTGGAACATAAGAACCCAGATTTGTTCTTCTTTTCCCCCTTGTCTCTCCAACACTTGGCACAGCCCTGACTTCATGGAGCTGTTTGATAAATGCTTGTTCACTTAATGTCATTTTGGGTAAAATCTATTCTAAGGAGACTGAATTGTGAGTGGTACTGCATTTCTCCAAAACACCATTATATAAACTGTGATTGATTCACCATGTCTTATACTGTAGTAAAATATTACAAGAGCAGACACTTTAAAAATAAATTGTTCGTGGTCATTTCATGGTAATTTAATTTCAATTCTTCCTTTTCTAAAAGGATCACTTCAAAATTTTATCTACTGTGGAGCTTGATAAAAATTCAAGTCTGCTTTATTCTTCGTTTTATAATTATTAGTGATTTATTACATACATGTATATATATATGCATATGCTCATATATAGAGATAGATGATCAGCAGATTGGATTATGTTTAGCAGATTGGATTATGTTTTTACTTTTAATTTTACTTTAATGTTCATTTTCTACAATTGCTTTGTCAATGATTGTCCCCTCCAAGTTCTTCAGAGGGCAAGGTATTTTTCCAAAGTCTATGTCTAATATTTCATATGCTTTCAGTTCCTATTTTCAAATATCCTGATTTATGCATAACATGTAACACTCTGGATATATAAATCCATATTAAATTTTTTTTTCTGTTGTTAAATATAGTCAAGAATAATAATTTCTTATGGTTCAACCTGTAATACCTTGCTCATTCCCGCTTTGACACTAGGAATGGAATCTACTTACTGCTTACTTCATAACTAGGAAGACACTCAATTCAAGACTCACAGCAGGTCTTCCCTGGTGGAGTAGCAGTTAGGTTCACTCTGACCAAGAAAAGACCACAGATACCCAAGGACATGGGTTAGTGTCCTGGGCTGGGGGGAATAAACATGATGAACAACTTAATAAAAATAAATAAAAATATTTCTGCCTCCTCTCTCTTTCTACCTACATGTCTAATGAACTTCATTCTTGCTTGCAACTTTCCTTAAAAAAAAAAGTCACAACAAATGTTTAATAGTTACTGTTTGATTAGGGTTTCGAAGTCTTTTAACTCTAAAAAAGATTTTGGTTGTTTGAGATTTTAAATGTGAACATATGTGTGAAAGAAAGTAGAAGAGAGTGGACAAAAGCATGGGATTTTAGGACTGAAACTTCGATTTGAGAACAAGTTCAAGTCCCGTGTGTACTTGTATAGTGACATCGTCTCCCTATGTTTTGAATTTTTTTTTATCTATAAAGTCCAAAATTAGTCATTTGAGCTCATAAGAATTCAGAGAGAGATATTGTGCATTAAGAGCTTAACAAAAAAATTTCATATAATAAAAATATGTTTGATGCCAGCTGTTTTTATCATCTTCATAAATATTACTATTAATAGTTCCTCATAAGATAATGAGTATAAACATAATGGAAAAAATGCATCCTAAGAAACTCCAAAGAGACACACAATGTTAATTAAGACTGCTGAATACTTTCTTGCACTGAATAGATGGGCATATGTGAATACATATTTGTGGATCTTTGTCTCTAAGTAGGAGAGAGTATGGGTACATTTTGTGTTCAGAGAGTGTGTGCAGGAGTGGTTTCTTGCATTCAAACTTTAGTTTTCCTGTTGCCTCAATTTGACAACTGAAAAGAACCAGTTAGGTTAAATATAACAGGAAGAAGAAACCCATGGCTGAGAGACAGCCAGACTTTGTCACATTTTGTTGGCTCAAGGTTGTGAAAATTAGGTATAGGAATGTTGCTTTCTTTTTCCTTCTGGCAAATGGAAAGGCCAACACTCAGAACTGTTAGAAGTGACAACCCAGTTAATCAGGCTCTGTGCTTCAAACTAGGTGTTGATCCTGCCCTGGATTGTGATTTTTTAAAAGTGACCCTTTTGTCCTCAGTAGTGCCAAAGTGAAATTCTTACGGGGTCACTTGCTTCTTGGCATCTGCTATCTGACCAGCAAGAATGTGGGACAAAAAGTTCTTTCAAAAAAAAAAATCAAGTGTGTATTTGTTTTTTTTAAAAGAAAATGTAAAATATGTAATTTTACCGAAACCCAGCAAATTTATCCAAATGTCCTTTATGCTCTCTGGCAGACATGTCTCTGCACACAACTGAACTCAAGTAAATTTGATTATCTTAACTCCATCCCTTACAATGACAGCAGAGAATGGATGTTCTAAGCCTCACAGACCCTCAGCATGGGGAGCAGTGAGAAATCTTAGAATCTTACTATTTCCTCTTCTGGAGACAAAGAGGAACAAAATGTCTAAGATAACACAGGTAGATAATTAGAGTGAGATCTGTGATCGCTCATCTCCCAGTTCAAAGTCCTTACACCTTAATGGAGACCCCAGCAGCAAAGACCTATGAGTTATCTTCCTCCACTTGGTTATGTCAACTTAGAGGTACAGCCTGCTATACAAAGTTCACATAGTGCTTCTAAACATTTGATCTCGACTAGTTCTGACTATATTACTGTGAAAAGAAAAAACACTTTATACCTGAGCAAATGGAGCTCAGAAATACCAAGGGGCTTGGTCTAAAAAGAGCCGGGCCTCCTACCCAGGTTTCCTAACTCCAAGTCAATCTCGTGCTGGGATGAAATAGAATCATTTCAAGAATTCTTGACAGAAAACACAGATGTTAAATAATTTATATGAAATTTTACAGTAAAATTTAAGTAAAATTTCCATAGAACATGAGTGACTGATAATAAGGCCTTTTATAGTCATTTAAAGAAATCACCAGCACTGGTAACCTGCAGCTTGAATACCAAAGAAGCAAAACTTGCCTGGCCTGCCAATGGCTTGCTCAGCTAATATTGTTTTGTCACTTATTCTGTATTTGAGGACCTTGAGGACCTTGCTGGATACACACACTCACACACACACACACACACACACACACACACACACATACACGCATATATTTATACATAAGACACACTTCATAGGAAGCCTATGAGTTAAATACCACTAACCTGATTTTTCAGATGAGGTATTGAGGCTTTGAGTGAACAAGTCACCATGGTACTGAGTCAAGGTAGAGCATGATGCAAATAATTTGGGGCCTTGAAAGTATTTATGGCTTGACTCAAGTCCTGGCCTGGCTTTAAGGCAAATGAGAATCAACAGAGGCAAATTTTAAATCCAGATCTGTCCATGCACTTTCCCGTATGGCCTAATTCCTCCACATCAGAAATTACTCCTGACCTAAAATTTCTTCTCGAAATAGGAATCACATAGCCCATCCAACCTTTTGAAGATATCTACAGATGATATATTTTCATAAAATAATAGTTACAATGCTTTCAAAGACACATTGCCTTATTACTGCTACAACCTTGATTTCACTTGTTTAATACTCTATAAACTTTGTACAATTTGCCTTATGTCCCACGTGAGTATTACAGTGCTAGAGTAGGTAGAAGTTAAAAACAATACAATCCTCTCTAGTATAGTGAATTGGATCATCACAGCCCAATTTGGAAAGTAATTTTCCTGACATTCTTTCTTTAAAACCAATGAAGGAGCCTCTATGGTGAGTGCTTTCACTACAAAAGAGCAGTTTCTAATCCCAGTGAGATAACCCTGATTAGCCAATTTCCTTTGCAGACTCCCTGAATTGGGCTCAAGCAGAACTGAGGTGGGCCGGTGCTTGCTTGCCTCAATTGACTTTAACAAATGCCTCCGTGTCCAGGGCAGCAGCCCTAGTCTCCTCCCCGCCCCCAGGTGACCCTCGGAAGAATAGAATTTCCATAATTCTTCAAATAGAAGCTGGGACCAATTGGAATATCACTAGGCTGGTAATGGATGCAGTATAATGCCCCTGTTGGGGAAACCTGTTGGGTCCTGTAGTTGCTGATTTACACTCTCTTTCTAGCCTCTTGACCTCATTTAAACAAGGGTGTGTGCTGCCCAAATTAGCTTTTAGCAAACTGTTATTGAAGTCAGGACAGACTATCAAACTGGGTGACAACTGAGACAACACTGCTAATCCAGAACAAGCCAGGTCAAGCCAGGATGTACGGGACTCTGCCTAAGGAGTCCAGAGAGGTGTAGGAGAGCCCTGCCAGGTCCCTGCTCCATGCATGACAAAGCCATGTTGGTGGTTCTGCCACAGCTGTCTCCAGACCTTCCCTGGCAGCAGGTTTGAACGGTCCCTCCTGCGTCCCTGAAAAAGTGAGCAAGCATTAGTTCAAATGGCTACAGGAGAGAATTTCTCAGTGTATACATTTGGAGTACTAGCTTCTTTAGTGGTCAGGACTGGAATTCATTCTATTTCCTATCTCAGAGATTAGTGTTGCACAACAGTATGTTAAACGGCATAAGAAATTCTGTGGAGGAGCCACCTCTTTGGTTTTATTCTATGCAGTCAATACTTAATCTAATGGCCATGGGGCTGTGCAGAAAGCACATTAATGAACAGCTTTCAGCACTACTTGTTCATGGAATATGCTTTCCAAGAAGGAGGGAATTCTTTGTTTGACTTGAGAGTTTTCTCTGTTCCCAAATTTTAAGTGAGCTGACAAAATCGAATATGGTGTTAGAGGCAATCGAGCCCCAAATTTATCCATCCATTCTAAATCCTCAGTCAAACCTCCCACATTTTTAGATTATCTTTATCTTATACTAGCACTAAATGTTATTCAGGTCTTGGCTCAAATGTTTAAATGCTTCTCTGTGGAGAGAAGACTTAAGTCCCATTGTCAAGGAAAAAATTGCTGGATGGATGTAATAACATACACTGGAATGGGAATGATATTACCTGGGGTTTTAGGATAAAGTGTGATTTACATTGTCTTAATATTTGCAGTTTTTAGAATTTTCTATAATTATGTTTAAAACAGAAAATGTTCCTAAATAAATGAAGAAAAGAAAGCTCCAGAAAACACTTGCTAGTCTCTTTGAAATAGTTATTTTTCACTGCTCTAGTATCACCATATATCTTGATTTTTCCCTTTCAAAGCCAATCCATAATGCTTAAGCTTTTCATTTTTTTGTTTGATTTTTTTCACTCTATGCAGAAAAAGTTTGCATGTGTTTTAGCCGTACACACTTACTCATGTCATCTGGCAATTCTAAAACTTCACCTAAATGTTGTCTCCTGACCCAAGGGATTATTGTCCTATAACTAAGCCAGCATTACCCTCAACATAAATCTTGCATCACCTAAAGGCAAGGTTTGGTTCTGCATAATGTCTCATTTGTTGCAGTATAGGCTTAATCCTCATCTGTTGAAAACACAGCTGTGTAATTTGATTTCAAGTGAATTTTGTTTTTATATAAATTATTTCAGCATATTTATTTAATTGGAATATCCTTCTGCCCAGTTCTGGATAAAAATAGAATGTTCTAGTCCACTCACTAAGTAATCAAGAACTCCCATGACCCTAATAAAAAGAAGCCCAAAAGTTCAATAAATTCAAGCATAAGACTCTGAATTCCGTCCTCATTATGTACTCAAGATTTTATAATGCTTACAGATACATTAGAAAATTCCACCAGATTCAATCATCTTTTTATGATTTCTTTGTAGCAGCAGAACATTGACTTTGGGCAGAAAAATGATCATGATAACAATGTCTCTTTGCCACATACAATACACATCCCACAATACTGAATCTTCCAGGCGAGCTGCCCTCTCCCCACTTAATGAAGATGGTGAACTTCGTTTTAACTAAGGTTAAATGGCTAGACTCTGAACCTAGAACTCTTCTAGTTTCTGTAACTTTAGTAAAAAGAGCTATCAGAATTGGCCAGGGTTCTTTTGTATAATCTTTGGGCAAATTGCTGCCTCCCGGAATTGGAGATGCAGGCAGTTTCAGATAATCACAGCTCATCAGAACAGAAGTCCAGGAACAAAAGTGTACCTCTAAAGTCACTACCCTGGTAGGATAATATAAACTCTAATGGATGAATTTCTGGAGGCTCAGTATAGACAAGCTCAAGAGTTAAAAATTCCAGGGGCACAAGTCTTAGGGGAATCCTCATATTTTTTTAAGTTGTACCTCCAGAAGTCCCACTGGGTCCTTAGGGTGACTATTAGAAAACAAATCTCCTCATGTTACCTTCAGGAAGAAAAGTACACATTTGATGCATTATGCATTCTGTTCTTTTGTAGCACAACTTGCTACAAATTACTTCACCAGAGCCTAAAAGCATCCGGTTGTACAAAAGCCTAACCAATTTAGGGGGAGGGATATAGCTAATATTAGTCTACTCTAGTCTTCCACATGGGGGAATGAAAATGCCTAACTCTGTTCTTCTCTACCTCTCCTCTATCACTGAAGGGGAGTGGGACCAAGGAGCACTGTGAAGGTTGCAACAGGCCCACAGATTTACTAATGAAGGTTTATTCTAGGGTTATAGAAAATGCCCCTTCCCCACACTTACTGCCATATCAACAGGGTTCTTATATAGTAACAGGTATTATAACACATTTAAGAAAAAGTTTTTAGGAAAATCCAAAGACAGTAGCGGAGACAAAAAATGGACATGACAAGAAACTTTAGCCTCTGCTATAAATCAGTGCAGGGAACAGTAAATGTAATAACTTCTAACCACAATAATGTAAAACCTGACAATAACACTCTATTTGCCTCAGTTCTTTGTAAACAATATACCATACTGAGCATTTAGTAAAAACTTAAAGGGTATAACGAAAGACAAAAACAGATTGAAAAGATAGAAGAAGTATCAGAACCAGACACAGATATGGCAGAGGTTTTGACATAAGATAAAGAACTTAAAATAACTATGGTTAATATGTTAAGGACTCCAAAGAACAAAAGGTCAGCATGCATGAACAGATGAGTAACGAAAGAAGACAGATGGACATGTAAAGTATAAAAAAGAAATACTGGAAATAAAAAACACTGTGACAAAAGTAAACAGTCTTTGATGAGTTCATCAGTAGACTAGACTTGGTCTAGGAAAGAATCAGTGAACTTGAAGACATGTCAATAGAAATTTTGCAAACAGAAAGTCAATATAAAAATGAAAATGAATAGAACAGAAAATAATATCCAAAAGCAATTAAAAAGGTATAACATATATGTAACAGGAATGACAGAAACAGAAGAGAGCTGAGAAGAATAAGTATTGGATATTATAATGACCTAGAATTTCCCAAAATTAAGGATAGATACCAAATCACAAATGTGGGAAGGAAGAAAAAATCAAGCCAGATAAACATAAAAATGTATAACTAGATATATCATGTTCAAATTGAAGAAACCAAAACAAAGATAAATCTTCAAGTAAGCCCAGTAGAGAGTGTGATTCTTTACTAACAGAAGAAGGAGGGTAAAACTGAATTGGACTTCTTGTCAGAAGCTATGCTAGAAAGAAAAGCATACAGTAAAATATTTAAACTCTTGAAAAAAACAAAGCTAGAAATCTGTATAAAGTGAAATTTTCCTTTAAAAATTTTAAGTAGCTCCACCTTACAGGAGTGACTAAAAGACGCTCCTCAGAAGGAGGGAAAATGAATAGGTTAGAAACTTGGATATGTATAAAAAAGAAAACTCTGGAAAATTAAAGATAAAATAAAATCTTCTATTTAACATATTCTCATTGATTTAATGAATATTTAAATTAATACTAGCAACATATTCCATGACTATATCATATATGAGAAGTTAAATAAATAGTAGCAATGTTATAAGGGATGATAAGAAAGGGTAGGTATATTTAATTATAAGCAGGACTACTTAATAGAGAAAGGCAAAAGACCCAGAATAATCAACTCAATATTAAAAAAGAACAATGCTGAATGACTGACACTATATGACATCCTTACTGTAATGTTATAATAATCAGACAGTGTGGTATTGATAAAAGAATAGACAAATTATTGGAACAAGTTAAATAACCCAGACATTGACCCATACAAATACAGTAAATTGATTTTTGACAAAGAAGAAAAATAAATCAATGGAGATGGTCTTTTCAAGAAGTTATACTGAAATCATTAGACATCCATCTGCAAAAAAAAGAAAAAGAAGAATTTTATCACAGAACTTACACTTTAACAAAAACTAACTCAAATAGATCATAAGCCTAAAAGTAAAAGACAAAATCATAGTGATCCTAGAAATAACAGAAGAAACACTAGGTGACACTGGCAGACTGTTAATATGACACTAAAAGTCCAGTTTCTGAAATAAATAATTGACAAGTTGAATTAAAAGCTTCTGCATTGTTAAAAAACACTGAGAATACAACTAAAAATTGTATATCTGATAAAGGATTGGAATCCAAAATAAGCAAAGAACTCAAAACTCAATAAGAAAACATGAGTATAATAAGAAAATTGCAAACTAAACCAAAAACAAGGTATCACTATATAGTCATTAGAATAGTTCATGATGCTTTGGCTCCAGTGGGTTTAACTAAAAGCCCTCTGGGGCCAAGCAATATAGTGTAGAAACAATGTAATTGTGTCACTAGCTGTAACCTTGCCAGCCTCCCACCTGCACCTACTTCTGCTTTACTCCAAGATACCATTCCCTTAAGGCTGGCTCCCCAAATCTTTCACTATTAAAAAAAAAAAAAAAAAGAAAAGAAAAGAAAAGGTCAGTAGCTTCTAATAGGAAATGCTTCATTTCAGTTAAAATTTTTGTTTTTCTCCCATTCTTTCTGATCAAGAACATCATAAAGTTTGTCAGTCTGTTAAGAATTGGTGTTCAGACTTGATGTTATGAGCCTGGGCTTCAGATAACAGGAATGGATTTGTTAGATATTCTGTTTGTAGTAGGTTGGTAAGTGGACCTTGATAACAAGGGGGAAGTGAAACTGTTCCCAGCAGTTCTGGAAACATACTTATGCCCCTCATTGCAGAGGCTGGAAACCACAATTAGAATATTTTGGAATTACAGAAATTTCAGAGACAATATCCACATATGTCTGCGATTTGGGTGAGATTCTGAGGCAAAGATTCTTGACTGAGATGATCCTATAATATTGCACCTCAGATAAAGTATCCATCAGTTCTGTGGAGTCATCATTCCCCTCGATCATCATTCACCAGTTGAATAGTTATCAAACAGTTATGAGACTGCTAAGATAGAAATTCTTGAGAAACATAGTTTTTGACAAAATGGAAAAAATTCCTAAACTAGACATATAACTTGTTAGGCAAACAACTTATCCTCTTGGCGTTTTTTTCAGCTACATATAGTTCTTTTTCTAACTCATACAGCAATGGTAAAATGTTGAAGAATTATTTGAGGGATTGGAGAATCAAGAACAAATGGAATTATAAATTTTTTTGGAGTTTAGAATAATAGAATTCAAATTTCTATCATTGAACTCCCATGTTTGCAATTTAGTATGCTCTATATTGCAAAGAAAATCAGTGTAGATATGAGGAACTGTTTTTGCAAACTTACAAGAGTACTTCCAGGCTTTCCAACCAGACATTATAACAACCACAGCTAGCTGACCAGCTTCATCTCTGTGAGTCTTATGACATAGTCAGTCCTAGATGCTCTATATTCAGGGTCCTATGCCTCCGGTTTTGTTCTTATTCATCCATCCATCCACCAATCTATCCATGCATGCATCCATCCTTCTACCTAGTACTCTTTAAACAGTATAGAATAAAGGTTAAGACCTTAGATTCTGATACCATATTTCTTGGGTTCAAATATTGGCTCTAGCATTTATAAGCTCTGTAACCTTGTATTAATTACATAATATCTCCATGTCCAAGTTTACTCTGCTTTAAAAAAAATTGATAATATTGCTTACTCCATAGAATGATTATGAGGATAACATTAATTAATGCACTAAAGTATTTAGAATAGTAACTACCATACACTAATCACTGCGTAAGTATTAGTATCATTGTGAGCACATATTCTGGTAAATGTTATAAGATAGGACCCTCAAATTTTTCTTGCTATTAGAGACATGGATAAACAACTCATTGATCCTGTTCTTAATGATCAGTAGAAAAGACATCAATACAAATAAATGTAAACATTAGATAGCAAGCACTTATCACAAGAAAGACATAAATACAATGTTACATTGTTTGAAAAAAGGTAAGTTAACTCAACTAGGGGACACAACATGGGCACCAAGATCAAAGGAAGAAGTGGTATGGAAAAGAACTTGGACTCTACATTCACAAAGTCCAGCTGTGTATGTGGCTCACAGAGTCTTCCTTCTACTGCTCATGGCCGAATGCACGGTGAAGTGTATGATTGTTGCCTTTCGTGATGGACGATGCCAGAAGGTAAGGACTTCAGCCTTCTATATTCAGAGGTCCTGCATACATACACTAGAAAGCTTGCCTGGAGAGCTTGCTGAGCACCACATTCAAGAATTCTAGTAAAGATTCTGTGCAGCAAGTGATGGAGGAGTTGTCCAAGTCTTCTGTCAGTCATATGTGTCATTGTATTATTTATTTTCACTTTTACTCTTTCCTCCTCCAGGCATTCTCAAAGACATCAGGGGTTCTCCCCTTTCCTCTTCACCAGGACAACTGTAATTCACTCCTTACATCTCAGCTTAACTGCACTTCCTCCTGGACCCATCTCTTCCCTGAGTTACATGATCCATGGAATGCTGCTGTGCACCTGAACTTTTCCTTCCATAGCATTTACTCAACTTGTTCGAAATTAGTTGATTGCCACTCCTTCCTACCCAAATATTAGCTACCTAAGAATAGTAACTATGTCTATTGTGCAGTGTCTCTTAAAATATTTTAAAATACTTGTTAAATACATAATGAGTAAACGCAAGACAAAACAAGCCAACAATATTCAATTGTTTAACTCCCTTAACACCCTTATCCCATCCTTGAGTATGATGAAGAGATGAGACAACTCAGGTGGCCTTTCTAACTATGGCAGGGGGGTTGGTAGGAAGTATGATAGGACATAGAGTATGTTAATCACTCTATATCATGATCCTGTTTCTTTCAGAATTCTCCCTGGTAGTTCCTAAGAACTGCTGGGTGAGACACCTTTCTTATTTGATTGTGGAGCTTTAGTATTGTAATCCCTGAGTTGAAACAAACAAACAAACAAAAAAACAGATAGAGACTAATTTTATCAGCTGTAGAGAGGACAAAAATGAATGGTGGGAAAGGGGAGTCAGGGTAAGAGGAGTGGTCCCAGATTCACATCTTAAGATCTCTACGAGTTGTTTTGGTGTTCCATTCATTCTGAGCATCCTTTTTTTCTCCAGCTAATGTAGAATATTTTGCAAACTGTGTTAGAAATAACCCTAACTTGAAACACATTCAGGATGAATTCATTTTGAATAAAGATTAATATGTGTCCACCACTTGTTTGTTAACATCACATCCAGCAGGGGAGCGTAGAAACTTTAAAAAGAAATACAATTTCATCTGGTTGAATCCAATTTTAAAACTATTTTGTTAACCTAGGCTTTTTTTTTTTTTTTCCTTTTTCTTTTTGGCTGCATCTAATCGTTTCAAAAGAGAATTCCTCCACTGAACATGGCTCACACTGACATGGCAGCATCTGCCACAGGGGCAGGACAGGTACACAGTCTGTTGCCCAGACCACTACAAACGGGAACAGTGATGTGGGAAATAAAAGCAAATGACACCAAACTTCTTTAGGGCATCGAAATTTCTTAAGGGTATCTAACATGAGATTTTATACTCGTTAATAAAATGTTATAAAATGGACTCCTCAAACTCTTTTTGAGCTGAAATGCTGGCACAGTTTCAAACCAGGTGCACTAAAAAACAAATGAGTTCCTGCCAGCGTCCCCCACAGTTCAGTTGGGGGATAATAAGTCATAAACTGGGGGGAAATGAAATAGCTATGAAATAAAAATCTAGTTCAATAATACAATTACAGGGAGGAGACTGTGATACTGCCATGTGATAGAGCAGGTAACACTAGAGGAATTCGAAAGAATGTCAAATCATTTCAAGCCATGCTGATCAGGAAAAGAAGCTGAGCTGAGTCAGGGAGAGAACACAGTCAGCATAGGGAATGCCGAGGGTGAAGGACTGTGAGGCAGTGGGGACTGGTGGCTCCAAAGAGAAAGCAGAAATAATAACTAACAACAAAACAGCTAATAGCTAATATCTTCTGCAAGCTAAATAGGATGCTCACTGTTTCACTTGCATTTTTACTCTCACAACTGCTATCTAAGAGTTATAGAAAAATCATCCTCACTTTACAGATGTGAAAACTGAGTGAGGTCTCTGCATTACGTAGTTTGTAAGTGAAGGTCAGCTCCAGTCCGGGGCTGCCTAACTCTTGAACACATCCAGGCAGCCCTCAACCGGACTATGGGAGAGCATAGGTTTTGAATAGGGCAGATCCAAGAGTGAATCTGATCCACCATCTCTGAGATCGAAGAGTGACCTTGGCCAAGCATCTTGACATGTTGGGCCTTCTTGCTCATGGTAGTAGACATGTTCATTCAAATGCCTCCAACGGGAGCTAGATGCCTGGGAGTCAGTGGTGCTTGGGAAAGCCCCATATAAAGGCACTGTATGTGTAAGGTTTCTTCTTTATATTCCCTATTGCCAGGTCTCCTGCTGATACTCTTTTAGACAAATGTACAATTTTTTCTTTTTTTTTTTTACTTTAACTTCCATCTGGGAGGCCAGCCGTAGTTGTTTCTACTTCTAGGGTGCAGGGGTTTAGCTTAGCATTGTCATCTGGGCAGGGAGCAGGCAAACTTCAGAAGGTTCATTTCTGAACTGACTTGCCTCACTCAGGGGGTCCTTCCAGTGGTAGGTTTGGGGAAAGCTTACAACACCTTCTCCAACCTCCTCCGAATCAACATGCCAACACACCCTTTAAAAGTGCCCGCAGATTCCACTTCCATCCAACAGAATAGCAGTCAAGCTAATTAATGGTCTGCCTGCCCCTTCACACTCCAAGTGTGCAGTCCCAGTGGTTTAAAGGAATGGGGGAGCAAGGAGCAGGGGGAGGACTTAGGGCTTCTGAGAATTGACCCCGAAGCTGTCTGAACGTCAAGAGTCAAAGCAAATCCAGGGGAAAATGGCAGGTTCTGTTCTAACATCAGCCCCCAATCAATATGGCATAATTTCATAGCTCATTATTCCTGTGTGTGCCAAAGCACAATTGGGGTGGGGGAGGGGACAGTGATGGTGGCGGGGAGGAGGGGTAAGGGGAGAATCATATGGAAGCAATTAGGGGAGCCTTCATTCAAAAAAGCATTAAGGTGCTTGTAGACTGAAGCTCAAGTGACCCCTAGGCTGGGACCATAATTCACCAACACTTAATACCATTTACCCTGCAGATGTGCATTTTATACAGAAATATCAGCTTACCACTTTGAAAAATTAACCTATTGAAGGCTGTCAAATTCTGACGCCCTCGTGGGGGTATTATATATTGTCTGCACAGCTCTGTTTTGCCTTTTAGCCTCAGAATCAAGGATGCCTAGGGTAATTGGGAAGTGAGGTGGCTAACGGGGGTGAAAGGGTGGACGGATGGAGAACAGTTGAGAAATTAAGCCACAAATAGAAATTCTTAGGTTTGCCTAAGGAGAAAATATTCTTTAGTTCCAAAACACAAAGGGCTTGGAGAAATACATACACACACACACACACACACACACACACACACTATATCTGTATCTAGAAATTCTGAGTCAGAAAGTCCAGAGTTAATGAATTAGGAAGAGGAATAGGAGCATAAGGAGAAAGTATAGCTAAGTATGTTAATATATCTAAATTATGATTTAAGTAAAGCTTGTTTATTACTATGAGATTGATAAACTTGTGATAGTGTAGAAATCCTATCTAGTGAAATAAATATGCTTTCTAAAACTTTCTAGTAGAATGTGATGCCAATAAAAATTTTAAATGGGCACTGAATTTTATTATATGACAAAGTATGATTGCCCAGCATTTTCAAGGTTAGTGGAGATGGGTACCTTCTGACAATGCAGGTGAAAAAACAGTTAAATGAAATTTGAACTTCTTTAGAGTAATTTGGTAATAGGTATCAAAGACCTTTAAAAAATGCATGCATAAGATCCAGCAATTCAGCTTAAAGAAATTTAAATCAAAATTAAAGGATATGGAATTTGATATAATATTCATCATAGCTTGTTTTATAAAGAGAACAATGGATACAGATAAAGCTCTACACTAGGGAACTGCAAAATATGGTAGTAATAAGATGCATTCATTTGAAACCAATTTTAGAAAAATGTTCATGAACATAAAAATGTTTTCAGGTTGCATTACCAGTAGATTAAACAAAGAAACAAAAAAAGGTGTGGGTCAGTATTTTGCAAATTCATAATGTATGTAAAGACATAAATTGCTGCATCATGTGACTATCTTTACATAGTCAGAATTATGTTTTCAAGCTTTTGCTGTCCTGTTTGTTTTTTCATTGACTTAATATTAAATACTACCCTAGTCCAGGAAGTAGACCTTAAACCAAATCGTGAAGTTGATTTCATTGTCTTCTGACCTTTTCCTTGGCTTCACTTCCAGGTCTCTTTTAACAGGCCCCATATTAAAAATATTCCAGCCTTACTATGTGCTATGCCTTAACTCCCAGCTGTGGCCCAATCTCCTCTCTGGGTCTGTCTTTTAGATAGAAATCTTTAAAACTCAGTGGATGCTAGGTCATAGTTAGATAAGACTTTTGCTAATATCTTTTTACCTTAGTGTCCTCTCTATAAAATAGAAATCTAATGTATGTCTCATTAAGTTGCTGTGCTGAAATTGATGAAAATGTATGCAATGAACTTAGTCTGTAACAGACTGATACTGGTCATTCGTTCTTCATGACTACATATCAGGTTAATACTTGGATTCTGTTTTAGCAGGTATCATCCCACCGACTCAAGGTGGTGAAAAGTTATTGCACACTTTATGAAAAATTTCCCCATGACCAAGATTCTGCTTCTCTGAGTGTGAACAACCTACTGATAAACATGATGAGGTCATTCACATTACAGTGTCCTGCTGTGCTTTCTTTGAGCTAGAAATACCTTTGGACATGTCATCGGAACCTGTGGCTAGTCTCTGACTTCATGTCTTCAGCATACATCAGGAAATTCAGACTGACCTTTCCAATGTCTTTAAGGCACAGGGAGTAAGTGTATGTGCCCTATGAAGCTTAGGTGTCTGATTAAAGGGAAGGGATACAGGATGTGTAGGATGGAATATTCTGGTACATTGAATTCTTGGTGTTGTTCCGCCTGAGTTGCACATTCCATAGAAGCAAGTGTCTGGATATAGAATTATCAAAAGGATACATTTTCTTGAGAAGATTCAGAATGTATTTTCTCGAGAAGATTACAGGTTTGAATAGGTCAACTTAGCTACTTGTACTGGTATCTGCATTGTCTCTATCATTGATAATACTCAATTTGGTTACATATTGGAATCACCCAGGGAGCTTGAAAAGTAATGATGTCTGGATCCTGTCCCCAGAAATTTTGTTATGATTGATCTATGGAAGTGTTTCTCAAAATGAGATTCCTGATCCATCATCAGCCTCATCCAGGCATGTGTTAGAATTGAAAATCCTCAGACCCCATCACAGACCTACTGACTCAACAACTCTGTGTGTGGGGCCCAACAATCTGTCTTAATAAGCCCTCTGAGTGTTTTGGATGAATACTAAAGTTGGTGGACCACCAGTGGAGGCTGAGCCTTGGGCATTCAAAGGTTTTAAAAATCTTGCAAATGATTTTAATTTGCATCCAGGTTTGAGAACCACTCATCTAGATATTTTTTTTTTTTCTTTTTTCCTTTTTTTCTTTTATTTCCCAGGAGGATATATGGATATTTTGAGTCTCCAGCTTCACTTCCCTATAAATTCAATGGCTTTTCCCTCTGTTCTTGTGGATTCTGTGGAAACAGTTCTCTATTATTTCCAGGTGGGATGGCAAGGTTTGCCATTGCATGAAGGGATGTCAAATTCTCTGAACCACCAATAAATGGATCAAAGCCAACTTCCCTCCAGCCACAACTTCTGGTAAGCTAGCAAGCAAGCCAAGTGGTTCAGTCAGGGCCAAAAGAGCCATAAATCAGGAGAGCCAACAGAAACAGGAAGACAGGTCAGAAGATAGTCAACTCCATGAATCAGCAACAGCCTTGAAACACAAGGACTGAAAGCTTGAATCTAAGTCCTTTCTTTTCATGCTAGCTAGCCCACTGTGGGTGCACTGGCCATTCAATTTAGACCTGACTTTCAAAGGCAAAATCACAATAATCATCTTCCTGGTGGGAGTGACTGCCAGTTTGACCAGAAAAAAATGTAGCCCGGGGATCTCAAATGTGGACTGAATTCTACTGCTGTCTTTGCTATAAAAAGAGGCATCACTTTGAATAATTCTTTTGTCTTTAATTTTATGGGCCATGATTTTGTCATCTATCAAATGGTGACTAATTTTGATTTGTTAGAATTGGAACCCTTATAGTATTTTTAAACAGAGTTAGAAAGCTGAAAGCCATCTCATAATAAGAATGAGGATAGAGCATGAACTTTCTAAAACGTTTTTTGGGCCCTGTTTCCTGGAGGTCTTATAATTCTCTTTGAGTCACAATTTATAAGCTCAGGTGACCAAATGACATTCTATTTATATTTCCCACTTAGAAGGCATGGCTGACAGGGTATTTCACTAATCTTCACAAGCAGCCCTGGCAGATAATAAAGACCTCATTCCACAAATGAGTATGCTGAGGTAGATAAAAACTTATTTACCCACAAGCCATGTGTTAGTAAATAAGCCCAGAAGCAGAATTAATACTGTAACTCACCATCTTTGATTTTTTTCTCACACACAGTTGAACTATTAGCTCTAGCTTGTAAAATGCAGGTCCTTTCCCTGTAGCCAAAACAAAGCTACATTTAGAGACAAAAAGTGAAGCTTGCTGATAGTATGTCCAAAGTTTCAGAAATGATTAAAGAAGAATCAAGGCTCCCACCTCCTGGACCCTCCTTATTACTCTTCCAGATCCCTTAACACTTAATATAAATTATCTGGCATTAGGATAGAGATCTTTTCATTAGGATGCCTTTGAAAAACATTAATGAACAGGAAAGAAAAAATTCCTCTTCATAGGGGCAAATGTAATCTTATCAGAAAAGAGCAGGACAATAACAGGAAGAGGGAGGGAATTCTGGAATGTAGAAGAGGGTGGGGCTGCAGAGAAAGAAGACAAGCTACCAGTGAAGGCCCCAGGGAGGCCTTTAATCAGAGTCTGGCTGCCATGATGTTTTTGTGAGCTAGGAATATGGGCAGGGAGCCATCACTCCCAGAGCTGGGACAAGGAGCACTACACATCCTCAAATAGCTGTCTTAGTGTCACCGTTAACTGATTCTCAGAACTATATATAGACCAAGGCGTATTAATGCAGAACACATTTTCTTCACTAGTGACCTCCGGGAGAGCTCATAGCCACTAAGAAGAGGAAGTGAGAATCCTTGTCTAAAGCAAAAGAAAAGTAACTTTTGAGGACACAGAGTCCTTCCTACCCCCATCCTGTGCTTGAATCCCCTGTAGCATGCATCCCTTTCTGTCCCAAATACAGATAGCCCATTCCATTGTCTACTGACTCACTTGTAAGGAGCTCTGTCCCGTCCCCTCATCTCCTCAGCCTCATATATGGCTGAGGGCTCCTGACCAGCTACACCTAGAACTTCCCGCACCAGAGCTAGCTGTCAACAAAGAGGAATCCCATTGTTTCAGATCTTAAACTTTCTAAGGCCCAAAACTGCTTTCTCAGGTCATGCCTAGCTTCATCATACAGTTTGAGCTGATTTATTTTGTCCTTAGTGGAGATAGGTAGCAGCTGCCCACCCTCTTGGGCATAATAACAATTTAAACACTTGACAGAAACAAGGGAGCCAACAGAAAAGACCACCCAGATGTGAAAAACTGTCTCACAGAAAAGATGAGGGCAGAGCACTTATTCCAGGACTTGGCAGAATTCTCCTTCTCTAATTATGCCCTTTATAAAACTGTACAAACAGTTTAGAAATTTGATTTTTATCCTATTTCACATGGTACACTTGTCTTTACATATAGTCACACACATCTGTTCCTAGAATTCTTGCAGGTAACTTGCTTTCTTGCAACTTCATGATGCTTTTAATTGTTGTCCTGAGTGTAGCCTTCCCTAGATCTTTCCATACTATGCTTCTTCATTTTTAAAAGCCTTTAATATTTTTCCCCCTTAGATTTTCTGAAGTTAGATGATAAAACGGATTGGTATGTCACTCCAAAAATTCTCTGAAAAATCTCAGACATACTGCTTAGGAGATGGGTCTTTGGGGGCAATTAAAAGATAATGCCAATAGGGCTGGACAATGTGACAAGCTAATGGTCTCCTGCTGTCAAAGAAGAGGCCTCAGAGAAACTGAGACCTTATTTTCAAAGCCGGAGACCATTATCCTGTCACAGCACCATCCTCCAATGACTTGGCTGCTATTATGCCCAGTGATTAGAACAATAAATAAAAAGAGGCACTGAGGTATAAGTGCAGATTTCCGCAGCTAACCAGCAACCTGACTGAGCTGACTGGCTCAGGCTAAGCGCGAGGCTCACCAGACATGTTTGGCTTTGGGCCTGTGTGTGTGAGCCACTAACTCAGCCAGATTGTCTTCTTTTTCACCTCTGGGTCTTGAACACAGGTCGATGCACCTTTGACACTGAGCTACAGGCACTCAGATTGCCTTTTGTCCCCATCCATGACTTTTGTGCAACTAAGATTTTAGTTTTTCTTTAAAAAAAAATGGTTATTGAGGTAACTTTGATTTACAAAATATATAAGCCCATATGCACAGTTTCAGCATTCATCAAATATATGACATGCTTTTCTTTTAACTATCATCCAACTGAACTTAACTTTTGCAATCCAGCTCCTATGTATCCTTCAATACCCAACTTAGAATTCTCCTTTCAGGAGTCTTTTCAATTGCTCTAATCCATAAGTACCATCCTCTAAGCCCCTGCATTTTCTATCTATTGTGTACCTTTTAGATCATTACCTACATTTTGACACCTGTTATATGGTACCCTACTACTCTGCAGATGCTGAAATTCTTAGGAATTTCTCATTCCCACAACTTGTAAATTCCTGGTCTCTGGAGACTGTATTTCACACATATTAGTAGGCCTTACAATTCTAAATGTTCTCTCAATAAATATCTATCAAGTGGTTGAGTTTTTGTGAGTATTTGTCTTTACATTAACCATGGCCAGGAAGGTATAGTCTGTAAAGCCATGAAGCCTTTCTCTTCCAGCAGGGGAGGAGGAGGGATTGAGCACTAGAATGTGAGATTGGGATAGAATAAAACTATTCTGTATGGTTAACTGGCTCAGCTACCATCCTTTGTGTCATTTATTAAATATTCTATCACTTTCTGAAATGGTCTGACCCTCTAAGAGGTCCTGGGCTTTGTGTCCAGGATATTTTCTAATCAACCAATTGATTTCTAACCTAGGATTTCTATTTGTTTTTTTCTTTGAATTGAAGAAAAGTGGATGGCATTTTCTGACACTGCCTTCTCACAAAATTTTCATGGACGTAATCTCTACTTAATGTTCTGTAGTCTTCCCTTTTATTTATCTATGCAGTTTGTTAGCTAGCAAGTTAGTTAAACATGTCATGTTACACAAAGATAAGCATATGGAGAAAGCTAGGATAGAATTTATTAGCTTATACTCATTATAGCTCTAAATGTTAAAATTGAGCACTTGATAAAGCATTTTTGCAAATGATCCTATCAGGTTACAGTTAGCTCCCTCCATAGTAAATCCACCAAAGCAGAGAAGTGGAAGAAACTTCCAGGATCACTCCTCTGCTTCCCAGTATTTTGCCTGATAAAAGTCACAGAGAGCTAGGAGGTCGTATACAGACCATTAGAAAATAATCAGATCAGCAATATCCAATCCAATCAGACTTATCTTGTTTCTGTCATCATCCTCAAACAACTTTGCAAAAATGGTTTAGAGCTTAAGCTGTTATGATGTAAAAAGTTGACAAAGAATTACAATTCATATGTTGATTTCAACTTTGTCCATGAATGCCAGAGGCAAGAACTTCCTCACAACTCATACAGAGACTTCCATGGACCACCAAGTAGCTATAGTGATCCAACCACTGCTGGGATTACTGGCCCAAGGAAAGATCCCCAAACCTACGCATGATAGGTGAAACTTCATTGATGTCTCCAGAACCTGAAATGGCTTGCAGGTGCTTGTCTCAAAAATGAGCACAGATAATGAATAAAACATGTGTAGAGCTTTGTGTCCAGAAAATGTGACAAGCCTGAATCTGATGACTTCAGGAATAAGATGAAATATGAGTTTGAGCTCATCTGCAAAGCTCTTAACGAATCCAAGATGCTGTGAAGATATTGCTGCTTATGGACTGGAGTATACCTCTGGTTTATGGAAGGACAGGGAGCATGGTGGGGGCAGAAGGATCAGGAAAATAAAAGAATCTGGGGATAAAAACAAAAGAAGCACACAAAGTTATGGTTGAGGGTGGCATGTGGAGCTTTCAATGCAATATCATGATCCCTGGCAATTTTATTGAAGACTAAATTTGACGTCTATTTTTGAGCAAGGAGAGATGCAGATTACTCTTGAGAACAACATATTTTATAAATATACACAGATTTATAAACTGATGTTATTGCATTTCTATATAATCGATGATTCCACTTTTGCTTGTATTGCGAATAGAGACTTTCCTTACCATTTTCACTCTAAAATTGAACATTTCACATCAACTCATTTCTATACTCTATACAAAGCTATACTTACACATATGGAAAGGAAGGTAACCTTTCATGATTTTTTTTTCCACAGGAAGTTATATTCCCCACAGGTGTAATTACAGATCTTTTAAAGAAAATGATGGATTGACATTAAAATTCGAAACTTTCTTGCATTGTCACATTTAGTGTATTTGTTGAAATTCCAGTTGTGGTTCAGAGAATGTCCAGTAGGTGTAGCTCTAATGTTGTTCAATTCCAGGGTAGTTTTCTTACAGTCAAGTTGGTCTGGAGTCAATGTGGACTCCACACTGCTTTGTAAGCTTTACTCTCTCTGCTCTCTCAGTGGAGGACTTGGTCTCATACTGAACTGTGTCTATCTTCAAAGAAAAAACTAGTATTATGGAACTCTAATTCAATTCCTCATATCTTATAACCTCCAGGGAAATAAATAATCAATTGACTAGTTAGCACACCTCCTAGAAAGAGCAATTTGGTCATGGCCCCCTAGTGATCTAAATGGCCCACGCAGAGTTGTAAAATGTAAGCTCATTTTTTTCACTAGAACTTGTATTTCTTTGGCACCTACAAGGTGACAGGTTTTGAAGACACACAGATGTATTAAAATCATTGACTGCCATTGTATGTCTTCACTTCCAAATACTAAAGGGTACAAAGCATGGAGGAATCTAAGAAAATATCTAATACACAAGAAGAAAATGTGTCACGATCAGTGGGACATTGACTCCATCATTTATTAACTTTATAATCTTAGGCAATTCATTTTATTCTCCTGAGCTTTAATCTTCCCAGTGTGAAGTAACAGTTACCTCTGCCTCAAAGGATTGTAGTGGGAGGAAGCCATATGAGACATGTGAGAGTATTTAATACTATGCTTGACCTGTCTGTTTATCGGTAGTAGTAACATTGACTTTATCATGATAAAAAAATGGTCTCATGGTTTCTATGTAGAGTTTCTCTTATTGGATCAAATTGTGGAAGAGGGACTTCCCTTCTGTGCTCTGTCTGTAAAGCCCAGTCTGCTCTATATGTATATATCTGCATGATTCTATCAGTCTGCATGTTCATCACTGATTTTACTTATAGGTCTGCATTGTGAACTCTCATGATAAGGGACTCAGATAGTCATTTCCTTTCCTAAAGCACCTGGCATAATGTTTTACTCATTGTAGCCACTGCATCAACGTCATGTAATGAATATTGTTGAATAAAGCCTAATGGTGTACTTTTTAGATCATTTTTTATTCCATGTATCCATTTGCTCCCAGAGTCATCAGATTAGGTAACAAGTTAATATCCAGACACTTTGCAGGAAATTTGGTGTCACTGTAATTTTTAGATGCTTTCCTAATTCAGTACAAGCCAGTCAAGACACACTTAATGAGAACAAAACATGCTTTAGGTAGTATACAATATGCTATGGAGATAAGAATGACTATGTTACCATCTGGAATTTTAACGACTGAAATGCAAAATATTGCACAGAGAAAGTTGAGTATAAGAAGGACATGAAAAAATAGCCAGCTATCAACAAAACCCAGGCTCCCATTTCTATAGTTTAGAATTGCTTTCAGAAGAAGCTATGTAATCAGGAGCTACATTTGTTATTATACGTGAAGGTGAGGTCATGTGACATTCTTTTCCAGTGAAATATGAGAAAATGTATCTCTGTCACTTTTAGACCAATGTGGCATGGCATCTCTGGTCTGTTGGGTACAGAAGACTTTAAGAGCTAAGAGTATATTGTGGGAGAGATTAATGGAAGGAATCTGGGCTCCTTAATTGTGATATGCAAGAAAGACATCAAATGACTGGAAAACTGCATTATGTTATGAACAAGACATGCTTCTATTGGGTTAAGCCACTGAAAGTTTTGAATTTATTTGTTAGAGGGGCTAACTAATCCTAACAATGCACTATATGGGATTTTCAGATTCATAGGACTAATAGCAATGGCATCAAATAGTATGAATTCAGGGAGTAAATAATCACTGAGGATCAAGTAGGCTAAAATGTTCTTTTAAGAGAGGAAGTGGGAATGTAGACTTTCAGAGCAGGGACTACACCCACGTGGGAGATAGGACACAATGAAAGACTCTGAGGTAGGATATTGAAAACATATAGAGAAGACAGCAACATTAATGTACCAGAATACTAAAATAGTCCTGACTCCAAACCTTTAGCTGGGCTATTGTCTCGGTTATCATGGATCATAAGTAAGAGATCCACCTCAAGAAGGATTCTTATTATAACAATCTGACAATTTCTTCTCCCAGCAAAGTGAGCTTTGGATCTGAAAGAGTCAAATCTTGCCAACTGCAAATGAATCGGAAGTCCTTGTTTAAATTGCATTATTCATTGGTGATTTCTAATATGACCAGAGGCACAATCAGACCAACATATGAGAACTCAGAATCACTTAGAAAAGCTGGATGGAATAGGCACTTCCTGTTTTTGCTTTTTACAGAACTGGTGTCAAGAGCTGATAGATTTTATAGGTACTTGTATGTGGATTTCTCCCACTCTCCCATGAGGACAGAGATGATATATTACTGTCTTTGTATTCCCCTCTACTCACAATGAAAATGTTGTCCTTAATGAAAACAGAATTATACATAGAAAGTTTGAACAGAATGAGATGACCTATCATTTAGCCTACTGGCTTTGTATAGGATCATTTACTTTCCTTTTGTGAACCAAAGATTCGTTAATGAGACATCAAATTAAAGGTAGAACAAGATCAGAGACCAAATGTCTATAAAATACTAAATTAGTATAAATTTATTTGTTTTAAATGATAAACTAGTTTAAGCAAAAAACAGGGAAAAAGGAATAAGAATGCTAGAATTTTCCCTAAAATCCAGTAGAAGTAAATCCAGGCTTTGAGAAGTGAATCATCTGAGTATTTTCTCTGTTTATTTAATCTGCTTTATTTTTTTCTTTTCTTCAGAATCATTTTCTCAATTTCCTTGCACAAATATGATACGAAATAGACAATGTTATGAGATCTCATTTGTCTCCATTCAAGTCTATAGACAGATTATTCTGAGTTGGAATCTTAGTCCCTACTCCATAAGTGTAAGAATCTTATTGGAGCAATAAGTTTTGGCCAAGTTGGCAGAGGACAGACTCAATGTTTAGAGTGGACCTAGGGAAATGTATGGAAGAGAGGGAGACAGTTCCCAGAAATCATGAAAGTCATTAGATAATCTAACCAGTGCTGAGTGACTTATGCAAGGAAACAAACAACTAGTTAAGAAGAGAATGCCGAAGAGAACAGAATAGTAACAGGTCAAGTGTTTGACCACAGGAGATAGAGTTAGTTAATGGAAGTAAAGGATGAGAGCCAACTTCCTAAATCTGTGTTAGTAGTTGTTATTAAATGTTCCGTTCTCATTTTTTCAATCCTCAAGGGAGACTTGGTCCCTGAAACTACTCTAGGCAAGAATCTATCTCAAATGTTCAACTCTTGCCACTGAGAATATACCTAACAACCTTCAGGGTGGTTTCAGACAATTATTTGTTCCTAGATACTGTTCTTTCCCTTTCTTTTTCATGTAGACATTGTGTGCATTGTTCCACAAAGATGGTCTTCTGTCAAAATGATTGCTTGGTAGAGCTGTCAAGGCAGATGTCAAACTGTACAGTGTGGCACAGATGATGCTTTGGAAGGGAAAGGCACATTCATTGCTGGGTTGAGTTCACACTGCCTTAATTTGCTTTAAAAAAAAAAACCCCAGCAAATCCCAAGTATTGGTCATGGTTTACCATCTTCTAGAGTTGGGATTTGCTGGGTCAGTTGAAAAGTAGATGAAACAGCAATAAGTTAATGGGCAAAGCTGACAATTCTGTCTTAGCCTCAGTTATGACGAGTGACACCTTAAAATGTCTGAACCCAAAAGTTTACGTCATTCCTTAAACTTTAAAATATCTTCTCAAGAGGATTGATGGACTGAATGCAATCTACCGCATTCCAGATAACCTAGCTATTTAAATGATTAAATAATATCCGTGTTACTGCAGACCAGCGTTAACCTTGGTGTTTCTGGAGACAATTTGGACGAGAGGGGTTGTTGGCTCTCAGCATCTACTGTTTTGCAGCCCCCAAGAGGGACCCTACATTAACTAGTAGCATAATAACATGATTGCCTCGCCAAAATTCAATTGCCTCACAGGACTGGAATGTGAATTGTTGCCAAAGGGTTTACTTTCATCTTGCGACAATGTCCCTCCTGACCAAATTTCTTGATATAGTTTGTTATTGTTCAGTAGTGATAATAAATGGAATGAATCAAAAGAAAACAGCTCATACATATTCAATTTAGATATCAATTCTGAACACTCTACTAGGCAGCTCCTCTCTGGGATGGGTAGTTTTGTTCATGTTCTTTTTTACTTTGCTACTCATCAAGTCTTTTTGTGTCTATAAAAGGGTTAATACAGTTAGCTGTAACATAAGGTAGGCTGAAGGTTATTATCAATGTTTTTACAATTTGAATATTTCTATAGTCTCCTTCAAATGAACTCATTTAAAGAAAAAAAAAAAAAAGCACGGTTACGAAATATGTTCGTTTTAGAAAACCTGATCACAAAAGAAAGCAAAACTAAAAAAAGTTAAAGTTCCCCAAATCCTCAAGTCCAAAATGACCACTTGATACTTACAATATTTTGATAGATGATGATTGTGAGTATATTTCCCCTTCTCTCTTGGCCTGGCACCTCCAAACAGGTGAGCAGCGGTTTTGATTACTATGGATGGAGGTTGTCAGCTGTGCTGGCCTAATCTGTGGGTGATGCACTCTGAAAAATAAAGTTTAAAAACAGAAAACCCTCAAAAGCAATGCAGGGTTTACAGTCAAGATGCATCAGGTCCAATGCCCAGAAAATCGAGAACCATATGCTATTCCTCTGGAGGGAGCAAGACAAGTGAAAGAAGAGAGAGATTAAAAGGGAAGGGTTTCTGAGGTGTGAAGGAAACACTACATACCCTATAGACTCAGTATAAATTGAAAGGTGTGCTTTACCAGAAAGAAAATAAATGGTTTGTATCTTCTCTAGGCTCTGGGTACACATATACTTATGTAAAAGTAGCCTCTTATTATTATTATTATTTTCTCTTCATGGGTAGAACCTGGGCTTTCAGCTCTTATTAGCATAACAAAAGGTATATGGCATACACTTTGTAGAATTAGAATTATATTCGAAAGACCTTTCCATCTAAATTTAATTTTGTATTGTGTGCATTATATCACATCATTAAATCATTTTGAAGTATGATTCTTTGCTGAATGAATAATATTCCAGAAAGTAATGTACCATTGTTTAAACAGATTTTTATTATTTCAATTTCAACATGTTCTTTTTAATTCTATAAAATTTGTTGAACTTTAGTTTCATCCATGATTGTCATTTTTACAGTAAACTTTCTATAAGATGAATTTTGGGGTCAAAGGAAGAACATATCTTAAAGTTTTTAATAAATAGTATTCAATTCCTTTCTAGAAAAGTATAAAGGCTCCCACTTTCACTCATGTATTTGTTAGTCTAGAAGTGACTTAGATAATTGAAAAAGCTTCTGCATGCCCACTGAATTAGATTTTTAATAGAAGCATAACAAAATTATCAATGTACCCTAGTTCTAATAATTTTAAAAGTGCAGTAGACTGTTGAAAATTCTTATTATTATTCAAAGAAAGAAGCAGTAACAGAGCTATGATATACATTGGCAAGCAATTGTGATGTCTAAGTATAGTCAAAAATTCACCATCTATGAATACCTTAACTCAAACACAGGATCCATTTGAAAGCTTGTCTCTGGGACCTAATCTCTGGGGCCAACCCAAAGATCGCCTTTGAGTGAATCTAATGCTTGCACAGGACTCTTTCATGAGAAGACTGGCTTGAACATGCTCCGTGTTTGCACTGCTTTTCCATCTAATCAAGCTGACTACTATTCAAAATCTCCTTTGTGCCACTCCAGAAAAAAACATGTTAGAATAGAAAAGTCTCTGCTTGCTATCTGTTATCATCCACAAAGTTCATGCTCATACAGGAGCAGCACAAAATTGAGGGCAATCTGATATTTGTAGGTACATATATACATACATATACATATCATGCCCTCACTATGACGAACATCTCTATTAACCCTCGGCAAAGAGGAAAAGGAAAGATGTAAAAAATTTCATTTATGTTAGTTTATGTGTATATATTACAAGTTCCTTTTCTAAAGCAAGGGGTTTATATTGCTTGGGAGGCAGATCCAGATTCTTATTAATCAGCTATTTTGTATGTTTCCTTAATGCTCATATATCATACCTTAAGCTTGACTGGTTAGTCAATTAACAAATAACTATTGATATTCTCTGACATAGTACCGAGTTCTAAGAGCGTAGAACACAATACTTATTAAGACAGACAGCATCTTGACCTGTGAGGAGATTGCATTGTAGTAGAGATAATTAGATAATATATACACCAAAAAGTCAATAAATAAGATAAAGTACTGGTAAGTGCTATGAAGAAGAGAAAATAGGGTCATTTGATAGAGTGACTACAACAGGAGAGGTTGTGTAAGGTAGGGAGACCAGAAAACTACTTCATGAGGAGGAGATGTGAACTGAGACATAAATAACGAAGAGTCAGCCACCTGGGAAGAGTCCTCGTCGTAGAAGGAAGCATAGGTAGAGATGCCGTGATATGAGGATATTTTCAATATGTTCAAGAGACAACAAAGGTCTCAGATGAGTCAAAGTAATGTAGAGAGGGAGAGAAGGAGTTTTGGTTAGGGATATTGAGAAGACCAGAAGTCATGGAAGAAAGTTTGAATTGTACTCAGAGTATTTAATAGCCACTATCAACTGTTAAGTAGGGGAGTCTGATGATCTGATTTGTGCTCTAGAAGAATCACTCTGGATGCTGATTGTAAAAAGGACTCTATATAACAGAGCAAATGTGGGGCAGAAAATCTACTTCAGAGGTTACTGCAATAATCTAGGTAAGAGACAATGGTGACATCTTCACGTGATATTGTTGTAGAGATGGTGATAAGGAGCTGCTGGCTTCAGAATATAAAGTTATAGCTGACTGATGATTGGATGATGGGAGTGAGGGAAAGAGGTAAATCTAAAATGACTTTTATGTTTTTGTCCTGAGCAACTGAATGAATAATGATGAATTTACTTAAATAGGTAATGCTTGGGGAAATAAATTTTGGACACCTGGAGGAATCAAGAATTTTGTTTGTGCCATGTTAGGTTTGATACACCATTTATACATCATTAGATATTGAATAGAAAACTGAAAAGGAGATCACAGCCTTCTATTTTCTGCATTTCTGGCCCCTTTTAAATTGAGGCATAGCAGGTGAAAACTAGCACAAGGCAAGCCTGTGCCTCAGCTAACTGTCCTGTGGATTTCCAGTTAGAATACATAAGAAAATGCTCTGGATTCAAGCCTCTGTAAAGTATGTATGAATTTTACTTTCTGTAGAATTCAATCTGACATGGAACATGGGGAGTTTATAAAAGAATCTTATTCATATATCAGGATGCTGTGTCCATTTATTTTCTGATGTCCATTAATTAAAACTCATTTTTAAATAGGAATAGGCAATATGTCTAATAGTTTAGTCTCTCTAAACTAACCAGAAACTCAAAATTATAATAAAGACTTTTAAATAAATATGCACCTTTTCATTACTAATTTGGTATTTCCATTTTATACATCCTGAATTACTAAATCTGGAAGAGTCTTGCATGATTAATCAATTGAGAACGATTGAATATGGAAGTTCCCAAAGAGCTTATCCTGAGGAATTTTAATCAGCAGCTAAGTTGCATGAATTCTCAAAGTGGAAGCTAACAGTTGAATCTAGAGTCCAAGCCTACCATTTCCTGGTGCAGTATTATTATCATTACCTTTCAGGATTATTGATAATTTATCACACATTTATGGAAGCTCACTTCTTGAAGAGCAAAATAAATCATTATATTCCCTCTCTTCAAATCACCTAAGTCTAGCAAGTGACTTAATGTAACTAGGAATATTTTTATATAAGATATGACAAGTGCTGTAATTAAATAATGAACAAAATTATGTAAAATCTCAGGGTAAGTAGAAACTTACTCTGCTTTGGAGCTTTGAAAAATGCTGAAAAGAGATTGGAAACATTTATGTTGAATAATGAAGAAAAAAGCTCTTCAGGCAGAGAAGTGAAGAAAGTCTATTTCAGAAAAAAGCAACCATAGAGAAATAAAGTGAGGGCGGGCAGAATAATGAGAAGTGAGGGTGTAGAGTAAATTGGGTACAGACAGTACAAGCCTGGTAAATCCATTGAATGAGTTTGGAATCGATTCAGGTGGCCATAAAGAGGCAACGAGCTTTTAAATTGGAAGAGTAGCATGCTCAAATTTGTTTACAGGATGCTTTGGCAGCATAACTTGAATTGGGCAGAAGAGAAACTACAGTAGTGAAGAGGGGGTAGCTACATATTTAGAGATAGTGTACCCAATTGAGCTATGCTATTGGATTTTTGGAAATGGTTTGCGTTTCTGCCATGTGTACCTTCGTAATTTTATTCAAAATCACTCACAATTAAATAGAAACAAGGCACCGATATCAGTAAGACTGAGATCTTTTGTGTTTTCCATCTTTATTAGACAGCTCACTGTTTTGAGGAAAAAGTACTCAAGGGATTCAGAGTAGAGAGAGATCGTTACTGGAAGATTTAGAATGACTATGTGGAGTAAGTAAAATTTAAGTAGTGATAAATGGGTAGCACTTTTATAAGCAGAGTTCCAACAGTCTAACAGAAATTTTCTCCTGTCTTGTCTACTAAAATACTAACTAAAAGTTGAGACCAGAGCTTCTGTTTATCACATCTCTCCACCATTTCCTTCTTGGACCTCAGAATAAATAAGTAATCTACAATGTTGCCAGTGCTGGCTCTATCAAGTCAAAATTTCTGGTTAAAAGTTAAAGGACAACTGTTTCTGTTGGGTACGTGATAGCAAACAACATGAGTCATGCTTTCAGTGAGTTCACTGTTGGGGAAGTGCAGAAACTCAGCCAGAGTGGCTGACTTGGAATGCTAAGGCCTTGGCTTGCATGAAGCCTAATTATAGAGAATTCAGCCAGGATTTTCCTCAAGGTTTCCAACTAGAAGCCACAAGCATAAAACACAATCTCATTGTCTCTGGTTGTTTTGAAGTTCCCACCAAAAGATTGGTCTGCATATCATTATTTCAATATATTTCCACTCAATTCTAATTTCAGTTAATGCCAGAAATACAACCCAAACCTTAAATCGATAAATAAATCGGTAAATAGTTCATCTCAACCCCCTCTCCAGTGTGGCTAAGTATTCCAGCAGAGCAGTCTTGAAAAGACCATGAAGTGCCTGCTGTCGCTCTCTTCTTCTTTCTCTGAAAAGACATTGTTGTCGCCTGTTATTTATGGGCATAAGCAAGCCCTGGCAGCATCACTGGAAGACCGAAGAAGGAAATTAAGTGAACCTTTCTGCAAAATCAGGAAGGTGCTGTGAGATAACAGCAGAGCCAAAACAGTGAGGAGGGGACAAAGACAAGAGAGCCTTCTCTTTTAGTTACAAAAGCATCTGGTGTGTGTCCATGGTTAGATCATATATCTGACAATATCCTCCCTTTTAATGCTTTGCAGAGTCCATGTATATTATCATACCCTAAGCCTGAACTCTCCAGGGAAATTATGTCAAGCCATAACCAAGGAAGCTGGATTGTAAAAATCACCTAGGAACCAGCTGTCTGGTTAGGAAATGAGAGACCACATACCAAAAGGTGGCACTGTGAGACTACAGAATGTTGTCAATGGTTGTGCTTTATTCTCCAGTCTCTGGAAGAATTATGTTCAATATTTACCCCTGGGGTTAAAAAAAAAAAAAGAGAGAGAGTATAAGTCAGTTTTATTTTTAGAACTTATCTCTGTGCACTCCGGGTGGACCTAAAATTCTCATAAACTAATCTTCCTGGTTTATTATGCAAACACAACACATTCCTGATGTGGGCAGGAAGCAAACACTTTTTTATAAAGCCTCTGTGTCAAGAGTATTCATTATTTGGAGCTGCTGACCTGCATGGTTAACTCTATTTCAGAAGAATGGTTCAAATCAAGAAGATGACTGGCATTACAAAAAAAATGATAAGGTTTCTACAAAATATTGAGATACAGCAGATAGTTAGAGATGTTAATCTGTGCTAATATCAACATGAAATAATCATACAATTATATTGAGAATGTTTGAGACTCTGCCTCGTAAAAAGTGAGATGTCATTGCTAAGAGTTGCTCAAAATGCAAGGAGGCATTATTTGTCCACAACCAAGCTTACAGCCACATTTATAAAGTCTGCAGAGAAACTGAGAGCTACAAAGCGCCATTGTGCCCTTGCTATTGACTTTCTCTGTTGTTTATTTCTAGCCAGGGATTTTATGGAATAAACATCAAAGTCCCTACTTTCATTTATAGCAAAGAAGAGAACATTCCCCACAAAACACTATTTCCTGAGCACCAAATATATACTTAATGTTGTGCCAGGAGCTGGAGAGAGAGACATGAAAAATAAAACCCAAATCCATTCTCCTCAAACCAACTCCAAAAAAAATACATAGACTACGAGACTGTGTGCTATCTTTTTGATCAGTACCATGGCAGGATCTTATACTGTTGAGCTCAGCTAGATGCTTCTCCAGATGTAAATTCCTGGTCTCTTTAAATCTCCATAGTAGACTTTTCTGGCTGAAGTTTATGCAAATACAAAATTTCAGAACTTAAAGGGACTTGAATAATAGCTACCATTTATTTCACCATGATTTGTTGCATCTACGACAGTACCATGTCTTTATGTACAGTAATTTTTGCATCTTTATGGCAGCTCGTATTGTCCAATTTTACAAATGAAGAAATAAAGGCTGAAGGAACATCAATAATCCCATCATTCAAAGTTAATAAAAGGTCATGCATTTGAAATTCAATCTATATGATTCTAGAACCTATGCTAGTCTATTTTCAGGACATGAAAAGTCACCTTGTCTCTGAGTCTAAAACACTCATCATATCTATTCACCCAAATACACATCACTTCCAGAACATGTCTGCAAATGTTCACCTAATCTCCCAAGACACAAGGAATTTTTTCCTTTCTGAAGCAGATTTTGAATCTTTGAATCTTTCTCCTTATTATCAAACTCACATTTTCAAAGAAAGACATCCTCTTGAAAAGGACAGAGATACCTGAAAAAGTCAAGAAACATCAGAAGTTACAGCTCACAACTTATCTACTTACATTAACTTCGATATGTGAGCTCCTGTGGGTGATCCATGGAGATGCTGACTTGGCAGCAGAAGGCACTTCATTTTGAACAATCTCTCGCTGGATTAGAAAGCCTCTGAGGGTCTCAGCAAAGCGATGATCCTTGATATATTGGCTCAGTTGGAAGAGGAGTAGGTGCATCAGACTATGTAGGGCAGGTGACCCTCAGTTGCTTCTGCATATTCTTGGATTTTCACATGAATTGACTGAATCACAAAACAAGACTGGTGGAGCGTGTGTAGGAACACACATTTTCCAGCCTGTTAGAGAGGCTCCAGATCTTTCCATTGCTCAAAGTTTGTCATAAAATACAGTGCATTGTATATATTTATACAATTCTTTTTTTCATCTGTCTTTTCTTTCATCTTCGTGTGGCTTCAAAACAAGGAATATCTGATTGTAATCTATATAAATTTGCTGCATGAAGCAGAGGACAAACATTTAAATTGAACTGCAGACAGATAACAAATGTTATCACATCCTGATACTATAACGTTATTATCTAACAGCAATTTAAATTGAACTGAGCATTGTGTTTTTATATTTGTTAAGTCTCAGGAACCTGATCCATACAATGCAAACTCATATTTAATTAGTGCACAGAGAGTAAATGTTGTATAAAGTGAACTTTGAAAAAAAACAAAATCGTGTTGAACTATTTTTGAATGGAGGAAAACAAACTATGATACATGGCAAATGGCAGTAATTAACCAATGGCATACCCTTGGATTTGTACAAATTCGGCTTTCCATTCCCTAGATAGGTTCAAAGCGAAGGACTCTTGATTTCATTCAGTGATCATAGGGGTGTTCAGCAGGGAATTACCTTTCTCTAACATTTGTTTTCTGGAAGAAAGCTTTGGCAGTAACTTTAAATGGTCATACTCATCCTCCCCCAGTACTGTCTCATGAGCTAGCACGAGGATCAAGGAGTTTCCATAGTTTCTAAAGCCATTCCTTGCACACTGAGCAGAGTTTGCTGCAGTGAAAAGTGCCCAGATGAGAGACTTCCAAAACTAAAATTGATTTCCTTCCCTCAGAATTTCCAACTTTATCCCTAGAAATACGAGATGTTCAATTAAATACAGGTTTCAGATATGTGACAAATAATTTCTGTGTAAATATGTCTTATGCATTTCGTGGGATACATTGATACTCAAACATCATCCTTTGTTCATCTGAAATAAAATGTAGCTGGTACTCTGTATTTTATGTGGCAGTTCTGCCAGGGAACACTGGGAGCTGCTTACTCTCTTCAGTATTAAAATGCTAAAAAAAAAAAAAAAAAGGTTAAATAACTATAACAAAACAAACCAATGAAAACAGTAGCAACTTAGAAACAACAATGACTCTGAAAACCCACCTCAGTAGATTCTCTTTAAGGACACTAGGAACAGTTTCCAAGTGTTCCTTCCAAGGCGGCTCTCCCCTCAGCTTGCCTCCAGGTGCAAAGCTTTTGTTATCAACCTAGAAGTCTTCCCCCAAGTCTTTCTCTAAACACTGGTTCAGAGACACTTTTTTGTGGGACCTCAAATATATATGGTTTGGGAAAGAAACTCAGAAAAACAATTTTTTTAAAGATGATATTAAGTTAAAGTAAATAATTCCTTAGAATAAGAAATATTTAGAACATTTAAAAAATTTACAAATACCATACGCATATAACCACATATATTAACAAACTTCCTTATACTACTCACACACTTTTTGAGTCTATTCTTTTTGATCACTTCTCAGAGGATCATATAATAATATGATCAAATAATGTTATCATTTTTTTCTATACAAACAATAGCAAGACAACTTAAGTCTTTAGCACATGTAACTGATTTTTAAAAATTGGTAGCTGAGAATTACTGTCAAGTTTGGAGAAAGCTCAAGTTTCCTTCATATATGATCTATGCATCTTCAAGGTATTTAAGTTTTCTTACACAGTGACTGGTTATAAGTAATCTTAGAGTTTAGACAGGACAGACAAGACATGTTCATGTGGGAGAAGACCTGTAGCTCAGAACCTCTGCATGATGCTGGTGAGCTAACAGAGTAGACAATCAAATTCTCTGAAAGTCACTCTCCTCCCAGGACTGCTCACCATGACCTAAGAACATACAGCAGTGATTGTGTGAAGGACCCCATTAAACCCAAACTAAATATATCCCTGATTCAAATTCCTCTAAGCCACATCCCCCAAATGTTCAAGGTTGCTCCTACACTAATAAGCATGAAGAGGAATGTCTTAGAGCTGAAATCAAAACGCAAAGAGACAGCTAAGAATCCCAATAATTAAAATGCCTTACTTTCGTCCAATTTACAAAAACATATGCGCATGTGAACACTCTGATAGGCCCAGAATATTGTATGTACAGTTTAATTGGACTTCATGAGATCCATTAATCCTCTTCCATCTGATCTTTAGCAGCTAATATGATCCTTAGAACTCATTTTGCATTTAACCTAGCAACATTATGTTATTAGTTATCTAGGCAGGATAGAAATATAGGTTACATCCGGGCGTTGAAACTGTAGGTAGGGTCTTTCGAGGTTAGAAATCACACTTTTTATTATATATTTTTGTGCTTAATATACAGAAAATAATTTTAAAAATGTGTGTATTTCAGTCTGTTTTCCTCTGCTGTTAAAAAAAAGAAGTAACTTTGTCACTTCTTGACATTGTCAGTAAGTCAAATTTCAGTTCTGTGTTCTATATTTTATAAGACAATGAAGGAAAGGGGAAACAAGTTTATGTAGCTCTTTGTTGGAATTTTCAGGACCGTTAAGGTACAAATCCAAATCAGGAGTTAACTGAAACATGGTTCTCTGACCAAATGAACGTCAGAATCTCTGGAGGCTCTTGATGAATGCTAATCCCCAGGTCCAGCCCACATTGGCTGAATTAGAATGCTTGGGGGTACAGTACTCAGGTATCTTGTGATAATCAAGCTTGAGAATTGTTGATCTAGTTGGAGATCAGTATGCGCTCCTGGTACATGCTGCAGTCTCAGCTAGTAGACAGGTGTGATAATTGTTCCTGCCTCATCACTTTCTCCCTTTCTTCTCTTCTCACAAGGAAAGGCCACAATTTCCAACTCTGTTTAATTCTCTCATTCCAACCATGTTAGAGTCAGACCAGCCAGAGGATTTAGGAAAATGGAAAAATAAAAATGTTTTGAAATATAGGCAAGGTCTCCATTCATCTGCCCATTCAAACATCCAATGGGAGCCTTAAGTACTCCCAGAGAAAGCCTCCTTAGTCTCCTGATGCTCTTCATGGAATTTCTCAGGTGCCAGTTTAGTACTGAGCTTAGATTTTTTAAAATATATCACACATTCACCAAAACTGGTCTTTCATAGCTCATTAATGACTTCCATGCTCCTAACCCCAAAATATTTTTACTTTTCATGGTATTTCACAATCCTGCAATATGCAGTAAAGCTAATTACTCTGTCCTACTGGACTGGTGGGATTCCACAATCTCTGGTTGATCTCTTATCTCTTCAGATACATTTTTTCTTCCTTACTGAGTCCTCCTCCAGTTTGAGCTTTAACATTATTAGAATTCTTGATTCCCTCATTTTTTCTGAGACTAGAATTTCCCTCAAAGTAATTCACTCTACCCTCTTGTCTTATGTCCCATCTATGACAAAGATTCAGAATTTCTATCCACCCCGCCACCATCCTGCCCTTTCCAACTTAGCAAATGTCATCTCCATATACTCAGTTGTTTAAGAAATGAAACAGGATAGTCTTCTTAGCAATTTCTCTCTCTCTCTTTCTCTCTCTTTCTTTCTCTCTTTCTCTCTCTCTCTCTCTCTCTCTCTCTCTCTCTCTCTCTCTCTCCACTTTTAATGTGCCATCACATCTTACTAATTATTATGGCCCCTAGGTAACTCTAAAAACCACCTTTTTCACGTATTTCTACCATGTAATCCAAACTGAAGTCACTGCCATTAGTCATCTGGATTCTAACTACAATCTTGACCCCTCAAGCTACATTCTGCAAATTATCTTCATTCTCCTTGAAGCAGCTAAAAAAAAATGTTTAAGGATTTAAATCATAATGGTGTCCCCATTTATAAGCTTGAATGATTTGATACTTAAAATAAATTTTAACTTTATTGAAATACAATTTACAATTGTAAGATATTTGAAATGTCCATCATAACAATTTGGTATACACTGTAAAAATATTTCTCTCATCTAGTTAATTAACATATCCCATACCTCACATATATATATATAACATAATATATCTACAAATAGAATACATATTTATGGACATTTAAATGTAATATATTTAGAGATATTAAAGTTATATTTATATATTTATATTACATATAATTATACTTTATATTAAATACATTCTAAACATATTTATATATTATTTATTTATAACATGTTATGCATTTCATATAGTATATATATGTATGTATCATATATATGTGTATATATATATATTTAGTATGAGCTTTAAAGTTCAAATTTCAATGATACAATACTGTGTTATTAACCATAGTCCCCATATTATATTTTAGACCTTATTCATCTTGCAGCAGAAAATTTTTACCGTTTGCCTAAATCTCCTGTCCTCCTACCCACCCTGTCCTTGGTAATCAATTTTCTATTCTGTTTTATGTTTCACTTTTCTTTTTAGATTCCATATATAAAATTCTTAAAGGAAATCTAAAGGCCTTCCTTCATTTACCTCACTCCTGCTTCGCATCTAGACTTACCTATACCACATCCACACACCTTCCCACACATCCTGGAATTCATCAAGGTCTTTTCTCTAATCTGCTGCTCCCTGTCTGGAGTCTTGTCTTCCTCTCTGGAACTAATCTCTACTCATTCTTCAGCCTCAGACTTAACACCTCTTCCTTAGGGAGGCCTCCTCTGACTCAGAATAATATGCTTTTCTCTTAACACTTATCACTTCCACATTCATATTCTCATTTGTGTGATTATTTATCTAATTGGTGCTTCCTCCACTTGACTGTAGGTGCCGTCAAAGCATGTGATACAATCTGCTTACTATTTTATAATCAAAGAAAACTGGCACCTAGTAACTTTTCAATGAATATTTGTTCTATGAATGAACTAACATGGATCAAATGGTGGGGAAATATTCCACATCTTTACTCTTTCTCACAGTATTTAATATTTGGCTTGCATCTTGAGAGTGTGCTGTTTTCTTTCCATCTGGGGTAGTTCTCTCAGGTCCAATTATACCTGAGTTCCCCTGACTTCTTTTGCAGCTCTGGCCAAGTCACTAGTTTTCCCTGAATGTTAATCAAGCCATCTGGAAAATAGGGCATGAAATTGCATGTCCCTGACTAGCAGCAGATGCGGCAAGTGCGCTGAGCTGCATTTCCTTTTCAGTAACTAATTGCACACATGGTACAATATGGAGAAAAACATTATAAATCAATTAGGCTATTACAGCAACACTGTGCTCTGTAAATAGAGAGCTAGACCCTGTGTTGGGAAGTGGGAGATAGGAACACCTCATTCTCCTTGCAATGGCCTTGGATAATTTCTTACATCCTTAGATTCTATTTGTTTCCCCTCCCTTCCAGGTTCCCAGGAAGATTAGTTTACTGATATTTATTGAAGGTTTTGGTTACCTGGGTTGGAAGGTGGGATATTGTTTGAGGAGGATGGTGGTTAAAAGTCTGACGGATATAAAACATTCATGTTAGTGTTCAATGTTCATACTCTCATCAATATCCAAGGTCAGAACCGGTGGGTATTTTGGGTCAGGGTTACAAGAGCAAGAGGAAGTGATGAGGTAGCTGTGGAGTTGATAGTGTCCTCAGGTGCCCAAGGCTCATGGGACATTAACATGAGTATAGTTGAAGTCAGCTGAGCCTGGCTTTGGGGGGCAAGAGGAAGATAGAGAGACTGGGGTAGATTGTAAAGGATATTTAATAGTCTCTATTTCTCCTTTCTGCTCTCTTTGTTTAGCTTTCATGAGAATTGCACTTAGAGAGAAAATATATGAAAGCACTCCACAGAGGAAGCAGTAAGCAAGAGAAAGAAGCTAGAACTTATATAAATTTTAGAAGAAGATGCTAGAAAAAATTAACTGTTCAGTGAATTTGTAGGTAATTGACAAAGCTAATCTACATAATTTAGAAGAGGATATTGCCATCAGGACAAATGCTGTGTGAGACTCGTGTCAGACATTTAGTGACAAACTTTCCACTAATTATACCTGTCAAATGGCTCTTGGATAAACAAGCTATGGCGTACATATACTCAATGGAATTCTATGCAGCTGTTAACAACGATGAAATTGTGCCCTTTGTAACAACCTCGATGGAATCAGAGAGGATAACACTAATAAGCAAAATAAGCCAGAAAGAAGAAAAGTACAGGATGCTTTCCCTTGTATGTGGAATAAAAAGAAACAGAACAAATGAACAGAAAAACCCAACAAAATTATTATAGGCTGTAAAACTTCAGTTACCAAGGAGGTGGGAGGGGGTAGGAAAGGAAGGAGGGAGCGAGGTGGTGGTGAAGAGCCCTGGGACTCTGGTGGTGGGCGTGGTAAGAAATACACACCGACCGAGGTGTGATTTCAGTATCCTAAAATGAATACAGCAGTGTAAACAAGATAATTTTTGAAAGGTTGTCCTCAATTCTGACTGTGCCATAGAATGAAATAGTAAGCTTCAAACTTAACATGTCTCCAAGATCCCTGGAAGTCAGAGGTCTAGTGTTGGTAATTCCCTTGGTAATTCTTTTATGCAGTAGAGTTAAGAGCAGAGAACTACAGTGGAGCTCTTGAATCAGGAACTGTGTGTCTTATACTTAAATAGAATATATAGCTGTTATATTGTGTTGGTGTATTCACAGTTGTCTTACCGAAGATGAATATGCTGTTTGAGGTGACTCAGAGAGAGACTTAGAGCTGGAACTAGAGCAATTTCATTCTAGCCTGAAGGCTCATGTGCTAGACTATTTAATCTTGCCTGCCTTAGCCCCCTGCCCAAGGCTTGGCAAAGAGAAGACCCTCAGGAAGTACCAAGTTGCTGATAAACAACTGAGGGACCTATCCACAATTTGATCTTTTCCAGGATTCCACGAGGAATCGTGTCATCTTCCTCACAGTGCTTAGGTAAACATAACCCCAGACAGGAACAAAACCCCAGAAATCCTAGTCACCATCCACACTCACAACGGAGCACCTTGCTTCCTTGTAACATACTGCCCCGTGCGCGATGTTTATCTGGGGGTGTCAGGACCACAGCTGCTGCCTCTTTATAGACCCAGGGCCAGGTCACAGAGCAGGGAGAAAACAATGACTGTTTTGCTTGTCTGGTGATAGATATCCTGTGTCACTTTGTGCCACTGGTTATATATTCAGTCCTGTATCCTGTGAGCTGTCCCTCAGGGTTTGAATCCTCAGCACCACACAGGGGCTTTAGGGACGCTTGCAAAACAATCTGTATCTGACCTTGATGTCACTGGGCCCATAAATCACAAAAAGGCAGAGAGCAGCTCACATTCACACAGCAACCTGGGAACAAGATGGAATCAGGGAGCAGAGAATAGAAAAGGGTGGGGGTGAGGGCCAGGGGCCGGGAGAGGAAGGCTATACTGAGAAACAATGAGACAGAGAAGTTTTCATTCTTTAAAGAAATGGGATGTTTCCTAGACGTCATAACGCTATCATGGGCTGGAGATTGCAGAAGGCCAGTTTTGGGGAGCAGGAGGGTCATGACAACATGTTATCTCTACAATGCTCTTCAACAGCATTATTCCCTGTAAACAACTTTAGAGCAGGGAGATGGGGGTCATCTCTGGACAAAAATTAATCAGCTGACACTTGAGAAATGGAAAAACACTCAAGTAACAAATCCTTATACACTAACTGTACTTGACAAAGCACTGTCACAGATTCAGTCCATCAGTCAATCCACAGGCGATTGCACAGCCCCATCTCTGGGCCAGGCACAGGCTCACTGATGGAGACAGAACAGATATAGCACCAACGTTATTCCTGGTCCCCTAAGCTTACAGTCTACAGAGGAATATGGACAATATGCAAAATCTACAAGGCGAGGAATGTTATGGGAAGAAAAGGAGCAATCCTGAATGATGTCCATTATTTATATTAAACATTTTTTTTGTCAATAAGCTCATTAAAAGTTTCACTTTCCACTCCATTTTCTGTTGAGGATAGAGTTGGTTGGGAAACAACAGATGAATGATGGAGCCAGGGCTTCAACTTGCATGTTCTGCATTGAGCTCTATGCTCCCTTCACTCTGTAATAAATACTTCAAAATACCATTGGCTTCGCTGCTTCCCAACTCTGGCCCAAGGCCTGAGGCCCCAGACAGAGGCTGCCATGCTGCTCACCGCTCCAGAGCTGCAGCCTTCTGACGCCAGCAAAGGGCTCTGTAACCAAGTGACCCCTGACTTCTCAGTGCACCACCAAAGAGAACCCAAGCCCAGTAATCTATAATTGGCGCAGTAAAAACAGCTGCCTGCAGAGAAAGTCAGAACTATGAGAAGTGGGTCAGGTCCTAAAATCTTTGTACCATGTGGTTCATTGAAACCCCAAGCTTGCTTGTTTGCTGACACCTAAAAAGAAACTTCTTGGTTTTTTTTTTTCTTCTTTTTTTAAATAATTTTACCATTTTAACTGGGGTGAAATACACATAAAATTCACCATCTTAACCATTTGTAATTGTATTGTAGCAATTAACTCTACCTGTGTAGTATATCTTTATATTTCTCATCTTGCAAGTTAAAATATCATAATCACTGGACAACTTTCCATTTGCCCTCCTTAAGCTCCTGGCACTAATCACTCTGCTTTCTGTTTCTAAGAGTTTGAATATTTTGGATACCTCATATGAATAAAATCATGTAGTATTTGTCCTTTTGTGACTGGCTTATTTCATTTCTCATAACGTCCTCAAGTTTCATCCATGTTGCAGTGTAGGATAAAATTTCCTTCTTTCTTTTGACAGAACAATATTCCACTGCATATGCTACCACATTTTCTTCATCCATTCATCTATCAGTGAGCTTGTAGGTTACTTTTACCTCTTGGTTATTGTAAATAATGGGGTAATTAACATGAGAGAATAAGCATATCTCTGAGATATTGCTTTGAATTTTTTCAGATATATACACAGAAGTGGAATTGCTGGACCACTTTATAATTCTATTTTTAATTTGTTGAGGAAACTCCCTGTTTCCATAGGGGCTGCATCATTTTACCTTCCCTCCATCAGTGTACAAACTTCATGTTTCTCTACATCTTTGCCAAAAGTTGCCATTTCCTGTTTTGGTTTGATATTAGCCACTCTTATTTTTTCCTATTCTTTGTACTTTGCTATCTGTGTACTTTGCTGATTGCTTCCTTTGCTATGCAGAAGTTTTTTAGCTCGGTGTTGCTGCATTTGTCTGTTTTTGCTTTTGTTGCTCATGTTTTTGTTGTCATTACCAAGAAATCATCACCAAATACAATGTCATGACGTTGTTCCTCTATGTTTACAAATGTCTCTTAAATAGTAAAGTTTATCCTTGCCATATTCTTGGAGAGTTTGAAGCCAGAGCCTTTGTAATTTCATACACTGCCTAAACAAGGGGAATTTTATCTATGTTAAAAGTTATTAATTACCAATTATGCATAGGAGATAAAGACGATCTCCTCCCTCTTCTATCACTTCAGTTGTGAGGCATATTTAAGGGGGGCTACTCTGACTGAGAGAGAAGTGGATGCACCTGTAGAGTCATCTCTGACATCGCCCCTGTGGAATTACGGCGATCCATAGACTATGCATTGAAAACATAGCTACAAGTGATACTTAAGCAGCGCAGCCTGAAACTCGAAGGCAGAAGAATGAAAGGGAAGAACATTGGACTCTGGAATTAAAGATATCTGTATCTTAGTCCAGATCCAGTAGTTGCATGGCCTTTGCTGGGAGATTTAAATTACCTGAATATCAATTTCTGCATCTGTATCTAGTCATACGGTTGTTATAGGAGTTGAAAAGTAAGTGTTAAACAGGTGCATACTGAATGCTTGCTGCTCAGAAAGAAAGAAATACGGGCTAGAATCCTTATCTGTCATCTCTACAACCAAACTCAAATCAGCTAACCACATATGCAGGGGTGGTGTTTGGAGGAATTTGTGTACCCATGTACAAATGGAATCCTATTCTCGGGTTGACAATTATCTTTGCAGATATCTTACTTTCATTTTATTTATTATACGATTGGAAGTGAACGATAAGACCTTAAGCATTTCTATACTTCTGTATCTATTTGGCTCAGTATCTCATAAATAGTATTGGAAAAATCCTTTTGCAATTCAATAGCTCAAGTTTTCTTAAATTAGAACATAAGATAACTTAAAATTACACTCCTTTTATTGTTTTCTTTCAGAACATCAAGTAGTGGGCATACCCGTCAGGCATCACGGTGATACCAATCTACTTACCTACTTGTCCCAGAGACAGACAACAAGATTAAGGTAAAATTTGTAAGCATTGTATTACATGAAACTTTGAGTTGTACATTAACAGAAATATATTCAAATTAAACCAAAAAGAGGAGCTAGAAAAGATGCCCCATGAAATCCAGGACAACACATTAGCTAAGCTGTGGGAATGAACTTAAACTATTGGCTTATATGCTGTCAAGAGACTTTTTCTTGTACCCAATTTTCCCCCTTTCTCTAATCTTCCTCCCTCTCTCCCTGCCTCCCTTCCTTTCTTCTTTCCCTCCCTTCCATCTCTCCTTTCCTATCTCTTAACTCTAGCTGTAGCTCTATGACTCTCTCTTCTCCACCCTGTACTCCTGTGCTTATTTCCTCTGATACTGATTCTTCACACCCAAGTGTTGAAATTATGACTACTCCCAAATTTTCGTTAGCAAGATCCACTCACCAGAATAACAATAACAGCAACAGTGGATCCTCTCAGGTCCTTAACTTAAGTTGCTGAGGTAAGAGATATCACATTACCCAGCTTGGTTAAGTGCCACCTACTGGAGCAAACGACAGTGGCCAGAGGAGCAGGGACACATTGCACACACAGGTTTCCTGTGTCCTATCAGATGTAGATTAGGACAATCGGGCTAGAGTATCTCCCAATGTGGCAGGAAAAAAAAAAAAAAAGACAAACATGAATCGATAGGGATTCCTGACACCCCCATTGCTCCCCTGCTCTGGATTATTTGTTCTGCTATGGGTCTTTGGGTGAGGTGACTAACAAGTGCATGTTCAGAATTGTGGAGAGAGGGGTATGAGTTTCATTTTAGAGTTAGAAAGTGGCAATTGGGGAATGGAACCCCATTTAAGGAACTAACTGGTGACTGTGGGAAGGACCAACTGGAAAGTGCCTGGTGGTCTGCATGAGCACCAGCACGGATGCATCAGGGTAGCAGTGGGTAAGCAGGATGGATAAGAGAGAAAGTCTGGAGCAAGCTGGTGGTGGTGACCAGTTTAAGTTATGAGGTTAAAGAGAAAACAAACAGATAACTGATAGTCTGATACGATAACTGAAAATGATTAGTGTGGCTGATATTTGTCTTTATTTGATTAAGTTCTTCTGTATGCTACACTGAAACATGATTCTTTCCCTTTCCCTAAACTTGCCTTGTGTGTTTCAGACTCAACTCCTTGGTCACATCAACTCTTTCTTACTCATTACTGAAATAAACCAAAATCAAAGGGCTCATTTGACCTTGTTTCTAGAATCCTCAAAGTCACCAAACATACACCTTCCTCAGGGTCTTGGCACTGGCTCTTTGCTCTTTACTGAACTGTTCTTTCCTCACATCCAGGTATGGATTTTACCCTCACATCTTTAGAATTCTTTCATTAGAGATCCCTTTTCTGACCAGCCTGTCTTTTCATCCCAGGAACTCTCTATGCCTTAACTGGTTTATTTTCTTCATTCCCTGATTTTTTTAAATTAGGGACTGCATATCAATAATATAAATATAAATGAATAAAATAATTTTTGCTTGCTTATATATTGATTGTCTCTGCATACTAGGATATAGGATCCATGAGGGCAGAAATATGATTTGTTTACTGCAGTAATTTTACCCATTAGAACACTACTAATGCACATGATAGGTACTCAATAAAAAATATGCAAAATGAATATGTGAGACAGGTTTTGGCTAGAGTTAGTAGTTTGACATAAAACTTTAGTTAGGAATAAAGCTAACTAAAATTAATACATAAAGAGGAAAATTTAGCAATGGGTAATCATTTCCCCGTTTTATGTAACTTTAATTTGACTTTGTCATTTTTGTGACTGGATAAACTTCTTTACAGAGCACCTCTTTCTCTCATTCTCTCTTTCCTGGAGCATGAAATAATGGAATAGGCAGAAGGTAAGTAAGAATCAAGCCAACTTGGTTTCAGATCCATGTAATATAAATTTGCTATTCTCTGTGCTTTCATTTCTTAAATGGCCTTAAATACTTTAACACATTATTGACTGAATTGTGTTCCTCAAAAAGAAGGAAACTTCCTAAAGTCCTGACCCCAGTATCTCTGAATGTGGCCTTATTTTAAAACAGTCCCTGCAGAAGATCAAGTTGAGATGAGCTCATTACACTGAACATGCATCCATAAAAAAATAAATTTGGATACAGAGACATATATATGCAGTGCAAAAGATCATCCGAAAACATAAAGGGAAGATAGCCATCGCTAAACCAATGAATACCTGAAGTTTCCAGAAGCTTCCAGAGAAGAATGCAACAGATTGTCCCTCTCAGCTCTCAGGAGGAACCAACAATGCCAACACCAGATCTCAAACTTCTAGCCTCTAGAAAAATGAGGCGGTGCATTTTTGTTATTTAAGCCATTCTGTTTGTGGTGCTTTGTTACATAGCCTTATCAATTCATGCCATGTACACACACACTGTGCTCAGAAAATAAATGTTATCAGTGAGACCCATCTGCCCATCTTTTCTCCTTTCTCTTTCCTTTCAGAAGTCATAATGAGGAGAAGGGTTTGGTTGGGTTTAAGGGATTTGGTGTTAGGCTTCTTGAGAAGATCACTCTGGTTTTCTCAAATCTATAAGAGAGTAGCAAGAATCACATTTTTGTGAATGAGGAGAAACTGACCATAGGTCCTTTATAACATCTGCTGGAACCTCCCACTCACTCAGGGCCAGATGCTAATGGTGTGTGCCTTTGCACATGGAGGGAAGTTTCATTGACATTAATGAGCCATTCATTGTCCTGCCTTCCAGGGCTCCTCCCACGCAGGCCTGTTTTCACATGTTCTCCATTAAGTGAAATGCAGCACCCTGTTTCCATGGGAACTGGAGGCCTCTGAATTTTGCCAGGACCAGCGCTCAGGAAGGTCTGTTGGGAATGGATTCAGCTGATAGACCACAAGGATGATTGAGGGTGAATGTTGCCAGGCATGGTGCTAGGCCTTAGAAAAACAACCCAAACATCACCCCGAGGAGAAAAAATCAGAGGTGGAAGCAGATGAGCAAAAAATTAAGTGTGAAAAATGCTTAAACAGTCTCTGTACAGTAGTCTTCATGTTCATATGATGGACATCAAATTGAGCTTTGAGTCACAAAAAATTTTCTAGAGGAGGTGACTTCTGAGGCTTTAAGAACCAAGGGGCAAGACAGGCAGAACAGGGACAGGAGGTGTGTGCTCTGTCTCTCCAACTGTGGATGAAATGAATCAGACTCAGAACCTCAGACTTCAGCACTCTGCTGCACTGTTGCCTGAGTTCTGTGATGCCAGGCTTTCAGAAAGCCCAAAACTCCACTGGCCAGGATGTCGCAAAAGGTTGCAAATAACTATAGCTGTGGGTTGAACTCCCAGCTCTGGAGAAAATGAGTGCCTACCATGAAATGTGAGCCCCATCTTTCAGCAGCCACATCTGTCATTTTCAGCCCTAAACATCATGTCACAAATTCCTGACTCCTCACACCATCCTAAAAATATGTGTTATCAAGGATTGATGTTCCCTATCTTTGAACTTAGCCTAGTCTTCTTTATGTGTTATTAGGGACAGACGTAAAGTCCAGGTCCCCGCTGTGAAAGTCATTCCAGTTGTCTGCAGGGCCCGTTTTCCCAGCAGGGTCACTCAGCTGTATACAAAGCAGGGAGGCCTGGGAACAGACTTGCAAGCAATTTTTGAGAAAATATTCAGCTGAGACATTTTGCTTGACTTTCTAAATTCCCATTGAATTTGTCCATGTTTCTAAATGACAAATCCATCTCAACTGACACCCTGCAGAGCACCGGATATATAGTAAGTGCTAAATACATGTATGCGTAATCTTCATGGTATATAATTATAATTCTTCATGGTCTATAAATATATATAACCTGTGTATGTATAAATATACAGTATACATTCTCTCTATATATACATATATGCTGAATTGGCCTTTCTCCTCTGCAAATTTTACAGAATGATTTTACACAGAATAGGATCTTCATAAACATTTTTTGCTTGACTAGATAACTATTTGACTAGGGGGCAAAAAGAAGTAACAAGTTTTCCTATCGCAAGGTCAAAAGTTCACAAGAAAATATTGAAGCAAGCACAAACATACTTTCTAAACAAACAAAACAAAACAGAATATATATACATACATATATATATATATATATATATATATATATATAACAACAATAGGAAAACATGATTAAGGCAAAAGAAAGACCATAGTATTATTTTTAGGTTCTACATATTATTTTCTTTTAAACTCACTTCTTTATTTATAGTATATCTTTGACTCGAAGTCTATAATAGATCAGAACTTGTCTGTATAACCAACTGAAAATATTAATGACACGCACTCTAGGTACTGAGAGAATATGCATAGAGACCTAGATGGTTTTTGACCCCTGACTTTCCAACAGAAGGGGTTCTAATCAAGGTGTTTCTCTGACAGAAGCAGCAGGCAAGGCATCTCCCACTTCAGGGCAATGCTTAGTGCTACGTGGGTATAAGTAGAGCAGAACCTCATCACCCACATTTGGATGAACACCAAGCATCTCTCATGAAGCATATTTGTTTTAAAGTTACTTACTCACAATTCTCTCATAAGCTCATTTGTGTACACAGGCACACACATGTACACACAGAGATTCATTGTGCTCTTTGTTATGGTAAATGGCAGATTATCACACATGATGAAAAGATCTCCCTATCTTGCACAAAAGAAGAGATCATGACCATATCAGAGTACATTGCAATGACATCTGTCCATAGCCACTTCTGAGAAAAGACAGCCTGTGGTTTTCTCACTAGTACTGAGCTGGGTAGGACTGTCCCTGAACAGCATTCCCTCCCACCATCCACCACCCAGCACCATCAAAGGGCTGTGTCTGGGTCCTGGATGAAATGCTCCGGACACTAGAACTAGATTGCAGAGCGACACGAAGAGTCCAGGACTCTAGTCATGCACAGGAGCCACAAAACTGACTGGAAGGTTTGCGCCCCTAAACCTCCATCCCACCCCTCCACTGGGACACATGGAAACACTCTTATTCTGATACAGTCTCTCCTCAGATTCTGTCTCCAAAACAGTGAGAGATTTGAGCCAGTATCTTGAGGCTTATTAGGTATCTCCCCACAGGTGGGTTCCTGACCTGGCCCTCACTCTCCGATTATTCCACTCCAGGGAGCTGATGGTCATTCTTCCAGATACCAGTATCATACCTCTCTGCTAGTCAGTGTTTCCCACCTAATTTTTCTCAGGGAATCTATTTTATCTTTATCATTTATAAACTGTAAAAATATTGTGAATTCTTCTTTTAGTTCAAATGCCATCATTGATTAAGTTATGTTTAAAAGTCAATTATCTGTGATCCCCTAGGTATAAGTGATATATTTTGGTTTGAAATTTGGAAAATTATTCCTAATAAGCTTTTCTTAAAGATTTCCTTTTGGTCGCACACTTCTAAGCTCTGTGGCAGATAATTCTCACTTCCTTCCCTTTGCTCTTAGGGGGATCCACAGAGTTTTGGACAATGACAGAGGGAGGAGGTCATACATACCACTGGCCTCTAAACTCATGATTTTCTTTTTCTCCTCCATCTCTTCCTTCTTCTCCTCTTCCTACTCCTCCCCTTCCTCCTCCTCCCCTTCCTCCTCCTGCTCCCCTTCATCCTCCTCTTCTTCCTCCTCCCCCTCCTCCTCCTCCTCTTCCTCCTCCTCCCCTTCCTCCTCCTCCTCTTTTTCCTCCTCCTCTTCTTCCTCCTCCCCTTCCTCCTCATCCTCTTCCTCCTCCTCCCCTTCCTCCTTCTCCTACTCTTCTTCTTCCTCTCTCTCTCCCCCTCCCTCTCCCTCTTTCTTCCTCACACAGAAGACTGGAATGGATCTGGTAGAGAATTCCAATCCTCTAAAGTCTGAAAAGTCAGGGAGTGAAGGAAAACTGGGTCCCCATGGAACCACTTTGAACATTTACAGGAACAAGAAGTAAACCTTTGATCTGTTCTGTTTCTGAAATGTTGGCATTGTTTGTTACAGCATTTGACCTCTGTTGAATAATCCCTGCTCAGTAAAAAAATATTCCCTCCCCATTAGTGATCACCTACTGATAACCTATGCACCTTCCATATTTATTTTATTTAGAATTCGAGTTAGAAGAGAACAGATTTTTTACTTGCTCTGTTTTCAACTGCATATCCCAGTACTAAAAGATTGCTGAGCATGTACTAGGTCCTCAGGAAGTATTGAATTAATCAATTACTTTTTCATCCTAGAAGTAAATGAAATTTTCTCCTTGAAGAAACAAGCTGGTTCAATGGACATTCAGTATTTGTTCAGTGATTTGAGATATAATCTTACTTCAAGGTATGATACCATGAAACATATCATGACTCTCTATATTGGTTACATAATTATGAATTGTGATTGATTAATCTATATTGTGGAGGTCATGCTCTATCTATATGAATTTGCTATTAGTACAGATTAAATGATAACTTGACAGTTATATTTGAAAAGCTTCTAGCAATGTAAGGAGAATTGGTTCAGATCATGCTTAATATCACATCTTACCTTGAGACAATGGTTTTCTCATTCATGAACTAGGGTTTTCTTTCATCAGAACTTTGGTGAACATTTCAGTTGATGGAAGGATTTGAAACTGAAAAATAAATATAAAAGGCAAACTTCCTTTTGTATACTCCCGTTTCCCAAGTTTCTGAAATACTTGATTTATGAGTAGAGTTTAAAAACCTCTAGTACTGCACAACTTAACTCTTTTGAGTTTTCTTGGTCATAAAATAGATAAAGAAGGTTAGATGACAGGCCTCTCCTACTGCTAGAAGACTATAAAATCCATAGTATAAATAATGGGATGACATTTAGAAAAAAAGGAACTTGGGGAATAATAAGTGGAAAAACTTCCTTATGTCTATGATTAGTCAGATGATGAAATAGTCTCTGAGGGAAATGGTGAGAGTCTTCAAGCTTGGAATATTTTGAAATCTGACTGTACATAGCCCCAGAGGCTAATACTATGAGATCACTTGCTTTGTTTTGTTTTTATGAGAAGGCAACAATGTGAGTTAATGGATCTTTTCCACCCTAACACCAATTCACTGAATCAGAACTTGAGACTCTGTTTCTTACTCAGGTAACATATTCATTTTGGAACCAAATGGCAGTAGTCTCAGGGGTGGTTCAGGCAGCTATACATGGTAGTTATTTCTGGAAGCTTTCTCTGTAAGTCATTGTAGTCAACAAATAGAGGTACTGTTGCGTTTCCTTCCTTCCTTTCACCCTTCCTTCTCTCCCTCCTCCCCATTTTTCCTTATCTTCCTTCCTTACATTTTCCCTTCCTTAGCGTCTTCCTTTCTTCTTTTATTTCCTTCCCTCATGTTCCTTCCTTTACTCTTTTATCATTTTTTTTTCTTCAGAAGTACATGACAGTTTGAGCAAACACCTTTTTCCCCACATTTCATCAATTTTCCAAAGAATGAGTCAGGTCTTAGAGTCTCAACCATAAGTGAACCACATTCAAGAGTGCTTGGCAATGATCTCTATAGAAGAAAGAACACACAAAAAAGTAGGACAATATGGTCAAATAGCTCATAGAATGAAGTATTGTAAATCTGATGAATTAATGATAGTCCTTGCTATCAGATAAATCATCTAAAATATCAGTGTTATCTTAAACAATTACTTAAATTCAATATGAGTGAGATCAGGGCATTTGTTATATAAGCAAGCAGTCTACCTTAGTCTAGAATTAACCAAAATATCACTCAACCTATTTCAGATTTATTATGTAATTTTTAACTTTCTACTTGATTTTGCTATACATTAATTCACAATGTTATGTTTTCCTGTTTCTATTGTATTACTTTGTATTGATAATTTGGCAACAACTGAAACACAACCGTTCCTCAGTGAAGTAGTAAGCAAAGCAAATATGATCTTATGTAACAGTTACATCGGAAACAGCTGGGGGAAATGAGAACTTGGTATAACCAAGACCAACCACAGGAAAGATATACCCAGGCATCAATCACCATGTTCAGGAAATGACAGTATTTACATTTCGGGGTGGGGGGAGACAGGGAGAGGGAAGGAGGGGGAGAGGGAGGGATAGAGAGAGTTCATAGTAACATATATACTGGATTTATTTTAAAATTAGCTGAATAAACCCTGTGTCCTTAGAAGGAATGTTCTTCTGGGAAGTTTACATTTCTGTTTACATGCAGACCTGGCTCTCATAGTGTGGAGTCAGGCAAATGTTTAGTGACTGGTTTCAAGTTTACATTGGAAAGTACTTTATCAACAAGTGTATACATTCAGCCACCTCCAAATCGGCATATATTTCTCTGGACATTTCATCTCCAATACCGTTTAGAAAAGGATATATACTTATGCATACATACACATACATATATATTTGTATATATATACACATACATATGTATGTGTGTATGTATGTGTGTGTGTATATATATATATATATATATACATATATATGTGCTATATTAATTTTGCCCTCTCCAAATTCTTAACTTTTCAATAACCTAGTAGTTTTCCTTACATGATACTGGACAATAATTCATAGTCCATGCATATGATCCTGTAAGAAATAGAGAAATTGTTCTTAATATCTGAACCTGAAATTAAAGGAGGAATATTAAAAGGGTAGAAAAACTTTCACCTAAAACAGGCCAGTTGATTAACAATGACAGATTACTATACTTCACCTGTTGTAAATTGTATTGGAAGTATAGTAGCCCAACTGGAAGAGGAAAATATTCACAATGCATGTGTAACTTTTTTCAGGCATGAAAAATATACAATTTGATCAGAGATTGTCTTTTTTATTAATTCTCTTTATTGTCTTCATTTTTATTAAGTGTGAAAAAAAGAAAGTAAAAATTTCCAGCTTCTTCTGGTTTGCAATCTAAGCTGCATTTTCTCAGGCTATTATAAAGAGAATTCTATGATGAAATCCATTCTCTACCATCTGCAGGATTTGTCTTTTGCTGAAAAAAGAGTGGTTGCAGTAATTGAGTAATAGGGAGTAAGATATGTTTGGGCATCCTGCACATTTTATTAATTACCACGTGGTAACTAGGATCCTCTGCCCTCTATTTATAGTACAGGCAAATGTCTTTCATAACACTGGCTGCACATGTGGTCAAACTGCAAAGCACATTCGCAGTCACCTTCCCTTTTTGAACTCCTAATGTATTACAGATTCCAGAAAGAGTGCAGAAAACAGAAACAAAAGGCGGTGGAAAACTTCATGAAGGGTGCATCCAAAAAGTGCCAAGGCAAGTGTCAATCTGTGGGAAATTTCAGTGAATGCAGAGACCTTCTTGAGTTTAATAACACAGTAAACTCTTTTAATGGGAATGTAAATAAAAAATGCAATGTGAAGGCCTTTGGGATCTTGGTGACCCATGCCAATTAGATGGTGTTGGCAATGGTTTCTGATTCTTTGCACCATCATACATTCACATACATCTGTATATAAACCCTGAGTTCCCACATGTGGGTTCACAATTGGTAGAAGACTGTTTTTCATTAGTCTGAGTTGGAATTTGTTCCACAAATTTTTTTAAGATTTGAATTCTTTATAGGAAGAGAGTCAAAAAAAGGATTTTTAAATATTTGACTTAAAGTACATATAAACCAAACAGAGAGCTTTACAGACCAGAAAATAACTAATCACAAATTACTGCTGCTCTTTGATTTTAGAAATGAGATAAAATGTGACTGCCCATTTTTTCCACGACATGAGAATAGCAGTACTAGTAGAAATAATACAATCTTTATCTTTCTTGGACTGAGGTTCGCTATTGGCAAGCTCATGGTGTTTGTATTTACCAGTCAATATTTATTGTTCCCAAGAAGCATTTCTCAGGGCTAATTTCAAAAAAGTTAAGTTTAGAAAATCTTGTGTCCTACATTCTTTCTGGTTCCCCTGACTTCCTAACTTTCAGGTCAAGAATTTTCAAACAGGAATATGCCAAATGAGTCAGTTATGTAGTTTGTTAAACTGACAGATCTAAGTGATACCCAAAGATTGAGACTAGATCTAGCATGGACATTTGAGACTTTTAACATACCCACTACAGAAAAGTCAGATGTAGATGGTCTGTGAAACTTGCTTCTGCAAGCACCATCTCTCTATTTCATCTTCCTTCTTCTCCTAACTCAAAAACATATTGGGTGGGAGAGGCTTTAGGAAATATTCTCATTCTTGATTACTGAACAATAAACCATTGCCATATCACTTTCTATGGCATTTGTATATTTAGGTGCTTTAAAGAATTATCCTCCAGTGAATCCCACTTGTACCTGATCAAAAATTCCATCCCATGACAGCTTAGATGTTTAGCATTCATCTTATTCCAGCATGTAGGTTACATGGAAAAGTGAGTCATCAGTGAAATAGAGAGCCTGTATGATGATAAGGACCTTACTGAAATAAATACAAAGTATATTTACATTATTATATCTCTGTGCTATTGTATCAAATGATACTGTATTCTTACAATAATACGATATACTTCCCTCCCTGCATTATTGTATCAATTAACTATCAGAAGAAAATTATGAGTATGTGACAATTTGTAAAACTGAGAAATTTCACTGGAAACAACAGTAAAAACAATAGGTAATTAAAATTAATTGCATTTCATTATGTCCTTTTAGCTCTGATTACCTGAAATTTTTAATTTTTTTGCTCTGATTACTCAATAATTACCTTATCTCTATATTTTATTCAGTATCTTATTATTCTACTTCATCTAGGGATACATCTCTCTGTCACTCTTCCAAGCTTACTTTTCTTCAGTGAGAGCAATCACCAACAGAAGTGGAAAAAAATCTTAATTTATAAGGAGAAAAATGATGCAGAAAGGATTTAGGGTCTTGCAGATGTTTCCAGATGAAATACCAGCTGGCGTTATAGTTGTTTGTATGGAGTGGAACCCCATAAGCCAAAGAAAAGAGACAATCAGTTTTAGCTGACTCAAAATTTTTTTATTTCCATTTTCCTAACACAGATGAATCAAATGCAAATTGTTTGAAAATAAGAGCCTTACAGCTAAGTACATTACCATACTCTGTTACAGAAAACTAAATTTCCTGGTGATGTGATAAATGTCTGGAAATATTGTCTTTTGAAGGTTGTTAAAAGCCTCAGTGGAATCCCTGTTAGTTATTTTGACTGCTGGTGCTATTGTTGGCACTACAAGTAATTAAAATACCTCAACTTTGTGATGTACCCTCTTCAAAGAAGTCAAAGGTCTTTACAAAAAAAGCAACTGGAGAAAGGTCTTACCATATCTTTCCTTGTGCTCAGCAATGTATACAAGAGATAATTTGTAAAATGATATGATAGCCCTCCATAATATCAATCTTAAAATGACAGATAAGGTGTCCTACATGCAATGAGTAATATAATCACATTATCATCATAAATATAACAATAGCCAATCTATACTTAAAGTTTATTACATATCAGGTACTTTATTGTACCTGATCTAATTCTCACAAAATTCTATAATTTGGTAATAATATTAACTCATTTTACAAATAAAAAAGCTGATAACACAGAGATTTTAAATAGCTTTCTTAAAGTTATGCTGTATCTAGGATTCACACCAAGATCAGATTCCAGAAAGTCTCCTCTTGACTTTAACAACTTTGCAATAATAAGTCATTTAGTCCTTAGGCTTCTATTGGGATGTACTTAGGAGATATTGGAAATAAAAAGAAAATTGAAATAGAAAGTGGTGGGCCCTTCCACTGATCAAGTCAGTGTCAACATTCAATAACGATGCTATATGTATATATATATATATATAAACCTATATATGTACAAGACAAATACTGTATTATATCACTCATATGTAGAATTTTTTTTTTTTTTTTTAAAAAGCCAAACTCATGAAAATCAAGAGTTAAATGGTGGTTACCGGGAGGAGACAATGTGTGTGTGTTGGGGGTTGGGGGGGTAGATGTGGTTAAAGTGTAGAAACCTGCAAGGAGTATAGGAGTATTAAATAAGTCCAAGAAAGTTAATTGACAGACAGCAATATGGTGTTATAATCATCAAAATTACTATAGTCTAGAGTTTAATTATTCCAATCACCAAAAGACGGTAAGTATGCAACATGCTAGAAAGGTACTAATTATTGCTACCATAACAATCACATTACAGTATTAAACTATCAAATTAACAGCTTATACACTTTAAATTTGCATAGCTGTTAAAGCCAAATCTATTTCAATTAACAAAAAGTTGCCCAGCAAACATTAAGTATTTTCTAAGTGTCTATAGTTGAGGGTGCCATTAGAGAAAGTAAAGTGTTTAGAAAATGTGAGATAAATATTTTCGATTTTGTTAGCTTTTGTTTATTGAAATAATATTCATTTATACCATTATGTAAGTTTTAAACATGCAGGTTTACTCCATATCCAGTAAATAACATGCCATGCCAACTACCAAATTTCCAATTGTCCTTCCTCTCTGACCATTGAATCCCCGTTACTCTTCCCCTCTGGTAATCTCAGTTCTGTTTTCAATGTCCCAGGTTTAGTTTTTGCTTTTTTCAGTTTCTTTTCTTTTGCTTTTTTTCTTTAAATTCTGCATATGAATGAGATCACTGATTTAGGAGAGACAAATCTTAAACAATGAACAATAGTGTAGTAACAGATATAATAGAAACAGACAATAAAGAGACTCAGCAGAGTGGTTCTAATTCTTGGAACTAGAAGACACAAGAAGATCAAGAACGACATATAAGTGAAAGAAACCATATATGCAGAAAATCTATTCTGTGTTATGTGGTTCCAGGTAACTCATGATGAACATTTGGGAAATTTCACATTAGAGGTTTTCCAGATTCTCTACTCATTGTAAGTGATCTGAGGGGTATGGAAACGCAGGGTGACTTGCATGCCCTCTTGCTTTTTCACTACCCATTCCTTCATCGCTCTGCTTTGAATCATGTGGCTAAAATCCAGGCCATTTGCTGGGCCCTTGAATGTGTACAGTGCGCTGAGACCCTGCCAAAGTCTCTTTAGCCAAAGACAGCAACAACCTTTCATTGGAAATATAAGGGAAAGGTGGTTCAAGATATATAGACAAGTTTGGGGCCCCTGCCTGGGCTATTCTGGTTCCTCCTTAATTTGCCACAGTGAATGAAATGACAACCTATCTTTTTGCCTTCAGGGAATGCTGTGTTCTTAGCCTTAAAAAGCAGCCAGAGATTTCTCTAACAGGTGAGGAGAGGCTCTGTCTTCCTCATAGACACCATTCATCTATCACACACACATACATCTGTGTTAATAATGTATCTATGGGTAGGATGGGACTTTCTAATAGATCTCCATTGACCAGAGCTGCTCTTGAACCCCAGCACGTGAGGAGCTGGGATTAATCTCACCACATTGTCTACTCATGAGATTATTAATGACAAACTTATGTGGCTAGTGCTTGGCAGGGAGATACTATTTCACATGTGGCCAGCAGACCAACAGTTCACTCAGCAGATAGATCAGTGATCCCAATTATCCACTGGCTGGGAGTACAATACGTCTCAGAGTCTCAAGCCCAGCTGAGGATAAGATGATCCATTGACAAGACATTTTGTTAAAGAAAAAAACAGACTTCAAGTCTAGGTAAGCTTTGAAACTCAGATCTTATATGGCGAAGTTCTGAGAGTATAGCTTTGCCCTGTGCAGGATAATGTAAGACATTTGTGGAAAGATTACTTTGGGTTGGAAGATTCATGAACTGAATGCCCAGGCTTCACAGTGGCATTTTGCTCCTCCAAACTCTCTAAGCATTTCTCTCTCAATATCTTGTTAAGCTCTCTATTCAGGGCCCATCATGAAACTCCAGTGAAGAAGGAAGCTAAAAGCAGGTATGTTTCTTTTAAATATGCTAGGAATCGGTAGGCACAGCATGTAAAGGGTTTGTGTCTCAGCTGTTTCAAATCTACAGTCTCTGCTCCTCCTATTTTTGCCCAACAGCAACAAAGTTACCATTCCATTTCTGACAATAATTTTTCTTGCAGAATTAATTAACTTAAACCTCTCAGGAGCCTTTCACCACTAGTATGAGGTTTTCAAGATAACACGTTGCTTTCCAATATCCAATCCAGGTGAAAAATAACAGAGATAAAGTTTGCTTGAAATGAATACTAAATCTATGGAAAGGTGATGATCACCTGTAAGAAACGGCACACTGCCATCATTAGGGTCTGTAATAAAGTGTTATCCTCACCTCTTCACACCCATTCCAAGTCCCTGCTTGGATATCTATATATGATAGTATCATAATATAACGAAATTGTTGAATTAAGCCAATGTCAGGTGAATTTTTTCTTACTCTACTAGAAGAACAGTATGAAAAGTCCTTTTCTTTAATTAGTTTATATGTCATTTTGGGTGAAGTCAGAAGACAGAAATCACAAATTATCTGAGCACTGAAGATTGAATATGAAAATCATTCGCTTCTCCTAGGGGATTCACTATTAAGAAAGAATGAAGAATTCTAAGAAATAATCTAAGGCTGGCTACCCAGGGAAGGAACAAATTAGATCAGAGGACCTGCTCCCCAAGTCAGGAGTTCAGAGCTGGCGGTATAGAGTGTGACCCTGCCCATTTTGCTGGGTTGCCTCAGGTCAGAGCTGGTCCACACTTGTCAGGCTAAGGATGACACAGAGGGAACCACAAGCTACTTGCACAGGTACCGCAGACTGACTTTGGGGGCCAGGTCTGAGGAAGAAGGAGGTATTCTGAACTGTTGTCCACATGACAAGCTCAGTCACCTTTCAGTGTCCCCCTTTGTCAGTACAGAAATGTTTTCAAGATCAGCTCCAGCTGCAGTCAGGCAGTGAAGATGGATTTAGAAGGGAGGGACAGTTATCTGACAACTGATGCCACTGGGTTTGTTGGTTTGCTTGCTTGTTTCAGGTGAGTTATAAAATATTACCTGGCTTCTTCAAACACTATGTATAGACCTAGGATAGCAATGGTTAATTTGCATAGAAGCTAGGGTTTTCTGGAAAGAAAACTGTAGTATCCCCAATATAATCTCTCATAATTGGAGTATAGAGAGAGCTGTCCTGAGAGATAAGAAGCACTCTGGCAGAAACACAGGGGAGAGGCAGAATCTTGCTGTTGGGGATTACATTTACACTGATAAAACATTGAATCGTGTTGGCTTCAATAGGCTCAGTGTAAGCAGATGCCAGTTGTCTTCAGTGTGTGTGGCTGATGTGAGAAACCCTGCTAATCCCACCTTACTGCCTGGTAACTCCATTTCATGGAATAGAGATTAATTATGGTAAGTATGAGGAGACCAGTAACTCTGAACTTAAGTCAGAGCACCAGCTCTTCAAGGCAGACAGTAGGAGGAAACAGCAACGTTAAACTGAGAAAAGTTAACAGTTCCTCTACCATGGCCACTGGAAGCAGAAAAGACTCTTTCCTACTCCCATGCCCACTGGTATGTACCCACACACACACTCATACACCACCCTTAGGTAAGAGTGAGCTTCTGATATTCTTGAGGGGCGGGGAGAGACTTCAGAGAGAAATACTCAGATTTTAAAAAATGTATTATTTAAAAAAATTTTACTGAAAGAACATTACATCACAATATTATATAGGCTTAAGATGGGCATCTGTATAAAAGTCAGCATCTGTATATAATACATTAAGTTCACCACAAACAGTCCACTTCTATCTTTCACCATATAATTAACCCTTATCATTTAATTTGCCCTCTCCCCTCCCTTGCCCTTCCTTTCTGGTAACCACTAATTTTATTTTATAGACTAAAAGTTTATTGTTTGATTTGGTGTGGTTGGTTAGTTTCTCCATCTACCACATATAAGTGAAATTATATAACATTTGTCTTTCTCCTTCTGACTGAGCATAATCACAAAAATTTGATGTTAAAATTATTTTAATAAGAAGTAAACCCACATAGGAAAATTGCATATTTCAAAAGGACATATTAAAAATGTCTCACTTCCACTCCTTCCTCAAATTATACAGATCAATGATCAAAAGCTGATGTGCTTCTAGAAATGTGCTATGCATTACAACTAAATAAAATAAGAATACATTTTATATTATTATTCTATATTTTGCTGTTTTTTTACTTTTCAAGTTATATTTTCACCAGTAGATAATAATGAGGTTGTTTCCCCAGGCCTTATCATATTTGCCAGCCTGATAGGCAAAAAAGTTTAAATCATTTTGCTTGACTTTCATATATTATCTCAAAGTGAGTTTTAAGGTTTTTGTTGGATTCAAAATTGATTGGTATGTTTTTCTGTGACTTGTCTGTTCAAGTAACTTTCCATTTTCATACTGAGCTGCTTATTGACTACAATAAGTTGTTTTCATCTATTTCTCCCTATTTTTCAGTTGAGTCATGACTTTTTTTGGAGGGAGGGGTGGGGATGATTTTTTTAACCTTGTCCCAGGTCTTAAACCCAGGTCACTGGATTGTAAGGGTCTACATGTCAGTGTCTCAGCCCTCTAAACCACAAAAGCACAGCCCATCCAGTGATATATTTAGAGTATTAAATGTATCAGTATTTTAACTTTAGTACCTAGAAAACCCTATCTATAAATTTATAGGTACACTTTGATGACCTAGTGGTTTAAACCAGGCACAGTCTGCATACAAGGTCCCCCATTCAAGACCCAGGGCTATGGGAGACGACCAAAATGAACAACTAAGTAAAATAAACTTCTTCCTCTTCTCTCTTCCTACCTGCCTACTTGCCTTCGTTGCTTCCTGAACCTTTCCTTAAAGAAAAATCTAGAATTCATTTGAATTTCTTTTATAAAATGCCCAATTATGCATATGTTGGATATTTTTTTCCTATCTTCTATAAATGGAGAGGACTTCCAGATGGGAACTCGATAGGAAGCACTTTTGGGTTGCTTCCCACAGGAAACAACCAAAAACAAACAAAAAAATGACCTGTTTTTCTGAGACAAGCAACAAGAAATAACCAGCACTTTAGCTGGAGACAGAACAGCTGACGACTAACGGTGGGTGAGGGCACCTGGCGCAGTTCTCAGCTAGGTCGCAAATTTGGATTTGGGATGGAGCTTGGGAGTCTGCGGATGCACAGTGGGGTGGAGGCTAGGGATTTCAGGGCCAGCTGCAGAGTCAGCGAGAGGCAGGCCCAGTGGGGCTGAAATGTAGAGTCACAAAGGGCTGACTTGGGAGGGGGAGAACGGAGAGCCAGATCACTTGGAGCTGAGCTGGAGCCTACGCGGTGAAATTGCAGGGGCAGGGGGCCATGGCCATAACCGGATATCAAAGACATTCCCAGCTCTAACCCCGTCCACACACCGGATATGCTGCCCCAGGATTACAGTGCGAAGGCGGTGTTAAACAGGATCAAAACTCAGCGCTACATGCTAGCGCTACTTTGTGGGTAGAGGCAAAACTTCAGCCTGATTGCCATTCCTGGTCAAGTCAAACCAACGCAATGCCAGGGAAACTGAACCCTTAGAAATATAAACAGAATGCTGAATAGAGCAAAGGCACAGAGAGAAAAACATGAAATGATGGATCCAATTAAAAACTCAGGGGAAAATTGAAATACAGCAGACATATGTAAACTACATGAAGAGGAATTTAGGGTAATAGTGATTAACATACTCATGGGAATCCAGAAATCAGTAGAGGCAGTAAATGAGAAAGTCAGGAAGCAAAGAGAAGAATTAAAACAAGTCATCAAATAAGTAAGAGACATGATGACTGAATTAAAGAACTCAATGAGGGCCTCAACAATAGGATGGATGAACCTTTCAACAGAATCAGTGATCTGGAAGATAGGACAGAGGAACTCAATAAAGCAAACCAGCAGAGATAAAACAAAAATTCAAAGAATCTAACAGCATTCAAGACCTCTGGGATAACATCAAAAGGAACAACATTTTCATCATAGGGGTCCCAGAGGAAGAGAAAGAAAAGCAGGTAGAAACCATATTTGAAGGAATAGTAAATGTGAACTTTCCCAGTCTGAAGAATGAAGCAAGCCTCTAGATCCAGGAAACTCAAAGAGTTCCTAATAAAAGAAACCCAAACAGAAATTCACCTAGACACACTGTCATCAAAATATCAAAAATACAAGATAAACAAAGGCTATTAAAAGTAGTGAGAGAAAAAGGTGTCACATACAGAGGAGCCCCTATAAGATTGTCAGCGGACTTCTCAAATGAAACTCTGCAGGCCAGAAGGGAATGGCATAATATATTCAAAGTGCTGAAAGAAAAGGAGTTTCAACCTAGGATACTATATCCAGTAAGATTATCATTCAGAACTGCAGGAATGATAAAAACCTTTTCTGACAAGCAAAAGTTAAAGGAGTTCATCACCACAAAACCAGCTTTGCAAAAAATATTAAAGGATGCTGTGTGAAGTGTAAAGAAATCACACAGAAAACAGTAAGACAGCAAATATTAAAAATGGGGAGGAAGAGGAGAGGACAAAAATGTAGATAGAATGAGTAGAAGACTAATATGCTTTCAAATAAAATTATGTAGTAAACAAGGAACTGTGAATGCTAACTTCAGGGTAACCTCAAAATACACCCCTGGTGAGAAAGCAAAGAGGAAAACAAAAGGCGAAATAAATTAAAACACAACTGCACCCCATCTCACCTAAGAAGAGGAAGAGAACAAAGGCATTCTCTGGAGCAACATACAAAAGACAAATTATAAAATGAAACTAAGCATCTAAATATCAGTAATTTCCCTTTACAGTTAGTGATCTGAACTTACCAGTCGAATAATGCAGAAGTGGCTGAATGGATTAAAAAACAGCCTATTTTCTATAAATGCCATTTTTAATCATTCATTTTAATCATACAGTATTTCACTTTACTTTGCTTGTTTTTATCATTCCTGTCTTCTAATTCCATGGGGTGTTTTTTTCTCCCTTCATTTACTTCATTTTTTATCCCCATATCTGTGTGCTTTCTCACTTAAATATGTTGTTTCCTCAGTTTTGATGCTCACATTTCACCCACTTCCAGTGTATTTACATTTATTTCATCAGGTTTTGTCTCCTTAATTGTGTTTTTGTTTTACATATTCCTTTGCTTCATTGTGTTTATTTTTAATTCATGACAAATGTATTTTTTAATATTTATTATTTCTTTAGTTTTGCAATGTTGTATTCATTTTAGACTGAATTGAATCTTGGTCTATAATTCACACCACACCCTCCACCAGGGTTCTAGTGTCCTTACCACCATTTCTCCTCTTGTCCACTACCCCCACCACACACACATACAACCACAGTCCTGTGTCCTGCTATTTTGGTTGGGTGTGTGTTCATTTGTTTCATTTCATTATATTCCGCTTATGAGTGGAACCATCCTGTGTTTCCGTTTTCCTTACTAACTTATTTTGCTTAATATCATTCCCCTCCGGTTCCATCCAGATTGTTGCAAAGGCACAATTTCATCTTTTTTAACAGTGGCATATAATTCCATTGAGTATATATGTACCAGAGCTTCTTATTCAGTCATCTGTTGACGGGCACTTAGGTTGTTTACGTGCCTTGGCTACTGTGAACTGTGCTGCTATGAACATAGGGGTGCAGATAATATTTTCTGATTAGAGGTTTTTGTGTCCTCTGGGTATATGTCCAAGGTTGGGAATGCTGGTTCAAATAGTAGATTAATCTTTGTTTAAGGAATCTCCATACTGCTTTCCAAAGAGGCTCATGACAACTATTTTAAAATCAGCTTTATCCATAACTGCACATCATTTTTGTTGGGTGCTATAAATTTGTCAATTTTTTTCAATTTCCTTTATATTATATAATTTTATATAAACTGCATTGATTCTTTTAATCTCTGAATGAAAAACATTTTTTCTCCTCCATTTGATATTTTCAGGAAGACTTCATAGGAGCAAGATAGGCCCATTTCCAAATCAATAAGAATTGTATCATGTCCATACTATGGTGTTTGTGTTATTTAATCCTTACTTCTCAGTCAGCTAAGATATCCATGCACAAGGCTGATTACAGACTTTACAGACAATACTCATTTCATCATTTTCAAATGGAATATCTCCTGGTTGTTTCTTAAACAATTGACTGAGAAGGAAGGAAGAAAGGATGAAGGAGGGAGGGTGGGGGAGAGAGAGAGAAAGAGAGAGGGAAGGAGTGAGGGAGGAAGGAAGGAAGGAAGGGAGGAAGAAAGAAAAGAAAGAAACACATATAAGAAGGAAAGGAGGGAAGGAGGGAGGGCTATTATATTCTGAGTGTGTATATGAATCAGATCATAACTGACATACAGAATTTTAACGGATAATTTTGTATCAAGAGTGGCTAGGATATTTGCTGGGTAAACTAGCATATTCATACTATTTCTGTATACTATACAATGAAGGAGTTATAGTAGGGTGTTTAAAGGTTTCTTTCTTTTATTATACAATTCTAATTCTTATAGTGCCCTAAGTATATCTTATAATAGAACTCAACAAATATCAGTCATCCATCGATATATTTTCATGAAAAAAATACCTTCTCTGACTCCATTATTAGGAAATATTCTTATGTTAACATTAAGCAAGAGAAACATTGGCATGAATATTAAAAGGTGGGCCATTTACATGGTTAGTTCACAATCGAATATTGTCCATTATAGTCAATGTCTATATCAAATAAATCTGAATACCCAAGAGTAATTTTTCTGCATAATATTAAATTAGACCTTTGCCTGTATCATCCTCAATCACTACCAGCTTTAATAATAGCCTCTATCATCAGTACCCTACCATTACTGTCTCTGTAATCTTTAATTGCTGTACTTTCAGTGGTTATTAAAGAAAAATAACTTTCAAAAGAGTGGTGATTCTTTATGTCCCAGAAACATACTATAATTATAAATATTTTATTGGGCTACCAGAGTGTTAGCCATTATATTAATCTCCTCTGCCAATGAAGAGATATTAAATATATGAGATAAGCTGCATTTTTAGAGGCAAGAGGGCAAAAAGGGTCAAAGAGGTAGTTCCAGTATTGCAAGACGGATGCATATATGCAAAAGAATCTTTAAACTTGGAACAAACTTGTAGTCTTGATTTCCTCACCTACAAACATTAAGTTATTTGATGCCATGTTTAAAAGATATGAGAACCTAATGTAATTCATAACAGATAAGGCATGAAGTCTTTGCTAAAATGGAAAAGAATGCCTTGAGATATAGTTAAACTGTCTCATTCCTGGCATCAAATACAAAGGAAAGAGTGTACAACGATAAAGGGGTGGCATGAAGGAATGCCTTTGTAGTATTGGAAGATTCTGTGCCCTGAATGTGGTCGTGATTATATGATTTTTTTAAATTCAGTAATCAACCTCAAGAAAATTTTTGGCTATTGGCCCAGAAAATAGAAGGAGTGAAACTTCTTGGGAGAAGAGGGTATCTCGGTGATGGTACCAGGGATATGTTTGCTGCAATCATCATTATAGACCCTGAAGATCACTCCAAATAAGTAAAGCAGCTGAGTAAACCAAGGGTGCTTTTCAAGATCTTTTTCTAGCCACTCTCCTGCTTCAGTTAAATTGATCCTTTAACCCTTTTGAAGCCACCATAGGTTTGAGGGCATTTAAAGGAATCATTCTTAATCTCATTTTTTTTAAGAATGGTAAATCTGATCACATCATTAGTCTGGTTTTACTTAACAAATATATATTCAGTGATCGCCTCAGTTCACATAAGCCTAAAATTATGTAAAAATGATACCTGGTTTTCTGATGCTTAGTGGATCAATTTCAACCTCTCTACCTTCACTTAAGCACCTTAAAAACCTCTGCCAACTCATCTTTCCAGATTCATTTCCATCAGTCCCTTCATTATTCTGCCTCTGGTCACTCCCTACACCTACTCACTATGATATATTCTATACTCATCCATAAAATTTACTTGCAGTTTCACAAATGTTGCTTCATTCTTTACTCATGTTAATCACTGCGTTTGGATTGCTTCCCTTTGCTTTTCCTGGAATACCTTCTGCCCTAATCTATTCCTCCCATCCCACCTGCATAGAAAACTCACATGAAGTCTTTTTTAAGACCCAGCTCAAAAGTCCTTCCTTGGATGTGTTCTCTAATTAACCCCTGTGGTACTTTAAAATGACTATGACTTCCTTCCAGCTCTTTCCATTATGAAGTGGGAATTATTTCCCCTATCTATGATTCTGGAATATACCCATTTATTTGCTGCCATACACAGAAAAATGCAGATGTAGCATTGTATGACTGCCAAGCCTTCTATCAAAAGGTTGGGTTTTCAATCTCCCTCTTTTGTAAAAGTGTTGCCATCAATATACTATAAAAGTTACATAGAAGAGAACAAAGATGTTCAGCTGGGAATCCCACCTCTTGGCCAGGTATGCACATAAGGTTTTCTTGAATTGCCTTATTGTAGCCCAACTGCCATGACTAATGCCAGGCCACACCAACAACAAAACTGCATGCCATTGCCTAAGTCCCAGAGAAAATTGTGAGCAAATAAATATGTGTTGTTTTGAACCAATTCGTTCTGGAATACCATGGCATGCAGCACCCCAATTCCAGCCTTCTGGATTCTAAAAGATCATAGCACTTTGTGTCCATTTCTATTATGGGATTCACATTTTACCACGATCATTTGTTTATGCTTCTCCTTACTACTAGACTAGGAGTTCCTAGAAGCATAAATATTCCCAGATCCTCGTAATGAACCTAAATGCATATTAGGCACTAAATAAAGAGCTATTAACAAAAAGTTGAAGGACTGGTCTTCATCAGGATAGGCGCCATCAGACTGATCCCACTGGAGCGTGTTAACCAAACCATAGCAGAGTGGACTTTCACTTTCCATACTGGGAACAGTGGTGAACCTCTTGCCCCAGTGGTGTGGCTCACATGAGGTTAAATTTAGCAGCAGTAATAGATTGGACCTTTTCAGAGTGCTAAGATTAAATAGCCTCAGATGAGCAGTATTTTACTGGTGCTGCCAATCTAACAGCCTATGGGACTTTTTACTTACAAATAACAGAATGTAATTCCAAGTTAAATCCTGTAAGTCTTGGCTATGGGTCAAAATGCATTATAAAAATAAAAACATTTGTTTTATCCAATTCCTCTCAAGAGTTTTGTCCAGCATTATTCAGGACAAGTCAAATTATTTGCCATAGCCTGTAGTTACTTGTAGATTACTGGTAACATGACTAGAAAGAGACAGGATGATCTTATTATCTTCAGACCATAATTCCTTCCATTTAGAATCTTATTTTGCATACATTTTATTTGTATAAATATCATTGTTGAGTTATTAAATAACCTATTTCTAAACACAGATGTACTTTGTCATATTTCATTAAAGTTGCATTAGCAAATCTAGTACTGTTTTCATCATGTGTGTCCCTATCAATACCACATGCCATCATTAAAATCATTAGTATAATGATGGAAGGTAAATAAAAAGATGTTTAAGAACTCGGAAGAAATTTTCAATCCCTGCTTTGCTTTGTGAATGATTTACTTTGCAACTTACTCCCCCTTAGTTTTTTGTATTGTCATGTTCATTGAGAAAAGATGTTTTTATTAACCAAGTAGTATTTGTTGATATTAATTTTGAAAATCACAGCATTTGCTCATTTTTAGCTATAATCAGAATCACTAAGTAGTCAATTTTTTTCAAAAACAATTTCAGAATATTTCATTAAGATGTGTCAGAACTTTTTTCTTTATAATTCATTTTACTTTCTACTGTGGATGAGTGGACTCAAAAATGAATACATATCCTTACTAAGTTGCTATTGTTTTGGCAAAATGCAAATTCAGTCCCTCACTAGGGAATCCTTATTTATTTGCAAGGAAATTGAATCCATATTATTTTGATTCACTGGCACTTAGAGTAATACAAGAAAATAGTATTGTGTAAGTGTTGCTTGATTTCCAAGAAGACTTTTTAGCTTTCTTTTACTGTCACCCATCTTCTTAGGACAAAGAAGTTTGTTTTTACTGTTTGGTGCTGAATGAGCTTAAATTTGAGCAAAAATGTGGACACTCATTGTGATAGGAGATGTAAAACGAACTTCTTTGGGACTGGTTACATTATAGGTGCTGAAGGTCATTAGATACACGACTTCACCTTTTACTTTATAGGTGAAAAGTAAACCTCTTGCCAAAAAAACCAGGAGAAATAAGCAAGTCAACTTGCTTTCCCAGCACTGCCTCTCAGATATCCTAAACAGATAATCAGTGACTACATTAAAGATATAATCCAATTTTTGTTTTTAAAAGGAAAGGTGCAAGCAGCAATGAAGTTAAGTAGGCAGGCAGGCAGGAAGAGAGAGGAGGAAGAAACACTTTATTTTTATTTTCATTTAGTTATTCGCACTGGTTGTTTCCACCCCAACCTGAGACAAGAACCCAGGAGTATGTGACCTGCACTCCTTTGGAGGCAACTGACTTAATCATTACTCCATCAAGTTGCACCATGGTTCAGGGTTGTTTTTTTTTTAAATAAATGTTTGCTCATTTTGTAGACATTTATGAGCTAGGGTATGAATCCTTTTTGTGTTCTGTATTGAACTGGGTGCCAAATAGACACCACATTAACTCAAGTCTCATACCAGAGTAATGAGTCACCCTCAGAGCTAACCCATGGAACATTATGGCTCTGAAGTCCACTAACCCTGGGAACTCCCCAACAGAAAGTTGGAACTGGTGAGATTTAGAACTGCTGACTTGGAGTTGTGAGTCATGGGTGAATGCCAAGAAGTCAGCATAAATCATGTAAGCACATGAGTTTCAAAGTCATTATTTATAATTCTGGAGTAATGGCCCAACATTTACGGTAGACATTTCTTCCACAGATAGAAAAATAGAGCATTATTATAATGATTTATTCTAAATTTAGACATTGAGAAGTAAAATTCAGGAGAGCTGATCTTTTTTTAAAACCATGAATAATGAGAAGAAAGGGTGATAGAACTGTTCAATCTAGTATTTTGTTTCCATGTTTATGTGACCAAAAATCTGTAATGAAAAGACATGAAATTGAATCTGAAAACCTAGAGTAAGACCCAGTTCTGCTGATTAATGGTCATTTGATGTTAGAGAATGACAAAACTTTCTACAGTCTTCATTTTGTGATTGCTTTCCAGGAAGCGTCATAGAGTTAACAGCAAAATTCATTGAAATACTATGCCTGGTTATAGCTAAGTCATAAAGCACTTAACACTTTCTATTCTTAAAATTGTGTATGCAGAATTGGAGTTAAGAACTCAGTATCATTAAAACCCAGAAATCTATGGATTTTTTAAAATTTTAGTGTTAAAATTTTGTAAGTCTGCAGTACTAAATTTCAATCAGTTTCTAGACATTAAAAACAGTTATTTGTTTAATAACCCAAATTCACTCTCAATACAAAATGTCCCCCTAACACCAAGGTAACCAGTAGCAGTTAAAATAATTTAACTTACACAAGGAAGGTCACCCTTTTCAGAAGACGGCCAAGTTCCCAAATCAGTATCAAATCTGAGACACCATGTTTCACTTTTTCTCTACCAAGTTTTATAATCTGTCTGCTAGTCTCTGCAGACTTGATTTAGAAAATAAAATTACATTTAGAGCGGAAACAAATTCTACCAGTCATTGTTGGAAGCAGAGGTCTTTCTGTTTCTTGAATGTTTTGAGTTTGTTTTTCTTGGACCAGGAGAGATGCATATTTGAAACATATGTGAATGCAAGTGGAACATGTTAGTTTTGATTGTGCTGGAGTTCCTAAATGGCTCCAAAAATCAGAGGATGTGGCTGGTTACCCTCGCTTTGGGAGACCTGGATGCCTTTGATCATGGTTGGATTTCAGGACAAAATGTAGCAACTTCCATTCTCCATATATTCTTCCATCCAATCCATAACCATCTGCCTTCATCTCAGGAACTACTTTGGCTCTTTCCATTGAAGGTGACTCAAACAATTGCCAAGGACTGGCGGAAGGGAGGGGACTATCGATGTAAGGAAGAAGATGTTAGAGTGGAATGATATACACATGACCGATCAGCTCATTTCTAACATTAGCAAGCATTTTACTACCTACCTTTCTTGTCTATCAAGTGGGAACTCGGACTAGGTAATTCCTAACATTTTTTCTATTCCTGATATTCGATGATTCTATGAAATTCTTGAATCAGCCTACCATGAATACCTATACTAATTTTACCCATAAAAAGACAACTGAATGCAAAGTACTTGAATATTTGAAAGGTCAGCATACAAGGAATGTAAACAGAAGAGCTTTTAATTTAATTTAAGAGAATACTAAATCTAACATCAGCTGGGCCCTGGAATCTGACCAGTCATATTAGCAACATTTTCTCCCCAAAGCAAGCAGGCATTTCTAGATCAGATTTAAGAAAACTAGTGCATCAGGAATATCCAGTGAAATAAAACCAAGAATATTTATATAGCATACGCACGTGTGTACACATGTAACTGCACATAACTATTGATTTTTTTATTTAATTATTTTCATTTTAAGGCATTAACTCACCACACAGTTGTAGGGGCTGGCAAGTTTGAAGTTTATAGTTCAGACTAGAAAATCAAGTAGATCTGATGCTGCTTTTTGAAGCAGAATTTCTTTTTCTTTAGGAAACCTCAGTTTTTATATTTAAGATTTTCAATTGATTGGTTGATTGATTGACTGATAAGGCTTACCTACATCAACAAGGGTGGTACTTAAAGTCAACTGATTGCAGATGTCAACGATATCTACAAAATTTTTTACTAGAAACACCTAAATTAGCCTTTGATGAAATAACTGGGTAGTGAGGGCTAGCCAATTTATCACAATTAGTATAAGGAAATGGGTGTTGATCAAAAAAAATTCCCTTTTCAAAAAAACTACATTAGGGACTGAACAAAATGAAGTTAGCGCCATAAAATTTGGCAGCGTTAAAATAGATTTCACATTTCTGCCTATCAGAATAGATCTTTCTTTCTTGAATTTCATTTGTTGTTATTCATTTAGGGAGAGGCCAAAATAGCTTAGTGATTGAACCATGATTTTTTTTTCTTTTTTCTAATAGTACTAAGAAAATTTGAAAGATATATAACTTTTTATTTCGATATATTAATATAGAAATTCATTGGATTAAGTGTTTTTTTTCAACTAAGAGAGCATAAAATCATAGAATATTAAAATTACATGGAATCTTCAAAATAGTATTGTTCAATTTTCTACCCAAGTCACAATGTCACCAACTCTAATCTTGAAAACTTTAGATTATTTTTTAATGATTGGTAGATGACCACATCAAAAATCACTTTTTTCTAAGTTTTGAATATCTCATAATGTAAAAGATCTTTGAAGAAATACACAATAACCTCTCTCCTCACTAAGCTCCAGAATCAATAGAAAACGAGTAATTAGCTCTGCAGATATATATTGAGCAAAATCTGGAGGACAGATCTTAAATGAAGTTTTAGAATGATGCCATTTATTTTAAAATATCAGGCAGAAATATATGTAATTAACGGAAAAGCATTGTAAAGAATTTAAGAGTAGGTTATAAGAATATATACTTTTATAATAATTGAGTTTGGGGTATTCTTTCGCAACAAATAAGGTCAAATTCTTGTTAATAAATGGACATTATTTTGTCATGCAATCTAAATACTCATAATTGGAATAAATTTGGTAGTAATAATGGTGAACCGTTTTTGAGTTTATGAATTTAGGAGAAAACCTGATACCATCTGGAGATAGCTATTGTCTTTCCATTAATCCAAGCATAGAATCATAATTCATCCTTTTCTTTTCCTAGCCAGAATTTGAAAAGCACAGAAAGGATTCCAAAAGGGAGACTTCACTGTTCTGTGGAAAGAGATAATGTGCCCCAAAGAAGTTTGGTTAGGAGCAGGACGGTCAGGAACCTCTGAATAAGAATTGTTGAAAGGAGAAGACTGTGGAAAGGTAAAAAGAGTAGAGAGAAACATATCTACATTTTTTCTGGCATATCTCTATTTCTCATAATTTCTAAGTATTACTGAAAGTATTCCCACCAATGGAGAATTTCCTTAAAATTTGTTTGTTCACATTGCTACAATAGGAAGATAAAATCATGTATAACAATGTTTAGTGAAGTTTTATTTTTGATGGTCAAATACTAGACCAACCCAGATTTCCTCCAAAAAATGAGTAATTAAATTTAGGGTGCATACATGGTGTGGAATATTACTCAGCAATAAAAAAAAAGAAACCAATTCTTAATTCATGCAGCAACTCAAATCCATGCAATTAAACTGAGTGAAAAAAAAAAAAAAGCCAGTTCCAAAGTGCTATATACTAGATAATTCTGTTTATATGCATCTTTAGATGAACATCTTTAGATGATAAAATTATAGAACTTAGAATGGATTGGTGATTTTCAGAAGTTGGGTACAGGAGTAGGACATTATGGTGATAGAACTTTTCTGGGTATGATTTTAAACCATGGGTTTGCAAGACGTTACCATTGAGGGAAAGTCACTTTATTTTTCATTTTCAGGTGTGTGTTTTTGTTTTTCTATTTTAGGTTCTGTGCCTCTTCTCTCTACATATATTTTAAAAGTAAGCTTGCGTGTCTACAAAAAAGTCCTGATGGGATTTAAGCAGGAATTACAGCATACCTCATTTTAATGTGTTTTACTTTACTGCACTGCTCAGACAGTGCATGATTTTGCAAATTGAAGGTCTGTGGCAACTCTGCATTAAACAAGAGTATCATGCCATATTTTTCCCAACAGCATGTGCTCACTCCATGGCTCTGTGACACATTTTGATATTTCTCATATAGTTCAAATTTTTTCTTTATTATTATATCTACTGTGGTGATCTGTGGTCAGTGATCTTTGATGTTACTAGTATAATTGTTTTGGGTTCTAGGAGCTGTGCCCACATAAGACAGTGAATGCTGTGCGTGATCTGACCGCTCCACTGACTCACGGCTCCCATCTCTCCTTCTCAGGGCTCCCTGCTCCCTGACACACAAAGTAAGAAATGAGGCCAAATCATAATCCTACAATGACCTTTAAGTCTTTAAGAGAAAGGAAGAGCTGCCTATCTCTACTCTAAATGAAAAGCTGGAAATGACTAAGCTTAGTGAAGAAGATATGTCAAAAGCTGAGATAGGATGAACCTAGACTTCTGATACCAAACAACTGAATTGTGAGTTTAAAGGTAAAGCTCTTAAAGGAAATTAAAAGTGCTGCTAGAGTGAATACATAAATGATAAGAAGCAAAATGGCCTATTGCTGATATGGAGACAGCAATCTGGTTAGACAATCACACCAGTCACAATATTCCTGTAAGTCAAAGTCTAATCCAGAACGAAGCTCTAACTCTCCTTAATTCTATGAAAATAGAGGTGAAGAGACTGCAGAAGAACAGTCTGAGGCTAGCAGATCTTGGTTCATTTGGTTCACACTGATGAAGCTGACTCACTAAAAAACTATTTTCAGCGTAGATGAAGCAGCTTTATAGCGAAGGAGATGCACCAAGGAATTTCTTAGCAAGAGCTAGTCAGTGCCTGACTTCAAATCTTCAAATAACAGGCTGACTCCCTTGTGAAGGGTCAGTGGAGCTGTGACTTTAAGTTGAAGGTAATGCTTACTTATCATTCTGAAAAATCTTGGGACCCTTAAGAATTACTCTAATTCTACTCTTTCTGTGCTTTATAAATGGAACAACAAAGCCTAGATAATGGCACATATGTTTACAACATGGTTTACTAAATGTTTTAAGCTCACTGCTTAGAACTACTGCTCATAAAAAAAAAAGATTCCTTTCGAAATATTAATACTCATTGACAATGTACTTTGTTACCCAAGGCATGTTTAGGAGTTATTTTTTTCATGCCTGATAATACAAACTTCATTCTGAAGTCCATGGATAAAGGAGTAATTTTGACTCTTTATTTCTTTTTTGTTAAGAAATACATTTTCTAAGACTATTTATGCTGTAGATAATGATTCCTCTAATACATCAATTAAAATAAATTAAAAGCCTTCTGGAAAGATTACACCAATCTAGGATTCACTTTTAAGAATATTTATGATTCATAGGAGGATGTCAAAATATCAATATTAATAGAACTTTAGAAAATGTTGATTCCAACCCTCATGGATGTGTTTGAGGAGTTCGAGACATGACTGGAGGATATAACTGCAGATGTGGTAGAAATAGCAACACAACTAGAATTCGAAGAGAAGTATGAAGATATGATTACATTCTTACAATCTCATAATAAAATTTGAATGGATGAGATATTGCTTCTTATGAAGGAGTAAAGAAAGTAGTGTACTGAGATGGAATCTACTGCTGGTGAAGATACTGTCAACACTGCTGAAAGACAACAGAAGACTTAGACATTACATAAGTTTAGTTGACAAAGCAGTGGCAGGATTTGAAAGGACTGATTCCAATTCAGAAAGAATTTTCACTATGGGTGGTTAAAAGGCTATCAAACAGCATCAAATGCTCCAGAGAAATCTTTGTGAAAGGAAGAATCAGTTGATGCAATAATTGTTTGATTCTACAAAATTGCTACATCAGTTAACACCCTAATCACTCAGCAACCATCAATTTTGAGGAAAGACCCTCTCTGGCAACAAAAAGCTTAAACTCCCTGTGAGCTAGATTATGGCTAGCATTTTTTAGCAATAAAATATTTTAAATTAAAGAATGTATATTTTTAGACAGTACCATCACACACTTAATAAACTATAAAGCTTAAATATGCAGTGGAAAATAAGAAATTAAAATGATTCATTTTATTGTGGCATTTGCTTTATTGCAGTGGTGTGGAAATAAACCCAGATATCTCTGAGATTTGCCTGTATATTAATCCTATGGATGAATTGGGAAGAATGTTCATTTTATACTATCTTGAGCCTTCTGATACCTAAACACAGTATTTCTCTTGTAGATTTACTTTTTGTTTTTTATAGGAAAGGTACAGACTGGAATGAAAGTGAGCAGAGGCAGGCAGGCAGGAAGAGAGACGAGGAAGAAGCATTTTATTTAGTTGTTCATTTTGGTTGCTCCCACTAGCCCCAGGAAATGAACCTGGGACTTTGGTATGTATGTGGATAGCCATTTCTCCACCACAGCATACCTGATTTAATTTTATTTTAATTCCTTCAAAAACATTTCATAAGTTTCAGTATAAAGAATTTGTACACATTTATCAAATTTATACCTAAGTAATTACTTTTCTTTGGAGTGGTTATAAGTATTTTAGGTGTGTTTTTAATGGTGCTTTAGATTTCGGTTTCCAGATTAGTTGTTAATACATGGGAAAGTGATGGATGCTTAACATTGATCTTGTATCCTGAGAACTTACCAAACTCCCTCATTAGTTCTTGGAGGTTATTTTGTTGTTGTTGTTGTTGTTGTTGTGGATTCCTTGGAATTTTCTATGCAAATAATCATGTCGTCTGAAAATAGTTTTATTTTTTTCCTTCCAAACTGCCAATGTTTTTGTTCCTTGTTAAACTTCTAGTACCTGATTGATAGGTAGCAGAGAGAGCAGACATCTTTACCTTGTTCCTAATCTTAGAGAGAAACTCATTGGTAAGTTCATTCACCAATAAATATGATGGTAGCTATGTAATTGTTGGTAGAGTGTTGTTATTTCTCTAAGTTCTCTTCTGTTTTCAGAGAGATTTTTTATGAATGAATGTTGCATTTTCTCAAATGCTTTTTTAATATAAGTTGATATCATCATTTGTCTTTTCTTTAATCTGTTTATATGTGGATTATACAGACTGATTTTGAATGTCAACAGTCTTGCAAATGTGGAAGAAAGTTCATTTAGTCATGGCGTATGATTATTTTAATACATTTGATTTGGTGTTTTTGCATATAAGTTAATGAGGGATATTGGTAGCTTGATTCTCATAAAGATTATATAAAATCACTGTTAACTTTTTTGAAAGTATTTGGCAGACTTTTTCAGTAAAACCATATGGTATGGATACTTATTTTTAGGAGATTTTAATTACAATTCAAATTCTTTAATGGTTTTAGAACTATTAAGGTTAATGATTTCATACTGGTTGAGTTTAGGTAGCTTGTGATTTTTAAGGAATTGGCACATTTCTTGGATGTTGTTGAGTTTATGAGCTTTCAGCGTTAAGACATATGCATATTCTGCTTTGGTAGCCAACCTCCAAGACCAGCCTTGATGATCCCTGCTTCCTGCAGTCTCCCTCTACATTACACCTAAGTTGGTCAGTGTGAGTTATAGAATATGTCAGAAGTAATCATTCTGTCTCTTCCAACATTAGGGTATAAAAGACATTACAGCTTACATGATCTCTCTGATTGTGGCTCTGAGGAAAATCAACTGCTGTAGTGTGGTGAAGAACTAAGAAAGTCACTGGAGATGAGGCATGTGAGTGTTCTATCTTGAAGGGAGATCCTCAGTCCAATCAAACTTCCAGAGGCCTGCAGCCCTAGCCAACATCTTCAGCAACACCATGAGAGCCCCTGTGCCAGAATTACCTAGTTAGTTAATCTGCTGCTAGATTTGTGACTCTTGGTAACTGTGTGAGATAATAAACGTCATTTTGATCTGTTAAGTTGGGGAGTGATTTGTGAGGCAGCAGCAGTATATAATTAATGGGATGCCAGTAATTCAATGTGACTTTCAGTTAACTATACCAAAATGACTTTCCTTTTCCTCCACTCTCATTTACGTAACAATTCATTCAGGTTTTCTACCACTTAATAACCCCCTACTGCATGCTATGTAGTTCTGGGATACTCAACACGATACATGAATACAAAATACGTTAAACAGAATATTAACAGGATGTTAAATGGGATTGTTTTCTCTCAGCTTCCAGTTTAGAAACAAGTAGTGGGAATGCCCTTAAATTCCAAAGAAAATTTCTGAAAGTTACAATACTTACCTCCCTGGTTCTTAAGAAAGATGGTAGACTGAGCCTTGTTGCCTTCCAACAATTAACTTCTATGACAGCTACTAGTTTTTCCATAAAATAAAGGCCGAAAATAGGCAAGGAATTTATAAATTAGAGCTGTTAGAATAAGAAGAATATGAAGGAAATTCCCTGGATTTTCCCCTCTTTTTCCCCTAGAAAGAGTTTATCCTTCACCCACATAAGGGAACCTCTAAAGAGTTGAAGTGCCCCAATAAGACTGACAACGGGTCCCTGGTTTGATGGAATTGAGCTATAGACACCCACATACCTAAATCAGAATAGCTACAGAGCTGAGAAAGCTATCCGGAGGTGGTGTGCCTGCACTGTGGTGTGGAGGCTACAAACTAGTAGAGAAACCAACATCTGCTTCTTTTCTGGATCATTCCAGAAGGACACTGGCTGGAGTAGACTGCTACTGCAGAAAATGAGAGGTACAGGAGTGGCCAGACAACCTTAGCACCTGTGCACAACCTTTGTCCTTTTCCTTTCAATTTCCCTTCGGTGCTCCTGGGAAACTAGAAGCAGCAGAGAGTGGGAGTAAAGGAATCATAGAATATCAAACATTCTCTGCACACACACATACATATACAGACAAATACACACACAGACAAAATCACACATTGTCGGGAAAATAATTTAAGCCTCCTGATTTTGGACAGAGGGAAAAAATAAAATTGAATATGAAATTTAAGTTTCAAATGGACTTTAATTTGCCAGAAAGTGACCGGGAATCTTTGAAAATGCTTGAATTATAACAGGAGTCTGATAAAGAAAATATAGCAAAACATGTTCAAAAAGATTTGTTAGAGAACAGCCTTTTTGGTTAGAGTTTGGCTCTTCAATAAGTAAACTAATCAAAAATAATAAAAAATCAAGATGCTTTATCTCCAGTGTCTGAATATTTATGAATATTAGTCCCATACTCCCAGCAATCCACAATGTGGAGGAAATGACCTAGAAGTTCCTTCCTTAGCTATCGACCTGATCCAGGTATAGAACAGATGTAGAAGAGGCAGAATATCAGAAGAATTGTGAGGTAAAAATAACTTTGGTAAGGGAAAAAAGATCCAAGTCGAAAATAAGAAGTAAAAAGAAACAGAAGGTCAGATAACAAACCTGTCCTTAGTGTGTAGGGACCTGTGTCCCAGAGCCGAGCAGGTCTACCTCTGTTCTTTACTCCCCGGCTGCTGCTACGTAATACAGCTCCTCCTGACTCAGCATCAAGATGCATCCCTGTCACCAAGGCATAAGGATCTATAGAACCCTAATAGTTGGTACAGAGTAGGATGGGAAAAGTTTGAGTAGAAGGAATTATTTTAAAAAATCTTAACCAAGAAACCTGGGAAGAAATCATTCAAAGAAACTCTGGGTGATCTTCCTAAGACTCCGGAGATAACTCAGAGTTTGCTTCAACTAAAAGTTTCTTTGGATGAGAAGTCCTTTGTTTTTCTCCACTAAGCACAGAACCTAGTAGGAGTATCAGTTGCCAATTTGCAACGATGAACAGACATCCTACTTCTAGTAATAAGATGGGATATGGCCTTGGTCCTGTGAACACAGATGTGTTATAATGATTTTTCAGTCGATACCAATTGGCCTGAAAGAAATAAGTTGCTTTTATAAATCACTTACTAGAAACAGTAATGTCATCTCTACTATGTTTGGCTATATTTTCACTCAGCATCAAATAATAGCTCACCATCATAAGACAAAAAAAATGTACTGGATTATTTAAGACATGGGGTTCAGAAAGTCAGCAGATATTTCCTCTGCTTTTTAAAAGTCTCTGCTAAGGGATCTTACATAATTCTGCATACTCACTCCTGCCTCTGCGGATCAAGATAAGAGACTTCTATCTTTCAGTAAGTTTTGTACTTCACAAAACAATTTAAAGTAAGTATGATTGGTGGATTTTTGGAACAAGATGGATTTGTTCTGTCAGAAACATGCAAAATGAAGAAGAAATATAGGTCTCGTAAAGACGTTTCCTTTTAATTTATATATAACTTTCAACTAGTATTTAACCTGTCCTACCCTTAATGTGCTCATCTGTAAAATCAGACAATAATATCTTCCCTCTTTATTATAAAGTGCTGTTATGAAGGCTAATCAGTTAACACATTTATACAGATTATCATCCCTTGCTGTGTCATGTCAGTGTCCTCCTTCTGGTTTCCTGCCCATTTCCCCCGGTCAATCATATTTGCTTTCATCATATAATCATACAATCAAAGAAATTCGTTAATGTAATTACCCAGTTCTCTTACACCTATCATTGTTGATCAGAGAAGAGGAAGTATTCACATTGCAGTCAAGGCATCCCACAAAGAGTCAATGTACCTTTTCCACCTCAATTCTCATTCCTCAACTCTCCTCAACATGAGTGCGGTGGACTCCAGGCGGACTAGCACATGAAATATATTTGCCTTCAGCTTTTATTGATCCCTAGAGTAAAAAGAGTGTACACCTTGTGCTTGCATATTCAGATATTCTCCACAATCTTAAGGCTGTCCTGTGAAAACTGACATGTAATGCCTGTGCCATTGAGTTGGGATAGACTATTACTCATCCTTCAACTTTCTTCCCGCTTTTATATTGTCGCCTTGAGGAAAGAGATGATGTGTTGTTTGTTGTTTGTATATTTTTACATCAGAAGGAATAATGTCATGCATATGCTAGATGCTCAATAAGTGGTTTTTAAACACCAAATGATTTCTTGATGCTACAAATTTGTATCAATGGAAGCCCTGTTATCTAATTTCCATCTTCCAAGAGACCACCCTGGAAGATGGAGATAGGTTTTCTTTCCCACTCTGAACCCTAAAAGCTCTCTAAGGAAACAGGAAGTCATGGCCCAGGAGAGCCAAATGTGCTCAGAGGTTCTCGGGAGAGTGACCGGTATCCAAAATAAAGACTTCAGAGGTGTACCCTTCTGCCTATATTAACAAACCCCTAAATCTTGAATTATCTTTGATAGTAAACAAGAAGTCATTCTCCTAGTATCTGAAAATTCTTAGCTATCAGTAGGTAACCATGCAAAGGCTGTTTGGTAAAAGAATTTGACTCCGATGTCTCCCTAGAAAATCGATCTCCTCAATTCAAGGAAATGTTCATTCTGATTTCTTTCCAGTAACACAAAGAAGACTTAAATCAGAAGATTTAACTCTCTAAGCTCAAGTAAGGTCTTAACTTGAAGTGGCATTCGAAGTATTTCTGCTTCAGGATATGGAGCTTATTTAAGAGGAAATGGAATTGACTTTGTCTAGAAGCAAATGCAATGAGGAGATCTGAATGGAGAAAGGAATTTCTGCCCTCTGCAACACACTCCATTAACAAAGAAACAACAACAAAAAGGAATGGATTGCATGATTTCTTCTTTCCCTTGAAATTGTCAAAAGCACCATTATTTTCTCAGGAGTACAAATTTGAAGTCTAAGATTTTGTTTTAGCATTTTTTTTTTTTTAACCTCACTCCTCTTTTATTAGTCATTCACGTCATGATGATTTTTCCTTTGGGAATAGCTATTGAATTGGTCCCTTCCTCGTCTCCCTATTCCTGTGGCTACCTAGTCATGTATGACCTAGACATAAAATATTGTTATTCATTCCTCATAAGTGCCCAGCTTATCAAAACACTGTCCTTACATGCTGCAGAAAATCTTCATATCAATATTTCTAAAAGATTTCTTCATCGTATTTCTTCATGGTCAAAATTCTCCAGAGTCCCATTAAACTTATTTATTAGTGATGCCTAGACATTTCATTCCAGTGTTTCAAGTGGTCAGAACCCTTTTTCCTAGTTCCATCTGCTATAGCTTTAAATTATCCTATTAAAATACAGGTTAAATATCAAAATATTATTTTTCTTTAGAAGCATGTATTTGCACTGCATATTATCATATACCTTTGTGTGCTTAATATACAAATAATGTCTTAGATTACTTGTTAGTTCACCTTGATTGAAATTGATGCTAAAAGAAATATATTATATTTATTTTACGACTTTACTTTCTCCACATCCACTGCCTTCTTCCTTCAGTTGTACTCACAGGAAGGAGAAAGCCCCAAATGTTCAGTTAGAGTTACAGAGCCCTCCTGCCCCTCCTCCAACACCTTTTCTAAATGTGCTCTTTCCTCCAGTCAAAGCCAAGAGCCCTTTCCTTCAAATAAGCCTCACAATGAGATCACACTTTGTTCTTTTTTATGTATTAATTTTTATTATTATTTATTATTTCTTTTGTTCACATTGCTTTATTCATTTTTGGATATTGACATTGCCTCCCCATCTATATTTCACACCACACCCTCCACCAGAGTAGGACCTCAACCTCACAGAGAACTTTGGGGAAGAAACAGCTATGGCAAAGAGGCCAAAGTAGAACTAAGTAATTGGGACTACATCAAAGTGAAGAACTTCTGCACAGAAAAAGAAAGCACCACTAAAGCAAAAAGACAATCCATAGGATTGGAGAAGATCTTGGAGAAGATCTCACACAGGTACATCAGATAAGACCTCAGTTTCCAAAACATACGAAGAGCTCACATACCTCAGCAATAAAAAAGGCAGATGACCCACACTTTGTTCTTATACCCACTTTATTATGGCACTTAGTTGCCTACCAGCTTAATACTCCCTGGTGAGTCTCCCCTCAGCTGTTTCTGAGCTCCTTTCCAGATATTTCCTCCTGTGTGCTGCACAACAGTGGTTTCCATTCCATGCACTCTGACTTCCTTCCCTGGTTTCTGTGACTACTGAGTGGAACTCCTCCTCAGGAGAGACGCCCACCCTGACTTACAGAGAGGAGGGCAGAGGTTTCCTTTTGGCTACTCTTGCAAACAGACTACTCCTGTAAATGGTTGCTTCTCCTCAGCACAGATGACATCTGGTTATGACCACTGTGGAGACTTGTCTACAAATATAGAGGTCACCTTTGTCACTTACAGGGTACTTCCCAGCTACTGCTAGAAATCGTTCTGTTTTGAGAGTCAGTCATCACTTCAGATTTATCACTCCTGTTTCCTACCTCCACTCCAGATGTTAGGGGTGACTTAGCTATAGAACACATACTTCTAAAGAAATATATAATTTTTAGACATAGGGTAATTTTAATGCAGATTTAGAAAAGCAGATGTCATAATTTCAAAACATTTTCATTCTGTTGTTATATATAAAATGTTGAGCTAAGAGTAATAATTGGTGAGTTAAGTAAACATTCTTATAATTAACACATTAAAAAAATCAAGCATAATGGAAGTAAACAATACAAAATGAAATGAACAATGAACAAATGAAATAAAACAGTGGCAAAAATGCCATATTGTAAAATTTGCTGTAACTTACTTAAGAAGGGAAAAAATATCAAACTTCATAGAAATAATTTTATGCAGTTCAAAAATAAAATTGTACAGTTTTGAAACATCAAAATATCTCCACAAATTTAGGTTAGAAATAGTTACACAGGAAATTTGAACTTCACAGAAATTATGGCCACAACAGACAACTCATAATTGTCTATGAGTCAAATTCGATTTTAACAAAAATTAGATCTTCTTCATGAAATGTACACTAAAAAAATTTACTCAGATGAAAACAATTTCAGTAGGGTTAGATAATTTTTTTTTTAATTTGAAGCAATTTAATTCTGAATAGAAAATTGATGAAGGAACAAATTACTATAATGCAGTTTATTCCAGAAAATTATTTTTCGAGTGAAAGAAAGTCAGTGTTAATATGTGAAAGTAAAGTGTGAAAATATACTCAGTCTACAAACAGGTCAAATGTTGCTGTCGTGGGGTGAATGCAAAGTTCAGTCAGGGGACATAGAGCCTCTACACACTCCTCTCTCTGCCTTGCTGAGACTTCTTTAATGTCTCCTCAGCAGTGACTGTTATCATGGGTCCCAACCCCAGAGAAATGCCACACTTGCATTCTGGTAGATTTGTTTTAAGTTCTAATAAACACAGGTGTGCGTGCATGCGTGGACACACACACACACACACACACACACACACACACGGTGGTTAAAGTGGCTAAAGAAAGTAGTCTTCTGAGATGTAAAGAAAATGATTTGTTTCTGGAAATGGAACAAATCTCCTTTCATGGGTTTTATAACTTTGTACCTCCAGCTGACGCCAGTGTAAAGCGAAAAATATTCCCATCACTTAGGCCCCTGTATGCAGGAGAACTAGAGACTGTGAAGACCAGGAGGCTAGTTACTTTAGAGGAAGTAGGATGGATATATTCCAGGCTCTCTGCTAGAGTTTTTGTGAAAAAAACAAATTATCGTAGTGAGTTACTTTTAGTCAATTCTGAATACAATTTTAAAAATGAGAGATATTTTTTCCTTGTTCTCTTTACATCTCACATCTAAGGGCACTCTGTCACTTCTAGTTCTAAGTAACCAGTCTTTCACAGCACATAGTCCTCACCCCAACACCCTCCCTGGACGTGTCTTTCCAGCAATGCATAGGATGCTGGCTGACCCTCAATACAATCCTATTTCTCCAACTGTTTCTCATATGAGTCTCACAGGGCTGCTGAAAATATACTTCTTTCTGATTTATAAATCACTGCTAGAGTTCAGATATCTCACACAATTTCAGTGTGTTACCCCTCAAATGAATTTGCATTTTAACGGAAGACTCTAAGGAAAATACGTCTTACTGATTTGATTTTAAATTAGCCTAATTTAACTACATTGCTATTTTGATATGAACATTAATGGTGTGCTGATCAAATTTATAGGAATCATGAGGTGGGAATCACTGCTAAATTTGATCACAGAATATGTAACACATGATTCTGGAAAAATGTGCACATACATGTATATGTGTATATATGTAGAAATAGAGATCCTACCTCATAACCTGCCAACCAACCAATAAACAAAAAAAACACAATTTCAGATCAATTCAAGATCACAGGTCTGAATATTAAGAATAAAACTATAAGCATTTTGTGGAATATCTTTGTAATTTTAAAATAGGCAGATATTGGGTGCACCCCACCTACATCCCACATACATCCCAAGGTCCAGGGCTCAAGACCAGGGGCCAGAGTGAACAACAAATGTGAGCAAATAAGTGAAAAAAATTAATAATAAAGCTCTTCCTCTTCTCTCTTCCTTCCTTACTGTTTGCCTACTCACCTTAATTCCTGCCTGTACCTTTAAAAAAAGTAGGCAGCTATTTCTTAAGCAGAACACGGAAGTACCAAACATAAGCATAGTGATAAAAAATTGAAATGGAATATGAAAAATTATGAAATTAAGATTAATTAAAATATTTCTCATCTTTGATTCTCCCAGATATCAAATGCATTTATAGCACCCTGATGAAGATTTTGTATTCTGAAATCACATCTTAGATTCAGAAATAATTTTTTTTAATATTTTAAAATTAATAAATTCTGAAAATTAATAAATTATGGCATGACTAAGTAAAATACAAGCCACAAACTGTGAGAAAGTATTTATAAATACCCACTCAAAGCAGACTGGATAAATAAACTCTGGTTCATTTTATACCATGCGACACTAGATAGCAATGAGAAGTAATGGTCTCCATATAATATGCATGCATGTCATAAACATAATATTGAGTATAAGAATCCGACCAAATAGTGCATACTTAGGATTCCATATATGTGTTCAAAAGAGCAACACTGTAAGTTAGAAGTCATAATGGAGATTACCCAAGGACAGATGGTTATGTATTGACTGGAAAGGGACATAAGGGAATAAAAGCAGGCTTCTAAGATGTTGGAAATATTCCTTTCTTTGACTTAGATGCCAGATTCACAGGTGTATTTGGTAAAAATAAACAAACAAATAAATAAGATTATGTATGTGTGTATATATCAAGTGGTACAATTGGGTTATGTTCACTAATTTTTTGCATATGTAATTCAATAAAATGCTATAAACATTAAAATCAACTTAAGCAGGACAAATGCACAGTTCTTTCTTAGGAGTCAAAAGCAATTGCAAATTACAGAGTCATTGGTCTGATGCCACTAGCTGTGAAACGTTCATGAGCGTTAATTACTGCAATCCTAATCCAAGTGAAGAAGCAAGTGTGGAAACCAAATTCCTACTATAATTGGCTCTCTAATACCAGAGTTAAATATATTTCATTTTAGATCTGGCAGAATCAATACCCAGAGAGGTCTGAGCTCAATCAAATTTAGGTGCATTTTAAGCAAAAAAGTTAGAACCGAATATCATGTTTCCTGACTCTCTCGCCCAGAGCACATTCCTTTTAAATCTGTGCTTCCCAAACATGGCTAAGCATAAGATTGATCTTTGGAAATTCCAGAAAATTGGAAAACAAAAGACCCCTCTAGATCACTCTGATACAACAAATTAGGGATCAGTGTTCTGGTCTATTCCAGACTGCTGTCTCAGAAAAGGAGATTTGATGGTTTTGCTCTACTCATTTTTTCATTCACTATGATTGTTGAATCAGATTTAGTTTCTACTTTATGCAAGGCAGTTCTTTGGCAATACATAAACAAATTATAATAAAGACCATACCAAATTTCCGGTCAAAGCATACCCTCCTTTCTGAATAGTCAATATGTTTAAATCATATTCTAAATTATGTATATATAATATATATATATATATATATCCCTTTTTTCAAAAAATAAGACAAACCTCAAAACCTGACTGTGAGTCAAAAAATATGCATAGCAACAAATTCAACTCTGAAAGGATTTTGGCACTCAAAATCTCATAGACAGAATGAGACAAAACTCAAGTTCACAAAAACAGACATTTTAGACATTGCCTGTATCTGGGCTCAGCTTGCACAAAGCTGTGTTGCTGAAGTGCTGGCCTGCTGGCTCAGGAGCTGAGGGGTTCCTGCTGTCTCAATTACAGAGCAAAATGGGAGACAATAAAAGGCTTAAGTCTGCACCTCAGAGAGTGGGAGTGGCAGCAACAAGGCAGAGTGGCTAAATACAGAGAGAGTAAAACATTTTCTATATAAGATGAGCTTGCAAGTAAAAATTCTAAAGCATATGAAAATATTACTCAGAAAAGAGAGCAAAAAATATAAATTTCGGACATAAATTTGCTTTACCAAATAAGGCAAGGAATAAAAGAAAATAAAATGACATTAAAATTTCTAATTTTTTTTAAATAGAAGCAATGATGATTTGCAATACAATATAAGTTTTAGATATGTAGGTTCACTCTTCATCAAATATGGAATAACATACCACACCCATCACCAAATTTCTAATAGTCCTGTACCCTTGCCCATTAACCCCACTACCCTTTGCTCCCACACTCCACTCCATTTCCCCTTTGGTAATCTCAGTTTTGTTTTCAAAGCCTAGTTTGTATTTTGTTTTGTTTGTTCTTTTGCTTTATTTCTGTCTATTTCATATGTGAATGGTAATTCTCTAAGATTCTTAAAAAAGAAAGTGGTACAAAAATGTTCATAAGATAAAAATAGTACTGTAGGACAAAAAAGGTGAAGTCTAAAGGATATGACAAGTAAATAATCTAAAATCTTAAAAATAAAAAATACAGTCATTAAAATAAAAAGCCAATAAAATGAACAAAATCTAACTAGGACATGGCTGAGATAAAAATTAGTGAATTAAAGGAATGAATAATTTATTACATGACACTGGATAATCTGATTATCCGTATAGACATATACTACACCTAGTGTGTATAATAGATAAATTAGTGATTGATACATATAAATCATTCATAATGTAAGTTAAAATAAATGAAAAATACATAAAGCTATTGGGAGAAAACATAGGTATATATCTTAAAGATTTCAGAGTAGCAAAATATTTACAAACTATCAAAATGATAGAGAAAATCAAAATCGAAATGATACAGGAAAAATAACAAGAAACCACATAATTTTTCATTTAAAACTTCTGCATGAAGAAAGATATGCAGACAAAACTGAAAGGTTTTTTAACAGAAATATGTTCCACATGTGTAATTCTGTATCCATAATATAAACAAAAACATATAGGTCAAATAAAGCAGATTGGGCTCCAATTATAAAAGACATTTCTAACGTTTACAACTTTTGAAAAAGTATTTACAATTTCAGGCATCAGTAAGCACAGTGACCCAGTATAGTGAGAGTAAATTTGTACAAACATGGCTGCGGTAGTTGACTAATACATACCATAGATTGACATTTGTTTATGGTGGGATGGAAATGACGATACTGATGACTTTAATAATGAGGCATTGTGCTAAGCTAAGCATTTGAGATATTACCTCACTTAATCCTTAAAATAACCCTGGAGGTTGCTACTATTTTATTGTCCCCATTTTACAAATAAAAGTAAATATCTCATCATTGGAAATCATTTAAATCCAGACTATTCTAATGCTAAGCCTTTAACACTTCATTGAGTTCCTTATTATTATTACAATGTGAAGATTTATGAAGTTAAAGAAATGGATTTCTAACTAGGAGATGAAAAGCACACTAAAGGTAGATTCTTTGATTATTTGGGTTTATCTAGAGTCCCTGAAAGCAAACTACTCATGATTGTACTTCAAATAATAATACTTGCTCTTCTAAAGTCTAGTTTTAAAATTCTATTAATGCAATTAACTCTACAACATAATATAAAGTTGTGAGAAAAACTAACAAAACCATGGAGGGGTATGTGCAAAAAAAAAAAAAAAAGTACTATAGAGAAAAAAGAAGAAAACATCTAGCTCTTGAGACTTCAGTGTGTGTGTGGTGGGGGGCAGAAAATATATGTGTACACTCCTGTGTGTTTGTGTGCATACGTGTACCCGTGTATGTTCCACCAGTTAGCGACCCAGTAAATTTACAAAGTCCGCATTTTCTAAGTGTTCCCCACTCTAGTCCTGTCATACACCTATTCCTTATCACTTGCAAAATCTGTTATATATTCTCTTAGTCTCCATCAAACCCTTCCCACACAGCTAACTGACAGGTCTGCATTTCATCTATAACTGAAGAAGAGAAACGTAGATGAGTCAAATATGCCAGAATTTTAATGTGTGGTGTAAAAGAAGTGTGGGTGTTTGCAAAGCTGAGTTTTGCTTGCTCCTCCAGTCTGGGGACCCTTTGGGGGATGACATGTAATTTGTCCACTTAGCCTCAGTGTCTATTCTGATTAAGAGGGGCACTTCCCCAAAGACACTGTGTCAAAGCAAAAGAGATGAATGGCAAGAGAATTAAGCCCAGACCAGAAAGTATCTGTCATTGGACCATCCTGGTGACGTTGATTCCTCAAAGAAAACATGAAGGATTAGATGGGTTCTGGCTCAGAGTCTGGGGTCAAGGGCCATGCCCACAACTAAAATGCAAAGTGTTCTGTGGGGTAGGAGATTAAAATGGTGGAAAAGGAGAAATGACAGAATGCTGATGTATGTGCTTTCACATCTTAACCACATTCAGTGGAGGGGCAGGGAGCATACTTGGTGCTTAAGAGAGTCTGAGGTAAAGATGGGGAGCAAGAACCAATCTCCCCAGCTCTCCTGTGTACTTGACCTTTGTCCAGACAGAAAGTTCCAATAAGCATTGTGTTTTTTGTCCTGTATCCTAATTCTCATAGCCATCAGAATCTAGAAACTGAAAGTGTCAAAGACCTTTTGAATGATTTTTCTTATGAAGTCCTAACCAAACATACTACCTATTTTCTCAGTGCTAACTAGGAATGCGTGCTCGTGTGCGTGTGTGTGTGTGTGTGTGTGTGTGTGTATAAACATAATTGGGATATAGATTGGATCTCCAAGTTTTGAAGCCAAGGAAGTACATCTCCAGATATCCATGCAAAATGACCCCTTTACCAGAACCCACAGAGGTAGCCATGAAGTTCAGGGGAATTTGCATCTTGGTGCTACTTCAGTCCAGGACTGAGCTCTACCAGAACTGAGAACTGAGATTTTGTGTATCTGAGCAGGAGAGACTAAGAGAGAAAACGGTTCCTGGAGTTTAAATTTCTGAGTCTGTAAAGGGGGGCTCTTCTCAACTTATAAAACTAGAGAATCATGAGTTTAACAAAAATCTATTTAATTTTCGATCCCAGATCTTTACAACAGCTCATCTCTGAAATCAGGGTTCTAGTAAGTCCACTTGAAATCAGCAACAAAGCACACAGAAGGTAAGTTCTAAGACTAGGTGCATCCTTGTGGCAATCTGAAAATAATGAGCTAAAACAGCCTGATGATGTTCCATTAGAATGGCTTCTTTGGAGAGTTCACCATACACGGGGTGTGAACAGATGTGAAGGACGGGGACAGTGCGAGGACCGCAGGCATTGCGAGTCTCTCAGAACAAGCAAAGCTCTGATTTAAACATCTCATCTCTGCAACTGGAATGCTTGCCTCTATGCTATCCATCTCAGTAAGGTGATTCATTATGAGACTCAAATAAGGAAATTATCTCAGTCTGCTCACATTGTTGTAACAAAACACCAGAGATTGAATGATTTCAATAATAGATCATTCTTCTATTTAAAGGTAAACCATTCCAGCAGTTTTTATTAGTTTATGTTCATAAATACACATGTAGCGGTCTCACTAGATGTCCATTTTCCCTTTAAATTTGAATGTGGAGTATTAGGAGAGGCTTATCCATGTCAAGGTGCAGGAAGCAGAGATCACCCTTCACTGCTACCTCTAGAAGCAAAATCAGTTAAGTGGAAATGATTATCATATATATTTTCTTTCTTCCTTTTGCATGTACGCAATGTAACAATAGTGACAGAGCAGAAAATCACAATCACCCAGCAAACCCGAGACAGTTGTTGTCCACTTACATTGACAAATACAGCACAGAAGACATTGTGAATTGGGGTGTCATCAAAGAAGAGATAGGAGAATCTCATTTTCTTTATTACTCTCTTCTAAATTTAGGTGTTCTAAACAACATCTATAGGCATTATATCCACACAACCCACAGCACCAAATGCTGCCATCTCCCCCGCACACCCTCATCAGAGGACGAGCACTTGGACAAACAGGCTGCAGTCTGTGCATTCACTTTCCATGCATGGACTGGCGCTCTGTTTCAGACGTTTTAGCGTCCTTCAAGCTTGTTAAAAGAAACTGGGAATTCTGGCTCGTTATCTGCCTGTGTTTTGTGTCAGCTGTGCGATTTGTTGCTCTGGATGGCGACCTGCTCGTGTTAGCATGCAGGGCTGAATTGCGTGCTGTCTCTGTTCGTCGCGGTGCTGCCTGGGCCTGAGGGGCTTCCAGCTGCAGCTGCAATTGCAGCTGCTATTGTAACTGAGACGTGGAAGGGCCAGAAGAATGAAGTTGTCCTTCTGCGGAATGTATGACTCTGGATAAATGAGATAAGAGCTCAGCTATAGGATTCGTGGCTTCCCCATTGCTTGGAAAACATGGACTCCGAGAAGAAGAAAGCCCACCACTTGAACTGCTAGCAAAGTGCATGTTTGATTCACAAGCATGAGGATCTCCTAACCCCAGCCAGGGTGAAATCCTACATGCACACATACACAGACCACTGCTGTTGATGCTTCTGAACGCTCAGAAGGCACATGCTCTTGAAAAGATGTCTCTGCCTGGCCCATTTTTCCATAATAAGGACAAATAAAAGAGTAGCTGCTCTGAAGAGAAAGGTCCATCAGAGTATAAATCAAAATCCACCCTTGTTAATAGGCTCTTCACTGGGTGGTCCGCTGTATGCCTTGCTGCACGTTACAAGATGCACAGAGGTCCTCATCGCAGCAAATTAAACACATATCTGAGACCTCAGAAAGTTCCTTTTTTAAAACCTGCATCACAGCTGACATGTCTTCACATTCGTTTATCAAAACCTGGTTTCAGGAGATGTGCGCGCTTGGTGAGGGCCCCGCAGATCGCTGGGAAGTGTCTTTCAGACCCAGTGACTGAACAGGCAGTTTGCCGGCGGAGGCCCAGCTCAATCAGCCCAGGAACGCGATGAGCCCTAGCCGCTAGGCTGGTGGCAGGGGCGTCCAGTTCTCTGGCCTCAGAGCCTCCTAGCCAGCCCCGTGGTCACTCGCAGGTAGTGGCAATCACTGTTGTCTCCTGGCTGATTGACTTGTCTCCCCTACACCGTCTCCCCCACCCCTCCACCCACCACAGCAGCGACTGGCCCTGTCTCAGGAGTCAGGAGCGCCAGGCCGCCCCGGGACCATGGCTCCCTGGCTGGCCCGCCCGGCCACGGCCAGCCACAGTGTCCGGATGTCCGATACTGAAGTGCCTGGCCTGAACCCTCTTCTGGACTTGCACATGGTGGGCATCTTGCTGTATTTTCTTCACATGGAGGCGAGAGAGAGGGAGAAGGAGAGTGGTCTCTTCTAAATGCCCTCATCTCATCAGGAGGGCTCTACCCCATTTCCCTGTCTAAACCTAATTTCTGAGGGAAGACTCCCCTCCAGATAATATTATGTTGGAGATCAGGGATTCAACACAACATACATATTTGGGTAAACATGAATGTTAAGTTCATGGCAATAATGAAAAAAGTTTTGTAAGTTACATAGAGCTCTGTAAATTCACTGTGGTATCATCATTACCATCACTACTAATGTAAGCTTCATATAACATGTTAGAACCTGTCACAACGTCCTGTCTTTTTCTCTGAAGGACTGTGGTGTCATAAGGAAACTTGTTAATATGCCCCAGGCCCCCTGCTCCCACCCCGGCTTTATATGAGCAAAGTAGGCTCCTGTCATGCCCAAGGTTATACAGCAATTGCTAAGGCAGGCTGGTTCAGAGGATTAGGACTTTGGAAACAGAAAAACTTGGCGAAAAATGTCATTTTTGCTATTTTGGTAAGTAATGTTCTTGGACAAGTTATTTTTCTCTCTCCAAGATTCAAGTTCTCGTTTGTAAAAGAAAGTTAATAATACCTACTTCATCAAGTTGTGGTGAAATTTCAATGAAATAATATATGTTACATGCAGATATTAGTATATGAACAGAGAACAGAAGCTTCATCAGTGTTATTATTTCTAAATGCTATTAGCTATTAAATGCTTCTGTTATATGCTCTTTCTCTTAGAATTATTATTAATCAAAAAGTTGGAATAAGCACCCAAGTTGCCTGAAAAATGGTACTCTTCATTAAGAAAAAAAAAGGCATGCATATCTAGTGATGCCAATATATTTTCCTGTGAAAATACTCACGAGAAGGCTAGTAGTCAAGAACCCAGGTCACAAAACTCAGTTGGGCTTAGTTGAGCCTTGTCATGAGAGTACCTGCTTTTCCTGAAAACCAACGACAATATTAAGTCTGGTTTGAAGCCATAGGTAAAACTTTCCCTTGCAAAAGACATCACTGACCCACTCTTTGGGAGATGTGGAGGGGAATTCTGGCCTCCTATTGCTGTCTTTCTGTCATAAGTCCACGTCTTTATGTTTAGAATCGTCCTTTTACTTTCAAAATTCAAGAACCAAAAATATTTTTAAAATTTTATAAAAGCAAAATATGAGTGCCCAGTTCAAACTGGTCTTGTTGCTCAGTTTTCAAGGACCAAATTCTCTGCCAGAGGGTGGCTGTTTTGCCTCTTATCTAAGCTCTCAGCTTAAGGAGAAAAAGTTAATGGTGAGCCCTGACAGATGACTGATGCTCTGAGCAGGCTTGGGTCCCCAGGCAGGAATCAACCCAAGGTCCAGACAGCAGCCATGTCTGGGGGTGCGGGCCATGGCTGATAACAAGACCGGAAACCCATCAGAGACACCCACCCCATTACCTCTGGGCCTCATCAAAATTACCTGCCAAAGAGACACTGCTCCAGACCAGCACCTTGTCAGCCTATTTTCTAATAGAAAACAGCTGCTCCAGTTGGAAGGTGGAGGTGGGAGTAGTGAAAGAACAGAAAAAGAGCCATTCATAATTTTGCTTCTTGTGCAGAACACTAAGTCCCAATCACAAGGCAAGTAAGAATGGGGAATTCTACCAATCCCCTGGGAATGATACTACCCACTTCTCTTTACTGATAGGAAGTCAAAGCTACTGAATTTAAATCACAGATGACTGTTAATCCTTAGCAATGTATTTAGAATAGGGTCTGGAAGCTGCTTAGAAGCATCCTAGAGATTACAGAAGCACTTTTGGGAAGAGAGTCTCCAATTTTATTTCTTTGGATTCATTGTTTAATTCCTTGACCAGTGCCTGCCACTTGATGTGTGCCCAGTAAATACCTGTTGAATACACTATGAAAGGATTTCACAAAATGGATTTTCTAAGGCTGGGCAGAGTAGATTTTTAAATGGATCAGATTAGAGTTCAATTCAATGTTCTCTCACTAATGCTGTCTTAGAAAAATTCCTTTACAGGCAGTACCTGATATTTATCAGTATGTTGTGGTTTTCCCAGCAACAGGCCAACATACAGATTCCTTTATTCTGTTTTTATTCATATCATTTGCAAGGTCTCTATTCTAGAGTCGCAAAGGGAATGATGTTGTTAATTCTCAGTTCTGGTGTGAGAGTTAATTTAGTTTTATAACATAAGATGTGTAAAACAATAGAATGCCTTATATAATGAAACCAAATGACCATGTATTCATTGCTAATATGTGATAGCTACCATTATCATTAACTTCTCTTTGAATATGGTCTCATGACTGCTGCATTGTAATGTCAGCATTGTATAATCTATATTGCCTAGTCGCATGAAATCTCATGTTTATAATACATTTTTAGCTGTCTGGGAAGAAGTCTGTAATTTTCTTAACATTGGTATTATTCCTGTTTGTTTTAAGAGAGATTTAGAACACATTCACACTGAACTCAGTCTATTTCTCCCTCTTGTCTAAACTTGTCTGTTGTCTTCTTCCTAAACCGAATCTGAATTCCAGGGAGTAGCTGATTGTGAAACATGTCTCAGTATTACATCTACTTGAGGAATACTCAGTTTACCCCAGCATCTGGCATTGCTCACTCTGGTTCTGATGAGGTCAGTCTTATGCCAAACTGAGTCACCAACTTCCTCTCTTCTTCCAAAGAAAACAGAAGTGCAATTCTATGGAACTTTTGTTATTATTAGTTTCTCAGTCTCCAGTTTCATTTTTATCGTAAGTAGCATCAATATCTGATGTGTAGCTGACAGGGAGAGTAGCGTGCCTCGAATGCATCATTTAGTTTAGCTGATTCAACAAAACACTTAAGCATGAATGTGCCTCTGTGTGTGTGTGTGCTGACCTCAATGCCTTAGTTTTCATGTTAGCTGGCAAAGACTGTCTCTAGAGAAATGATAAATAAGACACAGAACACAGTTTCTAACTTGTGTTTCATTTGGAGATTCTCAAATTGCATTTGGCAGATACTAAGTCATTATGACCTTGAGAAAATTCAGGTTTCCAAGGGTACAGCTTAGCACTTAGATTTTTTTTGTGAAAACAAGTGGTGAAGAGCAAAAGGTCATTAAAAACTCAGTAATCAGGGTTTTGCTAAGTAAGTGGCATCTGGTAAAGCTATGAATAAATGAATGAATGAATGAATGACATGATATTCTGTTTATATTGTCATCAAATTTCCAATAGCCATCATCAAGAGGAACTATAATCTTTGAATTTCAGTTTCCTTGAATGTAAGTGACACTTTCTTAATCATAATAAATCAAAACTAGTTGGTAGAGCTTGTATCCTTTTTCCGATATAAATATTAACAGGAAAAAAACTGAGTTAAAATATCCCATATTTTTCTTTGTATACTTTGTAACAAAATTTGTAAGTGATGAAACAAGAAAAAATAAACCCCAAAAGCTAATAATTATAATTATTATACTAGAACACATACACATTCTTTCCAAACTCACTAATTTCAAATCTAAAGAAAAATGTATATTAACATTGATAATGTAAACTCCATTCAATGTGAATCTCAGTGCTTAGGCTCTGATGTAAATTACAAGGGTCGTGAAGCAGAGATCTAAAATGCATTATGTCTATAAATTGAAAAATGACGAGCTACATGTGTGCATATGTTCATGTAATTTTTGCTTTTAACATACTAGTTTCTAAGTTTCTCAATAAAATAAAATCTTACACTTAAAAACATTAATCTAGTAACTCGAAATTTTGTATGTTGTCTGGCCAAGCATTTTGTTATTTTAAAATGAGATAGAGATTGCAAAACTCATTGTGGTATTTGAGCAACTGCATTTAGACGATTGTTGTGTGGAGGTGTCAAAAAAGATTAGACAGGTTTTGGCACAGGTCTTCTTAATATTTAAGAAATAAATTAGTACCTACTTTATTTTTCTTGTATCAGCATTGAAAGCCCACAATGTAACAATTATCAAAGAATTTACCATGTGCTAGTTAATTTATATTTCTCATATGTAATATGTATATGTCCCTACATAACAGGTAGATTACTTTTATTTTCATGTATAGATTAAGAAATGGAGGTTAGGTAAACTTATCCCTTTTTTTAAGGTAATTAAGATAAGTAGAGGTGCTAGGAATTAAACTCAGTTTTGGGTGACTCTTTAGACTATGATAATCTCGCCACTATTTTGACTTAGGTTAGCAAATAAAGGAGAAAAATTAAAACAAGTCCAAGAGATAATATACAAATCAGATATGCACTCGAAACTCTACACTTAAGGAATATTTTCAGTTTGAAGGGCTATATATTTTCATCTATATGTCCTGAAAAGTTGAAAGAAATGTGTTGCTTAAAGAGTGTAGGTTGCCACCATCTTGACCGTTCTTCCCTCTCCATTATTCTAGTATCTTGCGTTTGAGGAACATGCACTGAAACTTACACCTGAGTCTCTGGGTAAGGATAAGATACAATCTTACATCATGGATCCCAAAGATGACGTTTGCTAATTCATTCCTCATTTTATGTACTATATCAAAGGCTACAAATACACTTATTGAAGATAAATGGAATAAATGTCAGCAAAGTATAAATGTGAAAACGCAGATTATGATCAAATTTTCTGAGATTTATCTTTCTTTGGCCATTTCTATTGAAGTTTTAAAATGATTCAAAGTAAATACTAAATGTTTTCATTCAATTTTGCTTTTGGGAGAAGACCAGTGATATCACCAACTCATCAAAATACCCCAAACATCTGGTACATTCAAGAATTCTTTCACTTCAGAACTTTTACCCTCATGTATTTTAGAGGAAAGCATTTCTGGGTCATTTGCACTTATTTCAATAAAATGTTACTGGGTAATTCTCTTGGGCTCTATAAGTTGCTTCTGTAGGTCTGATTTTAAAGCCAAAGTACTACAAATGAAAAATTCTTAGTTAAAAAAACAACACACACACACACACAAAAAAAAACAACTGTGACCCTCCAAAGTTGTCAACTTTGCTAGATAAGTCAAAAGTCATCGGAAATGCTCTAAATAATGTTTTCATTTTGCAGAAGATATTAACCGAAAACCTGACAGGAAGGAGAGTTTTTCAGCATAGGGAAGGCAAGGCAATAATGAGCTGTGGAAGTTACCCAGGCGTGGGTTCCAATAATGGCTCCAAAAATTCCTTCTTAGAGACCTCTAATGATCACTTACTCAGGAAATCAGTTTGAAAGATACACATGGAAGATGTGTTTGAAATAATATAAAATATGCCTAACATATTGATCACAGGGATTACAAAATCTATGGCTAGAGCCATAGATCCCTGGAATGTGGGATACTAGCACATGCACATGGGAGAGGAGCACATAAGGTTGTGGCTCCCTGACACAATGCTGAGCATGCTGCTCAGGCAGCTGGGAGGATTCCCCACCCACAGACACCAACAATAGCAGTTTGAAGGAAACAAACTCCACCCTCATCACCCTACAGACTGGTGGCATATGTACCCTGAAGGCATGTGTGGTCACGGATGAAGATATTCTTCTTAAAGTCAAGAACACTTTTTTATCTTGGATCCTAAAATGACATGGATATTCTAGTAGATAATGGCAGTCATTCTGTGTTCACACAGCCAGGATTCAATTCCTGATTCTCGAGCAGGGTCAGTAGAACTCAACTCAAAATGAAAATTCAGGGCCCCTTGCCCAAAAATCAGGGTGAAATTAACATTAAAGATACTAAAAAACAAAACGTTTTTCTTTCTTCCACAATCTTTCTCTCTTGCTATAGTACTTTATTGGCTATTTAATGTCAATTTGTAAAGAAAAATTAAAAATGTAATTACTCATACAAATTTCATCATTCATCTTTTTATCGTGCAACACCAGTTTAAATGCAAATAGAGTAACATTGGAATTGTCCACAGAATGACTTAAAATGCACAATTCATATTCTGTAGCTCCTATGTGCATATGTATTTTGTTCTTATCAGAACAGTAGAAATCCTGCACAAAATTAACTCAGCTCTTTTTATTTCTGTTCTTAATACGTGAAGGTTCTGCCAATACTGTCTACCTTTGGCTTACTGATGAATAAGAAAGGACTGAAAGGAAAATGGGTATCCTGCCTTTACTTTTCCTGCTATGTCATCATTTCAAGCCTGAGTGGCTGGCTAATAAAGGACAACATGAGGAAGAAGGGATTTATTAGGTATCTGGGTGTTCATATTTCTTAGAATGTCATTGCTTTCTTTCTGTGTTCAATAAAGTTCAGGTGGGAATAGAAAACGTGACATCTTAGGGTTTCACATACCCCATTTTTCTCAATTTAGGTATACTATACACTTTGTATGTGCTTTGTGTCCTCTGAACCCCCATATACAGCCCCAGAGTCCAATGGGATTCTGCATGATGGGACATCATGAGTACTAAACGTGAACTGAAAAGCACATATCTCTCCACTCACACATACTCTTTCATCCTACTACACTTTAATTATACTTCAAAGATAAAATGCAAGTTCAGTGATAAAATTAATAATTTTAAGACAGCAATACAGAGCATTAAAACAAGCACAGAATCCTGTGTGATTGCACAGGTTAAATATGCAGGGCGCTGGACCTGCAATTGCAAGTTATGTTGCGTCAGACACATTACTAAATCTCTCTGTGCCTACATTTCTTTCTCCAGTAAATTAAGAGAAAAAGAAATCATACCTATCTCATAACATTGTTTTGAGAACAAGTTGCACTATTAGTATGTAGAGTGCTTTAAAAACTGCCAGGCATATAGTGCCAGGCATATTCTTAATAGCTGTGTGATTGCTATTTTATGATCATCATCAAATTTTTTGGGGAGAGGTCACATAAGGTTTTAAAGTTATGACCTTAAAATGAGGTTCGAGAATAATCCTTGAATTTTATATGTCTATACCATCCATGTCATCAAATTGTCCCAAGAATCATAAAAACATTATAATTAGGCTTTCTCTGCATTGACATGACTTTTCATGCCCTTAATTCATTGTTATAGGGTGCTGTCCTGTGGATTGCAGTTTATTTTGCAGGATCCTGGGCCTCCGCCAGTGAAAGGGTAGTAACTCCCTTCCTCGGTTATGATATCCAATAATGACTTTGGATATTGCCAAAGTCTCGTAGGGGGCAAGCTACCTCTCTCACCCTGGCCTCTCATTGAAAACCACTGCTTTATGATAATATCTAAAAACAGTTAAAACTACCTTGTCAAGCAGATACATAAATGGCCAAAGGAACCCCTACACATGTAGTGTTAATTGAGGACTCTCAAAATCCAAGATAGCAGACCCCAAGATGGCACCATACCTAGGTTCACTACAGCCCTACAGATATGTATTTCTCACTTACTGAGGAGGGAAGATTAAGTTGTTAAAAAAAATATAAGTGGGAAAGTGTTCATTCAACTATGGGAGTTGTCAAAACTCTGATAAGCTGGTATTAGAAAAGAACCCTGGTTCCCAGGATGGAAAGACTAGGAGACATCATCACCGTCCAGACGACAGAAGGCCAGCCTCTCCTCCCCCACTGCAGACAACTCCTTGGCATGCCTCTGCTCAGACAAAGCCCTTATGGAAAGTAACATGAGGACTTTGCTGACTCCAGTGAGTTTGATTTATCAGGACTACTGGCATTTGCAAAAATCAAGTGGTCTGTTTGGATGAGATGTTTCCCAGGCAAAAAGGGGTGGGGGAGGCGAGGGGATCTGGCTTGATTATGCCTGCTCTTGAAACTTGGTAATGTCATTGGTTCTTCTCAGTAGGGCAAAAACAAATGGGAATTCTATCTGCAAGAGGCGCTAGGTGTTCTGGGCATGCCTCAACCCCAACTCCCATCACCTGCTCAGGCACTTTTATTTCACTACATGAGCAATGTTAATAAACGCACATTCCAAACTTTTCTAGTTTGCCTACTCCCTAACCTTCCTCACCACACTTTCCCCAGAGGACCGCCCTCTATCTCCCCTCCCCCAATTCCAGGTCCACTCCCATCTGTTTTCTGTTAGGAGTTCATTTTCAGAGTGCAGGCTGGTGGAATTTGGAGTTCAGACCCCCTCGAGTGATGAGAGTCCTGGGGCTGCTGAAGGTCCCTTCACGCGGTCCCTGCCACCTCCCCCTCCTTCCACTCCCTACGCCCCATTCGCCCTTGTGCAATAACCGGCTGGAACCCACATCTGTTTTCAATTCCATGTTCATTTGAACTGCTCTGGGAAAAAATGGAAGCTCTCACTAAAAGCTGGGGTCTTAAAGCAACAGCATGAATGCAAACAATTTTATTTTACAACAAAGAAAAAAATATATGGGGGTGAGGAGGGGAAGAGAGAGAGAGAGAGAGAGAGAGAGAGAGAGAGAGAGAGAGAGAGAGAGAGAAAGAGAGAGAGAGAGAGACAGACAGACAGACAGACAGACAGAGAGAGAGAGACAGAGAGACAGACAGAGACAGAGAGACAGAGACAGAGACAGAGACAGAGACAGACAGAAGAGAGAGACAGAGAGTAATCTGACCATACCCAAGCTGGAGCTATTTCACTGAAGTTCTGTCTATTCTAATTCTTAGATGAGGTAACAATTATCATGGACCCTAATTTCTTCATCCTTGGTTTTAATGACCATCCCTTACCCAATTTCCAACCTGGGAATGTTGCCTGAATTCCACAATCTAATCAGCAGTGTAGATGTTCCCAGTCTCCTTTCTTAGTTTTCAATTTATTGTCTAATCAAACTGTAGATAGTTCCTCATTTAAAATAATAGTGTGGTGAATCTGTTATCATTTTTATATGTCATTTCATTGTCAAAATTTAAGATGAGTCATAAATGTGTCATTTATCAGGAAAGGTGAGAGGCATATTAATCTTTCAGGCAAAGTCCACAATGTTCTCCTGTAGAAAGTGATGTTATGTCCTCAGTTAATATTCTGCTGCTTCTTGAAAAGCGTATTTGGCATAATAAGAAGGTCCTTACCTATGGCTTACATGTAACTTATGTGTCATAAGGAGAATGAATCAAAAGAGTTTGGGGACCAGAAGACTCTAGAAAATCAAGCTTTACTTTGTTATCATAAAAAAGAAATTCTAGTGATGGAAAGTTACCATAGTTAAGAGTTTTTGTTCTTTCAAGAACTACTCTCATCTCATTGTCTCTCTAAAAAGCAACCTGAATTGTATGCCTCTGATTTATCTAATCAACACCAGAGTTATAGGCACAGGGGAAAGAAGAGAAAACTGAGGGAGTCACAAAGCTAAGATGACTATAGGGCTTATGCATTCATTCATTTACTCATTCATGAAATATTGGCATTAATATCCATGCAGTACATGTCAATAATGCAATATCCATGCATATATTACATATAACAAGGTAATATATTATCCTAGAAAATATTTGTGGGCTAATTATAAAGTCAGATACAATTTACATTATATATATTTATGTATATATGTGTATATACATATGTATTAATTCAATAAATATTGAGATGTGTCTGGTATATTACCCCCTTAATATAAACTATATTAATATATAGATATTATATGCATAATATAGATATAAAGCAGCTGGATTATTACATACAGAACATATCCATATACAACATATTAATATAGAATACAAACATTCTCTCAGCAACTAATTATTGAGGTAGTATAGTTTGGTAACTTAATCTGGACTCTGGCACCAGACTTTCCAAGTTCAACTCCTATTCAAATTCGCTAAGTAGTTGTGTGAACTTGCAAGTTACTTAACCTATCTGAGCCTTGTTTTTTCCACAAGTAAAATGAATGTAATGGTATTAGCTTCCTAATAGGGGTCTAAGGAAATTTTGATAAATTAATAATTGAAAAATGCTTAGAAGAACACTAGCATCTAACTAGAGTTCGAAGTGTTCACTATTATACATGGGTAATGTTGGGGTGATGATCTGTTAAGGCTGACAAATAATGAAATGAGTGACCAAGAAAAAGTCTTGAGAAGTAGATTCTACTGGTGGAGAAGATGATACACCTTCACTCTAAGCTTCGACTTTTTCAAGAGCATTCAACAAAGGATCCCTATCAGAGGTAGAGCTATCATTAATTTGACAATAATCAGTGTTATTATAAACACTTCTTCTATATTTCATTTGTTTTCATGTCAGTCTTAGGATATGACTAGTTTGTTTCTTACCCAAAGTTAGTGGGTTTTGAGAGAAGAGGCATTTACACAGGTAAAACATTTCCCAACAGATTAACTACTTCCATAACAAAACTTACATATTACAAAAAAAATTAGATATGAATTCAATTCTAAATCACTTAACCTAATTTTAGGATAATACCAAATTTGAATGCTAAATATTATTGAGGTGATGATCAAGACTTTGGTTGGAACTCTAGTTTGATTAAGTCTCTTTCTCTCTAATAGGAAACATATGGATAGGGTTTCTATAATAATGCTACTCATCTTCATCCACTCACTTACTCAGCTCACTCACTCTGATATAATTTAATTTTTTAATAATCTCAACCTGGCCCAAATCCAGTTCATTTTAACCAACAATTGGTCAAAAGGTACAAAAATTTTTAATTGAGAAACAAAATATTTGTCTAGTCTGCCTGTTAAGAGTTTCAGAACTCAACTATACCCCAGACTTTTAAAAAAGTCCAGTTGTTATCACTAAAGTCCATCAAAGTTTTAAACCCCATAGAACTTTGGAAAGATCTCTTAACTAACAACAAAGTTGTACTTGAATAGGAAATTTTTAATGAGGTCTCCCAAGAAAAAGATCTTCCATATAATAATTTTTTAATAGTGACGTTAAAAGAGACAATTTTCAGATTAATCAAAAGAGAAAAGTATTGAGAAAAATGCCGTATTTAACTCTGCCCAGTAAGTTAAGAAAATTAGTTCCTTAGGGGGAAACACTTGTGCTCAGACCCACAGCTATTGACCTTGGGAGATTGGAGAAGAAGAAATCAAACAGGCTAAGAAGATTGTCTACTTGAGTAATAAGCAATATAAATTATATGAATATAGTTTTGTGTTTTGTAAAAAAGACTTGAGTTCAAAAATCAATCTGTTACTTTCCTAGGTGATCATGAAAAATTTGCTTAATAAAATGAATTTTAGTTCTCTGTCTAAACTATGCTTTTCTGCATGTCTCTTTGTAATGATTGGCATTGTGTGCATTAATGTCTTTGCATCACACTCAGACATGAGAGTAATAAAAGAACCTGTCCTTCTAGGAAACTGTATGTTTAGTATGGGGTACCATGTACTGACCTATTGCATAATCTTAGGCTCAGGTGTCTCATTTTAAAGAACTGGCATTCATATGGATTAAATCAAATCATTATCTTTGATCTGCACTATGTGCTGAGTAGAAGTGAATATTTACATTATTTCTATGGACCTGAGCACAGAACAATTTCTAGTATTAACTCTACTATGACTTCATTAGGCCCCAACCCCCAGTATCCTCCCTAGTCAACCACCAACACTCACTCTAAGAGCAGAAACCCTCATTTAGGTGGAGAGGTAGGAGGGATATATGGAGAAGCAAATTTAAGATGACAAAACACTTCACCAATGAGAGGTAAACACACAGATATGCTATTCTTCAATATAGCTCTGACCTTGAGATTCAAAAATGCAGGCTCTTCTACTGAGACAGCTAATTACAGACAAATGGTTGCCCTGGACAGAAAAGCAAGAGAAATGGATTTGTCTTCCAACAAATACTCATATAATAATTGGTGAGGGGTTCTAGGGTTAGTTCAAATGTATAAACTGTTTATTTTTGCAGTACAGATTGGAAAGGCATGGAGAAGGGCTAACGTACTTGAGTTCAGTGTTTATCCTTCTAAGAGACTGAACCCAGGGTTCATGACTGCAGTCATCCTCTTTCTGGAATAGTTCAATTCCCCAGCACATGCCTGGTGACACAAGGCCATTCCATCTCACCCTATTTCCTCTCTTTCAAACCCAGTGGGTACAAGTAATAACCATCACATTTGAAACCCATGTCTGGAAGGAATTTAGGGGAGTACTCAGTTACTGGTATCCCAAAGGAGTCTCTTGTACTCAATCCCACTAATTGGTGGTGGGAGGGAGTGACTGTTTTCAATCAACTTTGCACTCAGTTGAACTTGTCCCTGCATCAAGACATAACAATGAAGATTAGTTTTCTAAACAAATGTATCCGAACTCATTAATAATAGTGAGCATAAAAATATGTTCACTTGTGAAAAGTATGAAAATAGCATGAAATCTGTCAATAACATGAATAACAATAGTTAACACTTAATAGATGTTTATTCAGCACACACTGGTGGAGTATCAATTAGGTTAGATGCCTCCCAACGAGCACAGTCCACATAACATCTCAAGGACGTGGGTTTGTGTCCATGCGTGGGATAAAATACCAGGTGAACAGCTAAATAAAAATATTTCCTCCTCTCTCTTCCTGCCTACCTGCCTATTTGCCTTCATTGCTACCTGCACCTTTCTTTTAAAAATTAATAATAAAAAGAAATGCTTCTTAAGTGCCAGGCATGTTTCTATTTAGTGTGTATAAATTTATTAATTCTCATAATGGTTATCCTATGTAACTAAATATTAGTATTTCTATTTACAGATAGTAACAGAAGCACAAAAAGATTAATTATCTTGCACAAGATACTTAAAAGGTGAGGCTGGTAAGCAGTTAAAGCTGCAATTTAGAAGGCAGGCAAATCTGATTCAGAGCCAGCCTTGTGGATGATCCTGTGGGAGACAATTTTTTAAAAATTGGGCATTTGAAAACTTTTAGAACGTTCTGAAACTCTAGACATACTACAAACCAATCAGAAGGAGATCTTAGCACCCGGAAGAGAACCTCTCCAGATTTTTCCCTTCTTGGCTGCTTTGCCTTAGTCCCAAGGGACTAGCTGCTCCCACATCTGCTGTTTCATGTTCATTAACACCTTCTCCCCTTTCCTCTTACTTCCATTCCTCTCACTGTTTCTCTAATCTCTAGTATAATTCATATTTCTTTAGAGGAAACTTTCTTTGTTCAAATTTCTGAGGTAGAACTGCGATGACACATTCCCTTGACATGTCTCGCTGACTTCACCTTTCCTTCCTCTGCTTATTCTGCTTCAACTGCTTGCAACTCCTTGTTGTGCCTTAATTATATCAATTTTCCCAACTCTGAGCATTTTCTACTTGCTTTTCCTTAACTTGAAAAGCTCTTCTCCAAGTCATGCGTGTAGCTTTCCCTCCCTATCTCTTGAGAGTCATGTGGTACCCATTCCTTAAGTTCTTGTTTAAATTCTGCCATTCCAGTGATGTCTCCTTGGATCCTTGAAATTGTGCCACCTCTTTCCTATCTTCTTTTTCCTTTTAACATTTCTTCATAGCACCTTTTATGACCTAGAATATGCTATGTGTTACTCACATTTATTGGTTGTTCTTTACTCTACTACCCCCCAGTAGAATATAAGCTTCCTGGAGGATCTCTGACTATTTTGTTCATCGCTGTATTCTCAGATCTAGCACTGCAGCTGACACATAGTAAATATTAAATTCTCATCTTCTGATGAGTGAATGTCTGCAAGGAAAAATTGTACAAGAAAACAGCTATTTTTGATACTGCTAACAGAAAAAAATTCTTCTGAGTTCTCATAGAGAACATAATTTATTACTTATTAAACAATATCTTCAACAATATTTCAGCAAGCACGGTGAATTTCATGATGTATTTTAATAATACCTCATAAAATTAATTATTGGCACCATACAAGTATTATCCAGTAGGCGCTACTGAGAACTGCACAAAATTTAAAACATTTTAGGATAAATCAATTATTAACAATCTTGAAACTTTTTGTGAACTTCCTCCATGAAAATTCAACAAGAAGTTTATAATTTTCCTTTTTTTGGTAATATTCACATTAAAGTACTACTTTCTATTTTTTTTATCAAATAGTATAATGATTTTTCTGGTTCTATCTTGCATTTTAAGTTTTTCCTATAGTCCTAGGAAGACAGTTACTTGCTTTAAGAGGTATTTCTTGAATCCCCTTCCCAGGATATTAAGTATTGTAGTTTTAGCTCTGCCCCATTAATAACCTTACGTTTTCTCTTTCACCTTCCTCGGTCCTCCTCAACCAACATTTTATAATGAAGAATACTTCTGTTGCTCAATTTTACTTTTGGTATCTTCCCTTTGCTAGCTCAAGGATATATTTTAAAAATTCACCTCCTTTCTCAAATGATTGTTAGCAAAAATTATTCACATTTGTGTATGCAGACTAAAATATTTCACAGGAACAAAAAACAAGTAGCAAATTTCTATATCATAAGATGCTCTGTAAGACAATTTGCATGATAGTAAGAATCATCATATTTACTATAGCTACTAAAAGATTTTAGATTGCATAAAAATTATCATGACCTAGAAATATGAGAAAATATCCTGGAGAAGATTATAAAGCATTCAATATTGTTTGAAACCAAAATATATCAAGTTCTTCACATCATTTTTCTGACTCCTGAGATAAGAACATCTCAAAAATATTCCAGACAGATCCCTTGTGGTTTATATAAATTCCAACATGAAAGCTCAAACTATATACTCAACTGGAAAATAGGTGGACAATTTACAAATGGATAAAGAAGTAATTAAAATAGCATTATCTTTTGATTAAGGCAGATACTAGTTAGTATGGAATTCATACAAAGTTATTGATTGATGAATTCTTCACAGAGTTTTCTTGATAAAAACATTTTCTTTTTCTGTCTAGAAACACTTCCTAGGCCTATGAGATAAGGTAGAACTTTCACACTTTCCTTCTCTGACACTTATTCCCTACGAGCTCAATGATCCCTTCTGTGAGTTTCATCAATCACATAGCTATTATTGAATTTGGAATTTTCATAAACACATGTAATTTCCATGGTATACTTTGCTAAGAGCTAAGTCCTTCTTGCCTGCTAATGAAAAATTAGGGGACAAGATACTGTTCTAGAGAAAGATGCCAAAGCAGCAATATCTAAGGCCCAATGTGAAGATCAGCTCCAACCTGACACTCTCCATAACGTTTCTGATCTATTTGACACTATGTTATGTCATCGAGCAGGCGCTATGACTATTTCAATACTTTATATCTTTCCAAGCATATATAGGATAAGAGGGGTGTTGATTTTGCACAAAACTTTAAAAGTCACCTCTGCTTGGATAGCTTTATTTAAGGAATTGCTCAATAAACCTTATCTAGTGGCAAGTAGGCATGTATCTAGATGTAAAATTGCTTGAAGTTCTTATGTAGAAACATGAGGTTCACTTTTCCTGGAAATTGACCAATATAGAAGGAAACTAAATTTGAAGTCAACTGGTAACACTGGATATGTTTTCTAACAAGACTACATATAATTAAGACTGCATATAACTAAGATATAGATAATACTACATTAAGTACTTTACATTACTAAGCAATTCTTATTCAAATTATACCTTAAAGCTGCAAAATAATGTCAAGTGTAGGCAAATAGTTCCACTAACTTTATTATTCTTATAAGCTCTGGCAAGAGGGAAAAGAGAAAAGCCTATTCCCGCCAATAATACATTCCTTTGATTGATGAGATTACCGACTATTGTAATATGGATTTTCATACATATTTTTTGCCATATAATTTGGCAGTATTCTTCCATTAATTGCAAAGATTCTTCTTAATGATGTTAGTGCATATGAAAGATGTTGGGTGCCTCACTGTAATCAATGAAATAGTAAGGTAGGTGACATTAGAAGTTGTCTTAAATGTACTTGTATAGTTTGGACACCTAAGTACCCAAAATACTCTTCAAAGTAACAATGACTCTTCATCACAGGACCCAGAGACAGACACATGAAGTCAACTTGAAACCTGCAGTATGAAATAAAGCTGCACCTATCTATTACAGGAACATAGGCAAGGAAACAAATGTTTTTTGTGTTAAGCCAATGAGTTTTTTCACTGAATAAATAAAATTCAAAACCTGGCCATGATCTTGGCACCTAGCAATTTCCAAGTCCCTAAACTTGTATCAACAAGAAGCAGTAAGAGAACAAAACAGGAGCAATGTGACTGGCTACCAAGAAACTTCGTTACAAATGAAAGAAAAAGAAGACTTTGCAATCCTACTTAGGCAAGCAAACAAAGGAAACTCCGTTTTTATTGTATTAAAGACGTGAGTGATACTTTCATGTTACTTAAACTCGAAATCATCTTAATACTATAAATGATTACACTTACATGCTGATATATGTGTGTGATAATTTATAACATAGGATAAATATAAGGTAACATGAAGATATATCTGAAATATGTTTAGAATTTCAGCCCATGAAGTAGATACTGTTAGAGCAGTTCAGAGATCAGGAAACCCAGCAAAAGACAATATGGCTAAAGGCAGAGAATGATGCTAATGAAGAGGGAATAAAAGTCCAGAAGTGGGAGGAGGAACAAAATGTGTTTTTTATTCTAAAAGCCAAGGTATGCCTGGAGTAAACTCTGCCATCAGAATTATTTAAAGGTAACTAAATAATTAATGATGATCTACTCACAGGATAAAATAATCATATCTAATTTTATAATTAAATAAATTATGTAAAAATAGCATGCAATTTATAAAATAAGAGAGTGGTACCCATTTCTGCTATGATCACTGCTATGTCTTAACAGATATGGAAAAGTCATTGAAGAACAACAGGAAATAGCAGAGACTGAGAGTTACTGGTCAAATTAGTAAATGAATAAATAGCCAATGTATTATAGTGACAACATTCAATCCCACCAAATTTAGATTCCATGGGTAACAGAAGTTTCCATTTACTTGTAGTTTCTTGATTCCCTTTTGTTTTCTTTTTTGGTTTTTATGTGACTTAGAATAACTTTTCTCTAGTATTAAAATTTTTTGTACCAACTACAGGTTTTTTTTTAATGTTTTCATATATAAATAGATAAGACTTCATAAAAAAGAAATCAATCAACACTTTTATGACTCTAAACTGTGAATCTCTAAAATTAATTACATATAAGTTAATTTCCCTTCAAAACATGCTCTACAAGTGACATATGTAGCTGCTGACAAGTTTTTGAGCTGTGTAGCTGCTGTTTTTATTTTCACATGGCCTCTAAGGAGAATATTACATTTCTAATGGGAAGAGAAAAAAGGACTTGATTTTTTTTTTTATTTTATCTACTTTTTTATTCAGGTAACATTGGTTTAACAACACAAGTTTCAGATGTGCAGGTTCACTCCATCAAATACATGAATACTCACCACACCCACCAACAAATTTCTAATAGTCTCTGAACACTGAAAAAGGACTTAATTTAAAAAAGTGAGCAGGTATAAGCCTTTAGGATGAACAGAAACTCCAGGAGAATCACTGAAGTTTTTCCAATTTTTCCTGTTTTTCTGAATTACTCATGTCGCACCAAATAGGTAGTGACTCATCACATTCCTGTATTCTCATTTCTGCTTGTCAGAAGTCAATGGAAAACCATAACTGATGGAAACCTGGAAAAATCTGGCCTCAAAGAACTATTGTGTTCTTGAAAAGAAAGATAAATATTATGCAATATAAAATAACGGTGATAAATCTATTAATGTACTTAGAAAGTTTGCATTCAATGAATGAAATAAAACCTAACTAGTACAAGAAATTAAAAATAGTCATGAGAAGAGGTTAATCTAAATAATGTATAAAGAGCTCATATACCAAAAGTAAACAACCCATTCAACAAATGGGGAGATGATCTGAATAGAAACCTCTCCAGAGAAGACACACAGATGGGCTACAGACAACTGAAAAACAAAAATGTTCTAAATCATTGATCATCAGACAAATACAAATAAAAACCAGAGATCAACTCACACTTGTGAGAATGACCTATAAACAAATATTGCCAATAGCATGAAGAAAAATAAACTTTTATATTGTTGATGGGAATGTAAATGAGTGCATCCTCTTTAGAAAGCAGTATGGAGATTCCTCAAAAAAATTAAAATATGGAACCATTTGATCCAGCAATCCCATTTCTAGGTATATCCAAACTATATGAAAGTGTTCATCATAAAAAAAAATGTTTTCACCACTGTGTTCCTAGCAGCAAAGTCACAGTAACCAAAACAGGGAAACAACTTATCAATAGATGGAGAAAGATGCTGTGGTAGTTGGACTCAATGGAAATCTGAATAGCAATTAAAAAAGATGAAATTTTAAATTTTACAGCAAGCTGAATAGTTGAGATGATTATGCTAAGCAAAATAAGCCAGAATAAAAAAGTACCCATGGTTTCATTGATAGGAGGAATATAAAATGAATGAACTGACAACACATAACAAAACTCACAGGATGAAAACTTGTGGTTTCCAGAAGGGGGGGAGGGAGCAGAGGTTGAAAGAGTAAAGATGATGGTGATGACAGGCACTAGAACTCTGGCAGTGGGTATGGTGTAAAGTACAAATATCCTAAAAATTCCATAGTAATATAAGCAAAAAAAAAACCAGTAAAATTAAAGTCACTGTAATTCCATAAATGGCTGAAAAATCAGATTAAACTAAAAAAATATAGAACTTATCCCATACATAATAATTATGAATTACTCATAATAGATGAAGGAGAAATAAAGAAAAGAAAAATATGGAAAAAAACTTGAGGGTACTAAACAAGAAAACTAGAAGCTAAAAAAATATAGAACTTATCCCATACATAATAATTATGAATTACTCATAATAGATGAAGGAGAAATAAAGAAAAGAAAAATATGGAAAAAAACTTGAGGGTACTAAACAAGAAAACTAGAAGTATTATGATACATTAAAAAAAAAGGAGGCTATATCTTTTAGAAGAGGATATTAGGAGAACATAGAAATAAAGGAAAAGTGAAAATACCCACAAAGATAATGTAGCAAAATGTTTACACATGAAATATCTGAGTACTCAGGTTAAGAAAGTATAATAAACCTGGTCTCTGAGCAAAGATATAAATGTAAATACAATCTAAGATGTGTTAAAGAAACTGTGATCACCTAAGAAAAACAACCAATTATGAAAACAACCTAGAAGAAAAGACAATTTATATATCAAAACAACAAATGAACGGATAGGAAACCACACTACGAAAGTAAAATACAATACTCAATCTAGAATTCTATAATCGGCCACGCCATCATTCAAGAGGAACATTTTAAAAGTAAATGACCTCACCGAATGTGTGTGTTTATGTGAGTGTTTATGTGCATGTGGATTTCAAAGAGAAAGCTGAACCTGGAACAATATTATGCAAAGAAAAGCAATGATGATGAGGATAAAAAAGTAAAAATATAAATGAGCATGAAGGCTGACTAAAACTCAATATGATAAAAAACAACAACAATGAAAATTGTTGAGTGTTTATAACAAATTGAGGAAGGAAATAGAGATAGATCAGAACCAGAAGTATGCTAAGACCCTTATACAAAAAGAAGGGCACCAGTATTAATTAAAGATAAGTCTAAACTAGTAGAAATGGAATGTGCTACTTTCAAAGTCACAGAAGGAATTAAGAAAAAAGGAAAACAAATAGAATAAAATAAAAATGAAAGTATAAAGAGAATACTAAGCTGTTTGATAATAAATCCAAAGCTATAATTTATGATGATAGCATTAATAAACTTTGTAATTCAAAAGAAAAGAAATTCAGATAGTTTTAAATGTTCAAGCTATAAATGTTATTTCTATTATAGCCAAGTAGACCAACTACCATCTTGCTTATAATAAATCTGAATAAAACACAGAAAGCCAGAAAAAATGTACCAATGGCTTCACTGATAGGAGATATATAAAGAAATAAAATTAATGATCTGACCAAACGTGTCAAAGCTCACAGGATGCAAAACTGTGGTTTCAAACAGAATTTGAAAAGGAATGAAACACTGGAAAACTAGACCCGAATGAAGTGGATTTGCTATTTATGTTTCCTAAATATGAGGGCAGTTACATTCTGCAGAGCACAGCATGTCAGGAACTTAGATACCTACAGAAAAAAACCACCATGTCTCTGACCTAAAGAACAAGAAGATAGATGATTGGCAACAAGAACCACGTTAAAGTGAGAAATTTACAGAAAAGAGGAAGTCAGATAGAAAAAAATAACTAACAAAATTCTATTAGTTCTGCCATGACTCTGGCTCACCCTTTAAATATACTTTTGCAGAGCAAATAGCAAATAATTCAACTTGTATATATATTTGTTAAATGAATAGCTATTTGAGCTGAATATCAAGAGAGAAATTTTGCATTCTGGTTTAGCAAGTTAATTGCATGATACATAAAATTGTTTAAAGGAGTATATCACAGTCCAGAGACAACACCATTATGACATTCAAAATGTAACTCATGGATACAGTACAGATCTTCAACATATAAAGAATCAGGAAAATTCAGACTCACTTCAAGGGAATTATTAGACACTAACCCCAAGGTGACACAGTTACTTGAATGAGTAAACAAATATTTATATAAGCATGTTGCTTGAGATAAAGGAATATATACTTACAATGAATTAAAACAGAAACTCTAGAGAAAAACAACTAATACAATATTAGATTCCACATGTAAGTAACGCTGAAGTCACCATTATGTTCTAAGAAGAAAAAAGCTATTGAATAGACTGAAAATAAACAATAGTCCTTGGAGCCGTAAGAGTGGGGAGGTCTCATGGAAACTGCTGCCCCCAAGGTTGGACAATAAGACAGGAAAATTCAGGGAATCACAGCTAACCAGAGCAAAGACTGCAGTGGAAACTACTGGACGAACCAGCATAGGTATAGGAAGACCTGTTGTATAATGGACCAATTTCTGTAGCCTCAGTACAAACTCTGAGTTTAGAACTCCAAGGAGGACCCAGGCATAAGAGGAGTCTCAAAATATTTCAGTACTTATATCCAGGATCTCAAATGGTTTCTGTTAGTAAATATTTTAGGGAAATCTCTTCATGCTTCTGTCCAGACTAGGAGAAATGGAACCATTTTGAAATAAACTTCTTCTTAACAAGGCTTTACTTCAGGAGACACTGAACTGTCATATTTTCAAACCCTAAGTAACCCTGAGGATGGGATATACTCAATTCCAATTGATTTTTACTCATCTTGTCTCCCTTGAGGCAGAAAATCTGAGAAATACTTGTGAAGTTCACAGTCCACAGGCTTAGGCTAACTAAAAGACTGAGACCTACTCATAGGACTCTAGAGCACTACTTCTCCCACAGCTTACCAACATATTACTAATGACCTCTTTATATTAGTTCCTTTTACTCAGTACATAATGTCTGGTTGTCAAAAAATAATAAGACATAAATAAAAAGCAGAAAACACAAATTAAAGAGAGAGTAAGCAACAGAATAAGACATGGAATGGAAATTGGAATAATCAAACTGGTAATTTAAAACAACTATGGTTAAATTAAGGATTGCAATAGATAAAATGGACAGCCTGCAGGAACAGAAAAACAATGTAAGCAGAGATGGAAATTCTGAGAGAACAAAAAAAAAAAAAATTTGCTAGAGATTGAAGCATTGTAATAGAAATGAAGAATAACTTTGATGGACTTATTAGTGGGCTAGATATGACTGAGAGAATCTCTGAGATGGAATATATATCCACAGAATCTTTAAAAACTCAAAAGCAAAGAGAACAAAGGCTGAAGGGAGGAAGGAGTTAAGAAAAATCAAAGATATCCAAAAACCGGGATAATTACAGAAGGGCTAATGTGTATTCGATAGGAAAAGACAAAGAAAAGGAAGAAGAAGAAGAGGAGGAGGAGGAGGAGGAAGTAATGTTAGATAGATATCAAAGGACAGATCCAGGAGGCTTAGGGAACACTGAATAACATAAATACCATGAGACAACTCCTGGGCATATATATTTCAAATTAGAGAAAATCAAATGTAAGGAAAAATCCTGAAAGAAGCCAGAAAAAAAGTATTTAACTTATAGATGAAAAACATGAAGAATTACATCCATGTTCTCCTAAGAAATCATGTAGTCAAGAAGAAAGTACAGAAACATTCAAATGGTTGAGAGGAAAAAGAACACCAGCCTACATTTCTATAACCTGCAAAACGATCCTTCAAAAATGAAGGAGAAATAAAGACTTTCTGAAACAAACTAAAAAAAGTGAATTTATTGCCAGTTGACCCTCTTACAAGAAATGTTAAAAAAATTTATTCAGTGAGAACTAAAATAATAAGGTCAGAAATTCAGATCTACACAAAGTAAGAAAGAACACTGAGGAAGAAATAGGCAACAGATAATAGAATCTTTTTTTTTTGTTCTTAATTGATCTAAAAGATATCAGTTTTTTAATAATATCTAAAAATCAATTGTATTCCTATGTATCATCAGAAAATAACCAGGAACTGTAATTAAAAAAGAAATATCCTTTACAGCAGCATAAAACATATGGAATCCTTATAGGTAAGTTGGTCAAAAACGCAAAAATTGTCCACAGATTTAATACCTGAATCACAAGGGTACTCTTGGATAACTGATTTTTAACAAAAGTGCAAAAGGAAAAAGAAAAATCAGTGTAAAAAGGATAGCCCATTTTAACTGATGATTTTGGAGTAAATGAAGATTAATGTGGAGAAAGGAGGAGAGATGAGGTGAAGGGAGGACAGGCAGGAAGGACTTCAAATCTATAATTCACACCAGATTAAAAATATGAACTTGAATGAATGATACACTAAATGGAAAACCAAAAACCATACAACTTCTACAAGAAAAAAAAGGAGAAAACCTATGTGACAATCAATTAGGGATGAATATTAAAATAATTATGCTCATTTAAAGAACTCAGACAGTAAAGAGTACATGTTTTATTATTCTACTTACATAAAATTTAGGAAATACAAATTACAGTGACATAAAATAGGTTATTCTCTAGGGTCCAAGTTGGCCTGAAGATGTAGCAGAACCAGAGGGGTTATAAAGAAAAAGAGCAATTTTTTTTGAGATTATAGTTTCTTTTATCATCTTGATTATTATGATAACTTCCTGGGTATACATAAAGTCAAAACATCAAATTGTACACTTAAACATTACAGCAAAGTTGCCGTGTGCAGACTTTATCACAATTTCAGTTAAACTATCAAATAATAATCTATGCTTTACAAATTGTTTCATGAAATAGAAACAGAAAGAACAATCCTCAAACCATTTAATATAGCTAAATATTCTATTTAATATAGAAAATAGAATGATAGCATGAGAAAGAAAAATGATAAGTTGCACTTAACTTTGGGGTAGATCAATTCCTTGGCTGTAGGTCCTCTACTGAGAAAAAAGAACTACAAGGACATTCAGCATGTAAATCTAGATTTACAAGGGTCACTAAAATGCACTCTGGCTCCAGGGACAGAGGCAGACCTTAGCTCCCCCAGTTACATGTGCTCCAGCTGTTCCACTCTCGAGGTTTACTAAGCAACTAACTGCTCAGAGACAATTTAATTGTAATGAACCCTTATAGCTAAGTGGTCTTTTATTAGCCCAAATGGAGTCCCATGCATCAGAAGGGGTCACCTCCCCCCAAGACCCTTCCAGTCCTTCCCTATTAAAGTGAAATATGGCTTTAATATAGTCACACCTGGGGGAAGTGCTCTCTTAGTCACAGCCCTGGATGACTAGCCCTCCCCCATTTAGGGTTGCCTCTTATTTCTTTATTCCTTGGAACTGGGTTTGGCAGCTCTTTTGAAAGATGAGATTAGTTTCAATGTCAATTGAGACATAGCATATAAAAAGCAAAATCACTGGGTACTTAGTGCTTTGGAGCTGACTTTAGTCATAATTTAAATTAAAGAACAAAAGAGAGGAGGGAGAAGAGGACAGAACAAATCACCCATGAAAATGAGTATTATAATTTCTTTATGCAGTATGTGTTTTGGGAAATTACAGGCTAACTGACTCCATTAAATCCATGTTTAATGTCTTTTGGAATCCTAAAACCTAAGAAAGGCTGCATTGGGCCAAGCCATGCTTGGTCTCAATATCTGTGGGAACTACAGAGAGTGAGGATTAGAGGACCGTTAATAAGGAAAGAAATTCAAAACTCAACGTTGAATCCTGAGCTGAAGTAAACTACCAGAATTAGAAGACAAGTCATTCAAGACATGTATCTCAGATAAATCAACAACTTCCCAATAGCCTGACACTTGGACACATCTATCTACTATCTACTTGTGAACACACAGAGCTCTGCTGTGTTGGGGATCTAAACAATACATTCAGATTCAATATATTGCTGTCTCCATTCTCAGTCATGTCAACGAAGGCTCATAGCAGCCAATAACTTTGGGAGGTTCACACAGCTCTCATCTCTTTGGCTCCAAAGTTTGTGTTCTTCAGGGCTATGCTACCCTGAATGAGGACCTGCTTTTTTTTTTCACAATTTCTGAAAAATCCTCATTCTGAAATTGTGTTTGATATTTCCAGGTGCCTCATGTTTTTTAAACAAGTCAGCAGTATGTCTGGAAAGAGCCACTTGGTATATCTCTCTATTTCATGACTTAGTTAATCAAATATCCTTTACAGCAATGTATTCCTGAGGAACTTGTATCCACTAACCTATATATTTAGTCCAATACCCCATGGAACTCCAAAATCTACAGGGATTAGCAAGAATTTTTGATCTGGGCCTTGGGGACTGCAGTGGACTTTTTCTTCTTAAACGGTTTGGGGTTCCTTGCTACAGAGAAAGACAATACAGCAGAGAGCAAAAGAAATAAAGAAAAAGAAAAAGAAAAGAAAAGAGAAAGGCAAAATTAAATTCCAACACAAGGGGAATGGTGCTTAGGATCAAAATATTCTTTATATTTGTTTTTTTTACTATCTGAAACAACTTCAGGTCAAATTTTATACTATTTTTCTCACACATTTATTGCATCATTTTGCTTTGTCTCTTTTTTATTTCAAAAGATTTTTTCCCAAATATATTCAGATAACTACTAAATAAAATTGTGTGTAATACGTATATTTAAGATGTAAATAATGATGAGTTTTTGGGATTCCTTTTGCTATTAACTTGCATGGGTTCCTTTTGTATTTTAGATATTAACTCCTTATTAGCATTCTGCCTTTTCATTTTGTTAGTGACTTTCCGTTGCTTCCCTCTTCATTTTGCTTATGGCAGAATCATTTTAGTTTGGTGAGTTACAGTTGTTGATTTTTGCTTTTGCTTCCGGTGCTTTTGGTGTTATATCCAAAAGCTTATTGCTAAGACCAGTGTCACAGATATTTTTTCACCGCTTTCTTCTAGTAGAAGAATTCCACTGAGTACATATACCACAGCTTCTTTATCCAGTCATCTGCTGATGGACATTTAGCTTGTTTCCATGTATTGGCTATCATAAAACTGTGCTGCTCTGAACATAGAGATGCAGATATTTTTTTCTGGTTGGAGACGTTGTGTCCTCTGGGTTTATGCTGAAGACAGGGATTATTGGATCAAACGGTAGATCCATCTTTATTTGTTTGAGGAATCTTCATACTATTTTTCAAAGAGGTTGCACCAATTTACATTTCCACCAGTAGTAAAGAGAGTTCCTTTTCTCCACACCTGCTATTTCCAGTCTTTTTGATATAGATCATTCTCACTAGTTGAGGTGGTATCGTATTGTACCTTTTATTTGCATTTCTCTGATGGTGAATCATGTAGAGCATGGTGTCTTTAGGTCATCCGTGTGTCTTCTTTAGACAGATGTCCATTCAGCCCATTTTTTGAGTGAGTCTTTTACCTTTTCGTTTTTGAGGTTTGTGAGCTCTTTATATATTTTGGAAATTAAGCTCTTGTCTGATGAATGTTGTGTGAATATCTTCTCCAGTTCCAGGGTTGCCTTTTTGTTTTAGTAGTGTTTTTGGTTTTGTGTTTGAGTTCGTGGGTTTTTGTTTGTTTGTTTTACTGTGAAGATTTCCAGTTTGTTGTAGTCCCAATTGCTTAGTTTTACTTTGACCTCTTTTAGTTGTTTTGAACTGCTCCTTCCCCAAAGATCTCTTTAAGGTCGAAGTCATGGAGTACTTTTCCCACATTTTCTTCTAAGTATTTTATGGTTTCAGGTCATAGTTCCAGGTCTTTGATGCATTTTGAGTTAAATTTTTGTATGGCAATAATGAATAAACTAGTTTATATTATTCTTTGCCCATGTCTTTCCAACATCATTTGTAAAATAGACTTTCCTTGTTTCATCTTATGCTCTTGTTATCTTTGTCATAGACTAACTGTTCAAATAGCTGTGGCTTTATTTCTGAGCTCTTATTATGATTCCACTGACCAGTATGCCTGTGTTCTAGTACCATATTGTTTTGATGATGACTACTCTGTTGTATAGTTTGAGGTCAGATTCATTAATATTTTAAGTAGATTTTATGATATAGTGTGAGATAAGTATCAAATTTTTTTATTTTATATTTGGATACAGCTTTCCCATAATCAATTATTGAAGAGAATTTCCTTTTCTCATTGTGTATTCTTGGAATCTGTGTCACAAATTAGTTGACCATATATGTATGCTGTTATTTCTGGGTTTTTGATTCTGCTTTCATAATAGTACAATACTGTTTGATTACTACAGATTTTTAATAGTTTGAAATGAGGAAGTACAATTCTTCCAGCTTTGTTCTTCTTTCTAAATATTACTTTGGCTAGACAGGATTTTTTAATCAATCCATAAAAATATTAGGATTGTTTTCTCTATTTCAGTGAAAAACAGCTGGATTTTTAGAAGAATCACATTGAATCTGGTTTGGATAGTATGGGTATTTTAACAGTATTAATTATTTCAATCCAACAATATGAACTATCTTTTCACTTATCCATGTCTTCTGCAATTTCATTTATGTCATATAGTTTTCAGTGTACAGATCTTTCACCTCCTTGTTTAAATTTATGTCGATGCATTTTATTAGTTTTGATGCTATTCTGACTGGGATTGTTTTCTTAAATCCTTTTTCAGATCTTTTTGTTGCTAATATATAGGAATGCAATTGATTTATGTATATTGCTTTGTGTCCTGAAATTTAGATAATCTGTTTATTAATTTTAAGAGATTTTTGGAAGAGTTTTGTTTGTGATTTCTTACATATAAGATCATGTCATCTTCCAACAGGGGCTATGTTACATCTTCCTTTCTGATTTGGATACTTTTTCTTTCTTTTTGTTGCCTAATTTCTCTGGCTAGGTTTCCAGTACTATGTTGAATAGAAATGATGAAAGTAGACACTGACCTTACAGGAAAAGCTTTCAGTTTCAGTATTCAGTTTGCTGAGAGTTTTTAATGTGAATGGATATGACATATTGTCACATGTCTTCTGTATATATATTGAGATGCTTATATGATTGCAAATGTTGAACCACACTAACTGGAGTAAATAGCACTTTATCATGGCTTATGATTCTTTATTACTGAGGTAACTCTGACTTATAAAATAATATAAGTTTAGACATGCAGTTTCATAAAATATATGATAACATACTACAGATACCAGTATTTCTTCAACTTCCTCATTTGGCATAAGTGTTTGTAGTTTTTCTATATCTTCCAATTCAGTCTTGGTAGGCTTTATATTCTAAGAATTTGTTATGGAGATGATAACGTGATTTCTGTCTTTTATTCTATTGATAATAGTTATAAATAGATTTTTTAGGTGATAGACTAATTTGCTTCACTAAGACAAATCCTATTTGGTCATAGTGAAAATTTATTTTTATATGTTGCTTGATTTGGTTTTAAATATATTATTTATGAAGTCTGCCTCTCTCTCTCTCTCTCTCTCTCTCTCTCTATGTATATATATCAGAAACATTGTTTGGTAGGTTGTTTTTTCCTTATGATGCCTTTGCTTTTGGTATGCATGTAATAGAATGATTTGTGGTAGACTTTCTCTTTTAATTTTTTGGAAAAGTTTGTAAAAATTGAAATAATTCTTTTAATTCTTTGTAAAGGAGTTTGGGCAAATTAAAGCTACTTTGTGGGTGGTTTTGCTTCATTTTACTTCTAACATTTTAACATTTTCACTTGTTATAGATCTATTTAAAATGTCTCTTTCATTTGAGTCAGTTTTAGTAGCTTATATATTTCTAGGGACTTGTCCATTTTAACTCATTTATATCACATAGTGGAGTGAAATTGTTCACTGTATTTTTTTGATAATCTCTTTCACCTTCTAACATGAGTAGCATGCCCCTTTCATTTATGATTATAGTGATTTGAGTTTTTTCTCTTTTTTCCTTAGTCACATGAGGGAAAGCCTTGTCGAATATGTTGATATTTACAACATAGAGCTTTATAGTTTTTTCCACTGCTTTCCACTGTTTTTTTCTTTTTATTAGTTTTATTCCAAACATAACTATTTCCTTATTTCTCTTGCTTTATATTTAATTAGCTCTTCTATATTCCTTATATCAATGTGGAAATTTATGTTATTGATATGAGCTCTTCTTCTTAATATAGGTGTTCATAGGTGCCTTTATGCACTGTTTTAGCTGCATTCCTGACATTTTCTATTCACCACAAAGTATTTTCTGATTTCCCTTCTGATTCTTTAATTACCCATTGGCTATTTAGATATTTATGTATCTATTTCTACATATGTTTGAATTACACAAATTTTTCTGTCATTGACTACTAATATTATTCCATTATTTCTATTGTTTTAAATTTATGTTAGATTTGCAGTGTAGCAATATCTTTTTGGTATAATAATTCACATTGACAAAGAAAAAAAGCTTGGTTTGCTTACTTTAGATAGAAAGTTTTATAAATTTCTATTAAATCTAGTTGGTTTATAGTGTCGTTCAATTCTTCTAATCCTTTTCTGGTTACTTGTCTATGCTATCCATCATTTAAAGTAAGATATTAAAATTTCTTCAATTATTGTTGAATTATTCAGTATCTGTACGTTTTTATTTTATGTATTTTGGTGCTCCTATTACATGCATATATATTTATAATTTCTTTATGTTTTTGATTAACATTTCTGTTACAAAATATTCTTCCTTATCTCTGGTAGCATTTTTCATCATCATCTATTTTTCTGTTATTAATATGACTACCATATTTTTCCCTATAATGTTATTTACATGACATATTTTTTGCATCCTTTTCCATTAAATTCATTTGTGTCTTTGAATTAAAAATGAATCCTGAAGATAATTACTCCTATTTATTCTTGAAATCGTGACCCAGATAGCTCTTTCCTCCTGAGAGGTCAGTTGAATGCTTCCATGGCAACTCGTCATTATATTCGTTCATAAGTAATCATTGTTTCATTATTTGTCTTTTCCAATAAAATCTTAGATTCATAAACAACTCCTAACATATTTGTTGGACACATAGTTGGTAGTCAATAAGTAGTTACTGACATATGAATAAATCTATTGGTGAAACAAATCATAGTGTATAGTAGGTAGGTTAGTAAACTGGGTTTAGTCAATGGATATGTATTATATCCCAATATTTGCAAGACATGGTGATAAAATGGATCAAAAAAATTTTTTTTAAGTTTTCTTCAAAAAGTTTTTATTATTGGGGGGGAGATAGGGGACAGAAATACTATAGGAGTGAGTTTCAGGAGTAAGTTGAATCAGAACCAGCTAAGCACTAGGTTTTACACTGGCAAATGAATATTATGATACATAAATAATTCCTGTAAAGTTCTTTATCAGATTAAGCAGCATTTTATATGTTAGATTCCTATATAGTTGTCTCAGATCAGGAGAGTAGGTTTACTCTGAAATTAACACATACGTTCATTGAGGATAAGTGACCTAGTTTCTGTGCCTCCCACAGAAGGTAAAAAGTTCCTTCTGGTGAATAGAACAAAGCAATATGATTTAAAGTGCCAAAATCTAGTAGAAATTTTTGATGCTTCAATGTTCCTTAGACTATAAGAATTAATAAGAAAGATCTGTAAAAACCACAAAGCTAGCCTTCTTGTTAAGTTCTTTTGAAAAGATAAGCTGATACACAAACACCTTTTGGTCTTTGTCTTTGTCAGAGTAAACTTCCTTCCCAGACAGATGGCAGATTGCTAAATGTCAAGCTATCTTTGGGGCAGATTAATTCAGATGGTGTCAACATAAATAGCTGTTGACTTGTGGAAAAACTAAACCACTCCACAACAAAACCCAAATATTTTATTATAGGCAATTTTGCTTTCAGAACATATTTCCTGTGTTATTCTTGCACTGTTTCTTTTTTGATATTACTACTAATATTTGCATGTAAACAGGATCTCTGTTGCCTAGCAATTCATTAGTATTTGTTGTTTCTCTAGTGGGGAAGAGAGCTGTATGAATTCTCTCCCAACTTAAAAATGTATCTCATTATGTAATTTGAACATAAGTTTCTTTTTGAACAAACTCATTCAAATGTTCTTTGGACTTATAATTCTATTCCAATTCAAATTGGAAAAGAATTAAGAAGTTCCTTGCTAATTGCTGCATTTTGCCTTACTTTATTAGTGATTATGTTACACCTGCTTTAGTCAGTCAAAGTCCCTGTAAGGACATTCATCTATAGTGTTGTTGAAAAATGAGTAATTGGAAGAAAACAGGATTCATAAATAGATGACTAGTTAAATGTGCTGTTTAATTTGTGAATATGAATATACAATGAAGTAATTTGTAATGCTTAGAGAGCATGCCTATTACTCAACTACCCTCCAAAACCCTCCACAAGAAAAGAATCATGTTAAGCAGAAAAGTTTCCAGTCTATGCAAATTTTCTCAAGTCAAACTAAAACTGAGTCTTTATCCACCAAAATGATGCTGACAATTGGTCTTACACTGCTGACTTCCCCTAATGGGTCTGGGTTTTAAGTAGATGTAAGTTGGTTAGAGGTATGAAGACCACAAAGACCATTGTATAACTCTCTGTTGGTCTTTTAATTTTTGACAAAACAGATAAATGAAAACTATGACTATGGTTCACAAAAACAAATGTTTTGAGATTCACAGAATAAGATTTATATTTCTGAGCATCTGCTGGAGAGAAGGAATACACTGTACAAAGAAATCTGAACTAAGGGTCAAAAGAATTGAGTTCCGGTCTTGGTCTTAACAACTTGAATGATGATGAGCAAGATTTTTTTTTTTTATGTCTGTATTATTTCTCATTAAAATGTGGATTTAGAGCTACATTTCATCGAATTCTATGGAAACTTAGGTCTTAATGATTTCTGCAGACTGCTCCAGTAGTGGTATCATACTCAGGGTACGTGTTCTTGGTCCAGTGTATTAAGCTGTGAAGTTATTTTTTCTCACCCTTAAACTCCCTACTCTTCTTGGCATTAAGCTCCCTTCAGGTATGTTTTGTATCTTGCATGTTAGAACTGCTAAAACCAGTCATGATAAGTTGCTTGCCAAATTAAAACAAAGTTCTCTCTTCACTAAAACAAGTGAATTGAAGCTGATCAGTTCTTCAGGCTCATCTTTGATAAGATATTTTGAATCTTTTTATGAAGTCAGCATATCTCAAATTTAAAAAAGAAATATAAATAGTAGACTTTTGATGAAGCTAATACAAAATTGAGGCATCATCAACTGTGCATCATGTAATGTTAACCCAACTTTGGAAGTTAGGAGTGTTAAGAAACATAGCAAAATTAATCACATAAAGGCAACAATTGCCACACATTTTGGATAATCTTTCTGAGTCAGCAGGATGATTAATTCTGGGGTCCAGTTTGTTGCCACTGCCGCCATAAACCCTCAACACTAGAACAGGAAGGTGTTCTTGGGTGTTCCCAGCTAAGTCAGTTGAGGAGTCCACTCCTGATTTTTTATTTACCTTTTTTCTCTTGTTACTTTGGCAACCTTTATTTGTTTTCATTTAGAAAAACCTCAGAGTTCCAAAAAACCAAAGAGAGGTGAGTGCACTCTGCTCCCTCTTTCTTTCGCTTGCTTCCTTTGACAAGCATGGGCTCTCATCCGTACTTTAGGTTAATAGTGGGAGAAAGGAGGTGGCTATTGAATGTTTTTCATTGTATCTATTATTTAATTAACAATTTTGTAAAGAGGAAATTTTTTCACTCTTCTTTGTTCCTTGGGCCACATAAAAGTGGTGGCTGTTAATATTCTCAGGTTACTTACACAATCTCAGTTAGAAATTGATTGGCCCTCATTTGCATTTTGGAAGGATGAAAAGAAATCTCTAAGCACTAGGATATCATTTTTTATGTTTATGGCTATATAATTCCATAATACAGGTAATATAAAGAGAAATACAGATATATATTTATCCTCGTATAAATATTTGTGCCTGTGTATCTATTTGTATCTGTGTATATGTCTGTGTGTATCTGTGTTTAACTCTTAGAATTCCATCTTATTCATTGGGAGATTCCATCGATTTGTAACTTTCACATAAAACATCTCAATGTTCACTTAATCATTTTCTTGTCTACCAGTGTATAAAGCAGGGGGCTCTGTTTGATCATCAGAAGCTGAATTTAGTCTGAAATCTTGGCAGAGGCATGGAAATTATCCCATGACTCTACATTTTCATCAGAAGACATCAGACCACAATATTAAATTCTACTTCTGGTTTTAAGATGAACTTAATTTACAATTAAATTTTGGATGTCATTATAGATCGTATGCCTTTAGATGCTCAAACTTATCTTGGAATGTCTCAAGTAACATTTTCATATGAAGAAATATATATATTAAAATTCAGTGAGTTTATGTTATAAATTTGCTATACCAGAGAAGTATCTTATTTTGAATTGAGCATTTATTGAAAGACAAAGATGTTGGAAGCAGGCCCAAAAGCTTCTTTAAAAAACTTTATTTTACCTTATTCGTGTGTGGCTCTTTGAATGGACTCAGTCAATGAACATTCCCAGTTAACAAAAGTTGTAAATTTTTTAGAATACTGAATACTTGAAAGCAAAAGAAGAGTCATAGCATCATTACTATTTATTGTTTTCTTAATGGAAAGGCACAGGCAGGAATGAAGATGAGCAGAGGCAGGTAGGCAGGATGAGAGAGGAGAAAGAAGCACTTTATTCATTGTATTTAGTAATTCATCTTGGTGGTTCCCTGCCAGCCCCAGGATGCACATCTGGGACTTTGGTATGTATGTGGATTGAGGCCAACCACTGCTCCATCAGGGTGCACCCATTACTCCATGCATAGTGAGTCTGCTTTGTGGGTAGCTGATAGAGAAGTAGACAAGAACTACCAAAATAAACAGGTTCCACTGCAATAGAAAAATATTTAGGAGTTAGGAAACAATTAGAAATAAATGATCAGGCAGTCATAGACTTCTACAGTGTCATGATGCTGCTGTATGTTTTATATCACCTGTAGGTACACCTGTGCAGTGCTGTGTTTCAGTCATTAAAAAAAAGACAGTAAATAAAGTCTTTTATTTTTCAGTCATTATTCTTATATAAATAAAGCTTTATTTTTTGCTCACTAATATATATTTAAAGGAAACTTTCAAATTACAAATAGTCATATTTGCCATTACATTTTTCTACAGGATTTTCTACTTCAATTTCTACTAGAAACTGGATATGATATCAATGTCTGAAATTTAATTTTTTTAAAAAAGTTAGTCAGGAATGAAGGAATCTCTCTTAAGTGAAATGTTCTAAGAATAATCCAAAAGAGAGATCCCAAACAAACTCGAGGTGCCTGTGAAAATTTCTCTGTAAGAAATTTTTATTTAAAAGTATATACACTCCAACAATGAGCAGAGGGGTACAAAATCATGGATGGTAGCATGTCAGAAACTGATAATGGAATCAGGAAGGCAAGGTCAAAGGAAACAAAAAGGACTTTTCAAGATATATTTGGAACAGGAAGATAAATGCGGAAAGTAACTAGTTGAGAGTAGTAATACAATGTTATCAGATGGCAGAGAAAAGGCAACTTTACACAAATAACATTTAGTCCCTAGAAGGATGATGCTAAAACTGAAAAAGATACTAAAAATATTTAAGGGGTAGAAAGTTTTAATTATAAAGAAAAAGATTAAGGCATAAATCAACTCTTTTAGTACAATATTGTCTAGAATAATTTCTTTCCAGAGAACAGAAAATCTTTGGAGGTATGATTATTGAAATGCAATCTGTAATATTGTAAAAATGACAGAAAATTAGTAAATTCCTAAAACCCTAGGTACATAGATAATACTCAATTTTCAAAAGAGGGGGGAAAAGCTACAGTAATAGATTTAACATCAATCTCACTACAAAAAATTACACATAAATTCCTGTTTCCTTATTACTATGATTATAAATATCTATGATAATAAAGACACTTTAAATGAGAAAATTACCTCATGCTAATAGATTTGTTAGCATGTTTATCATCTCAACAAAACAAATAATTCCATTTTTGTTCTTTCTTTCCAGTTCTTGACTGAACAACTGTATGTATTTTCACATTTGAAAGTAGTTGGTTTTGACTTTTAAGCAATTAAATTTACTTATTTCTTAGGAATTTCTTGAATTATTTTCAAAATTAAATTTTTTCTTTGAAAATTTGACATTTAACTCAATTTTTCTGATTTTCTATCTTGGAATATCTTAAAAATCCAATTATTAAATAAGAAACTCATTACGAAAGACTCAAGTTATCAGTATAGAATAAAGTAGGAAAGTCTTCCCTGAACCACTTCAATCTACGGTACTCTCCCCATAGGCAAGTATTCCTGACAATATAGTATATTATTTTTAATTCTTTAACACTTTATTCTCTCTGTGTGTTTCTCTCTGTCTCTGTCTCTCTCTTTCTTTCCTGAGACACACATACAGACATATATAATAAGAATTTGTAAAATCCCTGATCGCTTTAAGATGTCACCTCTGTATTAAGCTGCCTGCTCTTTATATTTTGACATATACAAGATATCATTAGTATTTTAAAGTTTGCCAAAGTAAATAGAAAAAAATGATATATCACAGTGTTAAACATTGTAAGAATCTAGGTGATAGCAGCAGACCATCATTCCCAACATATTCACTATGAAAAATACTAAATTTTAAAAATGTTAAAAATTGAAAAGACAAAGAATTGTGGATGAAATAATTCTTATGGTACTAAATTCAGGAATTTAGTGATTTCCTTCTGCTTCTGAGTCATTTGCTGAGTCTGGGCATGGGGGAATGAGGACTCAGCTAACCTTCGCCAGAGGGAATCGAAATCAGATGGACTAGCATAATGGGTTGGAGCTGAGAGGAAACCTGCAAGCACAGCCTTTTCTTCAGATCTGTCCGCTCTCCCAACAGCATTTTCTGAGTACTAGAGTAGTGCGGGAGGCTGCAGACCGAGTTGGAAAGGTAGAAAAAGGACTCTATAGTGTGTCATTGCTCACAGGACAAGTCACCATAGAGTCATCTGAACCCAAGTTGAATTGAATCTAAGTTAAACTCCAACTCATTCCTGACCTGGCTCAAGTCCTTACTGGATCAGAGAGAACAGTCCTCCATCTAGCAGTCATACAAATGAAATGGGAATGACTTCTCAGAGGGAAAACACCAACTATTTGTGATTCTTTTATATACAGTGTCTGTCATGAAACATACAAAAGTCAGGAAATTCTGACCCAAAATAAGAATAAAAATAACTATCAATATATAAAAATCCAAAGAAGACCGAATACTACAATGGTAGACAACAATTTAAAGATTATTGCTATGTATATAAACAAAAAAGAGGAAAACAAGATTAAAATGGGTAAAAATATTAATAACTTCAACAGTGAAATGGATTTTCTGAACAGAATCAAACAGATATTCTAGAGTTGAAAAGTTCAGTGTCTAAAATTAAGAATTTATTGAATATATTGAATAATATAATGGACACATGTGGAGAAAGGTTTAGCAAAGGAAATAAATAGGCATTACATGAAGTACAGAGTTAAAAGAATATCTAAAGTCAACAAAGAAGGAACAAAGTGTAAGGTACTGCTTCTGGTCTGATATGCAAATAATGGAATCCCAGAAAAGGAGAGAAAGGGATAAAGTAACATTTTATCTCAGAAGGACAAAAATTCAGAAACAAATAATGAGCACTCACAATGACATACATGACAGTAAATATAAAAGAATGCTTTATCAAGTTATAAAATCTTAAAATCATAAAGTCATACTTTTAAGATTTATAACACAGGTAAAATTAAGATATATGAGAACAGTACCAACAGTGAGAGAATGGGAGAAAGGTAAATGTAATAATTCTATTGCAAGGTTCTTACATTGTTCATGAGTGACAAATATTAATTCAAAGTACATAGCAATGTATAAGGGTGAATACTATAATCTCTAGAATAATCAAATAATATGAAATTAGCAAATCTATATGCAGAATTGTAAATTAAGTAACAATAAGCAAATGATTAATCTCAAAGAAATCAGGAATGGAAGAACAATGGGGAAGAAAGAATATATAGAACAAAAAAGGGAAAAAATGAAAATTTTAATCCATCATGCATATAATTTATATTAAATATGATAATGACAATATAATAACAATACACATCTTCAATGAGCTAAACACTTGATTTAAAGACAATAATTGACAGATTGAAATTTTGAAAGATAAACTAAATCCAAATATTGGTCAATAAATGAGACATACTTCAGTAAATATTGTTAAAAAAAAGATAAAAATAATACATATCACCCAAATTATACGGAAAGTTTTCAAAGTAGACTTTAGAATGGACATTATAAGACATAAAGAGATATTTTAATAACGATTAAAGGGTCAGTTCAATAAGAGCAAAATCATTTTACAAAGAATATTCAAGGAAATCATTAGAATTAATATCTCATGTCTCTATTAAAACCTTTTTTGAGATTCAATACTGTAAATTCACTTCTTTTCCAGATATTCTATGGAACCAATGTACTTCTATCCAAATACCAATAGGCATTTTGTGTAATTTTAAAAAATAATTATTTAATTATTTGGAAGATTTACTACCAAGAAGCAAAAATATTCCTTAAGAAGAAACAAGATTGGGAAATTTGTCCTTCCAGATGTAAGACAAAGAACCATAAAGAAAGCCAAATAATTAAGATAACTGTCCAAAGAATAAACAATGGAGCAGAATAAGCATCCCAAAATAGACCCATGCTTAGATAAAAACTTAAATAAAGCAAAAATAACAATGCACATCAGTGAGAAGTTTCTGTAATTCAGTTAATGGAACTAAAACTACTGATTTTTCATAAAGGAAAAATTGAAATTGATACCCACTCCATATAATATATTAAAATATATTCTTTGTAGTTTAAAGCTTGCCTGAAGGCTATGAATACTTTTAAATAAAATTATCATAGAATATCCCTATTAACAGTGTTATAATTTCTTAAAAAGACACACTTTGTAAACTTTGCAAGATAATATTAAAATTTAAAACACATTAGCAAAGAAGCCACAAGTACAGTGAAAAGACAATCATTAAACTGGGAAACATTTTTTTAAACATATATAACCCTTAGACTATTTTGCAAAATAGATTAAATTAAATTACATAAAATTGTCATGTTTATTTATCAAAATGGTAGAATATTGGCAATTCAATTTCATAGATTTCAATGTAGTAAAAATAATTCCAATGAATCATCCCGAAAAATAGAAAAATAAACAAGATAAACTCAAATTTCTTAGAAGATGAAACAAATGGTTGATATATATTTGGATAAGGTCAACCTCATTAGAATCAGGGAATTGTAAAATAAACAATAATTACATGTAATTCACATATATTAGATAGGAAAAATGCATATAATCTGACAATGTCAGGAATCTCAAAGTAGTGCAAACCTTTTTGTTTTGCTTTGGTTGCAGCAAGAATGTTGACTAATTTCACATGCATACTACATGGCATTCTTAATTAGGTAATTTTGAAAGAACATTCTTTCATAACATTATATAGGTTTAAGGCATGCATCATTATAAATCATTATCTGTACATAAACACAGTCATTCAGATTGTGTCTTCCTGTAGGTAATAAAGTCTTTGACTGCTTTTAAGATTTTTTTTTCTTGTCCTGTTTACGTTCATTCAAGGTATTTGCTGGTGTTGTTTTGTTCATTTCGTTCCTGAACAAACTAATATTTTACATTTTAATGATTTACACTAATTCAGTAATTTTGAATTTGGGAGTATCTCAAAGTATTTATCTATAAAATCACTTTTCCTAAAGTCTTATGTACAATTTTGCTTTCACTGGTTTCATATTATTGTAATTATTACTGCTTTAGAGGTACTCTGGAATCTTAAAAGTTTAGCAAATTTTGGTTGCTCCACCTTTAAAAAATGTTAATAATCTTAAAAGTTATTTTAACTTCAAAAATTTAATATTACACTTATAGAATATATAGATTTGATATATCTTAAATATTTAATCTTTCATTTCCACAACATAGTATATTTCTCCAGATTCAGAGTTAATCTAGACTGGTTGAAATGCATTAGTGTTGGTTTATACCCAAAGGCTTGGTATTGATGTAGCAATGCTAGATCGCATAGTAAATGTATGTAGATGACAAATGGTTTGTCACAGAGCTCTACCTTATAGACTTGTTCTCTTCAACAATTTTACCAGTTATTCAGAAAACATAAAAAATAAGTGTACAAAAGTGACAGATGATACAGAGTTCTGAGGGATCATTAATAAATCAAATGACAGATATTCAGAATTTTAAAAGACTGATAGCTTGGAAAGCATGGACTTACTAAAGACAGCCAAATTTTAATAAGCAAATTACTTTTAAGTAACAACACTAATGTCTTAGTTTCAGGAAGAAGACATCTGGGTTCTGGAGACTCTTTTTAGTTAATTTCACAGCCTTTTGGGGTGAAAACAAAAGCAAGATTTAAGAAAATCAAGTATCAATCAAGCAAAGACTAACATTAGAATTTCCAACATGACCAAAACTTTTGAAATCATTTAGTAGGTAAAAATGCTACTTTATATAAATAATACCAATTTATCTTTAGCTCTATCCCACTTGATAGGTAAAAAAATCAACCTCACTCATTCTGGATTTGCTCCCATCTTCTGGATTATAATGAATCTCTTATGTCTTATTTAGGCTAATGATGATATTAAGAAATCCTTACTCTTTTATTCATCGATTTATTTCTGGTACCATAATTGCTCCTTGTCTCCATATTCTCTTTAGGTTTGTATGTTGTTACTTCAGTGTCAAGAAGGGACAGTTGAATGATTATCTGAAAAGAAGCTTAATTATTTATTTTGCTTATCTGTCTGAAAAGGATTTTATTCATCTTCATTTTTAAATAGTTAACTAAGAAAAGAAAGATATTTTTCCTCCCCTCCCATAGTAGTTTGAAGATATTTTAAACTCTTTTTAGTTTTTGTTCTTTTGACATATTAGCCATTTTTTAAATTGGTTTTCTTCTTTGAAGGTAATGAATATATTTGTGATGTCTGCTCTTAAAATTTTGTCTTGGTCTTTGCATTACAGAAATTTCAATATTATGTGCCTGTATATTTCTTGAATTTGTGGTTTGATGTCTTTAGTCAGTTTTTGAAATTTCTCTGCCCATATTTCTTCAAATATTGCTTCTACCTGCTTTATACTCGCACTCCTCTTCTCCTGGGACTTTGACTAAAGGCTATAGGTATGCCAGGTTTTTGCTGTAATTTTTTTTATCATGCCCTACATACCTCTTATACTCTTGTCTTTATTCCCCACTCTATCTTGCTGGAATCCAAAGGACATACTTCCTGTTGTTTTGTTTTCCAGTTCAAATAGCTTCTGTTTCATTGTGTTTAATTTTCTACTAAACCCACCTATGGTTTAACAATTTTAGTTACTGTATCTTTCAGTTCTAGAATTTGAATTGATTCGACTCATAGATTTGAGTCTGTTCTCTGATGAAATTCTACTTTTAGCTTCTTTTTTTACTTAATAGATTGTTGCAATTAGTTTATAGTTTCCATTCGAGAAATTCAAAATCTAAACCACTGTGGTTCTGTTTGTTCCTTCGAGGTAATTTTTCTGAAAGCCAGCTAACTTCCTGTTAATGCTAGACAAATGACATATGAGGTGGACTTATCAATTCATTTAGGAGTTGAACTAATGAATTCAATCATACTGCTGTTTAAGAGAACTTAAATTTGGTAAAGTTCAGTATATTCCTAGTTGACCATGTCTCTCCTATGTGCAACCCTCCAAAGCTGTCAAATGAGACTGTTTTCACCAGCTCCTTTCCCTTAGTATTTGTCATTTCACATCAGTAAATGTGGACAATTCTCTTAGTTCAAAGGTTCTGGTATAGTTTTAGTCTCCTGCCCCAAACAACTTAGAATTCATCATGTACACTGAGGAGTACACTAAATTTGTGTTTATGTCCCTCAAGTATTCCATTTTGCTATTTCATCTAAAAACTCTGATGACTATTCTGTCCCCATCAGTATCTCTCTTCCCTGAGACAGACTTAAGATTGTCATGTAAAATACAGGACAAGAAGATTTGAATTTCAGATAAGGACTGACTTCATCTGCCTCAGAATCAGGAAGTAAATCCCAGAATAAAGTATCTGTAGATGGTGAGTTCTATACTGATATCTCCTCTCTGGAATATTCATTCTGCTCAGCTTTGCCACATCCACAGTTCCCTTATTACTTTGAACAATTTTAAAACTTTTTTTCTAATTATATTTTATTAGAAACATTAATTTTCCATGAATTAATTTGACATGGAAGTTTAAATTTATCCTTAAATTTGTATTTGCATACTCAGCTATATATTTTTTCAACAAGATAATATATATCCTCCTCTAAACAACAGAAAAATTAACCTGGCTCATATTTCCCCTGATTCATCATATTCTTCTTCTCCAGCATTTGAGGTTTAAGTTCATGCAGCCCCTTAGAATCCCTTTCAGGACTCCAGGCTTATATTATCCATTTATACACTCTATTACACTAACATATTAATGAAATTTTCTCTTTTTGTGCCAGTGAGCGAGTTGGCTATGTTTCTGGTTCAAAAGCAGTGACTGATTTTTTTAAGTCAAAAAGATCTTATGGGGCTACTTTTATTCACTCTTCTTTCATGAGTTTCACCAAGTCACTGAAATCAAGTGATAAAATAGTTTCTGGCACCTAAAATATATGGAGCACTTATAATTTATGATATGCCAAATGGGCTTTAAAAATGATCAAAACTGTTTTCGCCCAGCTCCATACTAGACCCAGCAGATCTAAGACTGCAGCCTCATTCACTGCTCAATGATTTATTTTTGTATTTATTTCTAGCCTTTGTTTAAATATATTTATTCTTTTTTTCTTGCTATTTTAATTTTATCACTGGTAAATGTTCACAAGACAAGAGTCTTTTCAAATTATCCACTTGGAACTGGAAGTCCAATAGAGTTTATTTCTTTGTTTTACATCTGCTGATTTGGAAGCTATATACTCCATTTCTATTCTATTGGCTTTTACATTTAAAATTTTAATAATCAGGTCTTACGCTTTTTTTGAGAAAAATAAAGATTCATTATTTTCTCCATAAAAAAGGTAATAACATGTAGTACATTAATTTTCTTTCTAAGTCCTCTCTTTGCTTCTTATATTTTATGTATATTTAGTGTTTTATTTTAATCCTGATTTAAAGCACAATGATTTTTAGACTCCATGCTGTTATATATTAATTAATATATTTCACCAATATTTTTGTTTATCATTATTGTATGCAGTCCATTTTTTCTCTTTTTGATTTAATTTATTTTTGCTAAAATATGGTATTTTGTGTTTCTTTCATTGAAGCGTTATGAGTCTTTTCATCTAAAAATGTCCTTATTTCTTCATTATTAAAGGTAGCTTAGCTACGTATCAAATTTTGTTTTCACAGCTATTTACATCTTAAATATGCCATTTTATTTGTTTTCATCACCCAGAGTTTTATAAGAAGTTTAATTTTCCTTTATATGTAATAAATACTTTTCTCTATGGCAATTTTTAACATTTCTTTATTATTGAAATTCTTACATTTTATTAGAAAATGTATGGTGTAGTTTTATAAAATTTAGTGCTATATTTTGTGTACTTTAATGTGAGTTCGCACGTCTTCAGTTCTGGAAAATTCTCACTAATTATCTTTTTAAATTATCTATTGCCCCTTCCCCAGTCTCTTACCATTCATTTTCTGGAACTTCTTAGGAAATAATACTGTATCTTCTGTACTATTCATTTCTTAACTCTTATTTTATTTTTATATCTTTTTTTTCTGGAATTTTGAATTATTTCCTAATGTATATCTTATTTATTTTATTTTTTACTAGTTGTAATCTTGTATTTACTATTTTTCTAGCCCATTTATTGAGTTTTTATTTTCAATAACATTTTTCAACTTTAATGTCTTTTATTTTCTATATTAGTTTATCTGTTTTTATAAGTATGTTTTATGAATTTTATTTCTTCCTTTATTTTTAAATCTATTGTGAAATTTCATGTCTCTAGTTCTTTGAATATAAAGTATTCTGCTTATGGGATTAGTATGCTGTATTTTTAAATTGCAGGAAGTCTTCAAAATTTGCAGATTCTGTATTTGTGAATTCACCTATTTGCTAAAATTTACTGGTAACTCCCAAATTAATACTGAGGGAGTTTTGAAGCCAATTCTAGAGACACACATGCAAAAGGAAATAAAACTTTGTGTCTCCAAATATGCATGTCCCCAGCTTAGTCTGAATAAAATGATATTCTGCACCCTTGTGTTGACTCTCAAACTAAACAAGCTCCTCTTCATAGTATATTTTATACCATGGTTTTCAAATTTGTATGCTTTTTGTTAGTTATTTCTGTATTTAAAATGGCCCCAATGCATCCTGAAGTACTGTGCAATGTTCCTAAGTACATAAATGAAATGATATACCTTAAGGATAAATGCATGTGTTAGATAAGCTTCATCACCCGTGAGTTATAATGCTGTTGGCAGTGAGCTCAGTGTTAAAGAATTAGCAATAAATAGTATATAAAGTGTCTTTAAACAGGAACATGTGTAATACAAGGTTATGAATAGATGAACTGGCACAAACTTTGCTAGCACAGACTTACAGGAACTCTTGCATTCCTTCTAGGGAAAATGATTCAGTATTTACTAATTCAGTGTTTGTGGCAACTTCTTGAAATGTAACTATGGTGAAATATATGAGTCAACATGTTAGATTTATCTATATGTGTTAGAGGTTTTTATCTTCCATTGATGCCATCTTCCATAAGTCATGCAAAGTTCCAGATTGTGATGAATTCCTGTGGGATAGCTTCTACCCCCATTCCCAGCTTTACTGAGATATAAATGACATATTAGCATTGTTTAAATATAAGTGTATAAAGTGATAATTTGATGAATTTACATATTGTTAAATGATAACTACAACAAAGTTAACACATACATTACCTTACATATTTATAGATTTTTATGTATGAAAACACAATCTACTTTCTTAGCAACTTTCAAATATAAGATATAGTATTGTTAGCTACAGTTCACTATGCTTTATATTATACCTCCAGGACTTATCTATCTAACTGGTAGTTTGTACTCTTTGACCAGCATCTCCTAATTACAACCAGTCGCCTGCCCTGATGAACACCTTTCTATACTCTGTCTCTATGTATTGGGTTATATTTCTAGATTTCATGTAAAGTGAGATCATACAGTGTTTGTCTTTCTCTGTATGACTTATTTCACTTAGTATAATGCCCAAATCCATCCATGCTACTAAAAACATGCCTATATTTATTTATTTATTCAAGGTAAATAATATTCCATTATATGTATATGTATATATACACATTTTCTTTATCCACTCATTCATTGATGGCATTCTAATTGTTTCTCTATACTGTTAATAATGCTGCAGTTCTTGCCATATATGGGATCTGTGGCTTCAACTCTCATCCCATACAAATGTTTAATCTGTAGCCTCTATTAACTTGCAATTAATCTGGTTTATTCCATTAACTCTAGTTTCCTCTGATCACTGTCACATGGATTTGTTTCTCATTTCTGACACAAAACTTACCATTTCTTCTTTTTCAAGTTTGGTTATGTTTCTATATTTAAAACTTAAAAAAATATATCTGGAGTCCCATGGCTTTGGGATAAAATCAGAGGCATTCCTACATTACTTAGTCTAAAATCTTTAACAAGAGTACTCACAAGGCGCTTAAAATTCCACAGTTAGAAATCAATTTCTGTGATACTATACATCTCAAACTGCCATGCCAAACAATCATGTTCTTTCATGCCATGACAGAAAACATTTTTGAGGGTTTATTTCATGTTGGACACCGTCCTCAGCTCTTTAATATTCTCATACAGCTTACCAATAATTCCACAAGGCAGGTTGTGCTATTATAAGTCATTTTTAGGATGAAGAAATTGAGTCACAAAGGTTGAAAACTTTCTGAAGCCTACATAGCTAATAAGTAGTTGTCACAATACAACCAATACTTTTAAATCAGTAATCTCTCTTGAGAATATATTTCTCAGCATGCACTTCTCTGCCAGGAATATTTCCTCCTAATCATCTAACAAGCTCATCCCCCCAACTTAAATGTCCTGTCTTTGTACAATTTAAGGCAGCTACTCTCTCCCTTTTCTGGGTTCCATAGTTCTATGTTCTATAAATCAGTTTGCATTGTTCTTATATGATCATACATTTATTTTCTCCATTGAATTGTAAACTCCTTTAACATGAGGAACAGCACTATTGATTGGCACTAGTCATAGCACTTTATGGCAGAGTGAACTTTTGTCAAATATATAGTGGATAAATGAAGATTCAGAGAGGTAGACTATTGTGCCATTTCCACAACCTTTAACAGTTTAGATGTATTTTTTTGTATGACTATCAATATAAAATAATATTGCTGCTCAATATGCGGAGGAAAACATGGCTTTGGGGTATCACTTTCATCAGCATTTCTATATTTTTTGCTTCCGGTATCTTGTAAAAGATTGTTTTAGAGCAATTTTAGTTTTACAGTAAAATTAAAAGGATGAGATTTTAATGTATTCTTTTGTCTCCAGAAATGAAAAAAAAAACCTGTAATCAACTATGTCCCCGAGATGTACATTTGTTACAACTGATGAACTTATGTTAACTCATCATAATCAAAGTCCACAGTTTGCAATAAGGTTTACATTATACATTCCATAGGTTTGAATAAATATATGCACATATTATATAAATACATTACATGTATGCATCATTACAGCACCCTATAGAGCATTTTCACTGCCCTAAAAATCCTCTCTGACATGCTTAGTTATCCTTCCCTCCTATGTCCATAATTTTTCCTTTTCCAGAATGTCATATAGTTGGAAGTATAGCATAGGTATCATTTGCAGGAGGACTTCTTTCATTTAGGAATATACATTAAAGTTTCTTTATGTCTTCTTATGATTTGATAGCTTATTCATTCATACTGCTGAACTATATCCTACTACATGGATGTACCAGCTTATTTATCCATTTACCTGCAGGAAGACATCTTGGTTGTTTTCAAGTCTGTGCAGCTATGAATCAAGTCACTATAAAAATCATTGTGCAAGCTTTGTGTGTACTTGAGCTTTCAAATTCTTTGAGTAAATACTAAGGAGCAAGATTGTTAGATGGTATGGTTAAGAGTACATTTTGTTTTATATGAAACTGGCGAACTGTTTTCCAGTGTGACTGCATCACTTTGCATTCTCACCAGCAACAAATGAGAGTTTCTATTGCTCCACATCTCTTAGCAGCATTTGGTATTGTCAGTGGTCCGGACTTTAGTCATCCTATTAGGTATGTAATGGTATCTCATTGCTGTTTTAATTTGCATTTCCATGATTACATTGATATGGAAAATCTCTTCATATTTTTTGTCATCTGTGTATCTTCTTTGTTTAAAGTCTTTGATCTATTTTTAATTGAATTGCTTGTTTTCTTAGTGCTGAGTTTTAAGTGTTCTTTGTATATTTGGATAACAGTCCTGTATTAGATGTGTCTTTTGCAAATTCTTATATTCATTTGTACTCCATTTGTGAAAGGTATGAATTTGAATAAATGAACTTTCTCACAGAATATCAGTTTCCACATATGTAATGTGAGGAAATATGACTTACCCTGTGTGGTCGACAGTCTATAAGATGGTCTTAATGGCCCCAAATTTTGATATTCCCATCCTATGTACTCTCTTTACCTTTGGGCTAGGTTTAGTTACTAACTTGCTTTAAATGAATAGAATAATGTAGCAGTGACGGGATGTCATGTCCAAAATTAAGTTTTAAGGAGACTGTGGCTTCCACCTTACATTGTCTCTCTCATCAATCTTGGATCACTTCTCCTCAGGAGAAGCCAGCGATCAAGTCATGAGGCAGATCCGTGAAGAGGCCTACATGGCAAGAAACTGAGGGCCTCCAATAGTCACGAGCACTGTCTCGGAGTTAGGTTCTTCCTGAGTTGAGCCTTGAGATACCTACAGGTCCTGCTGCTACTTTGCAGCCTCCTGACAGAGCCTCACAACCATGTGCTTAAGTCACTTCCATATTTTTGATCACAGAAAGCAAGTGTTCGCTGTTTTCAGAAGTAAGGTTTTAGGGTGATTTGTAACATATATAAATTAATAATATACCTTTCCAGGAGTATTATTATATGCGTATATGCTTAAACCTTTGAAAAAGATATTCTTTAAAAAATCATGAGAAGCCTACCTTGGGAGACTTACAACATTAGTAAGAGATGAAGACATAGATTTATGTCAGTTTTGAGGCTTTCTTCTTATAATTTGCTTGTACTTCAACAGTGAGTGAGTGGGATTTTTAAAGAAGAAATGGCAGGTGTTGCTTTAAGGTTTCCAGAAGTTGAGCTGAGAAGGAGAACGGTGCCTAGTCCATAGGACTTGATGGCTTATGTGCTACAGGACTTATTACCTCTAAGGGTTACCCAGCAGGTCATCTGAGGTCCCTGTTAAGTCTCTCTTAATTTTATTTCCACTTTTAAACTTGCATGAATAGTTCTGATGATAATTACTGAATGTTGATATGTATGGAAAATCAGCATTCCATAAATATCCCACTTGGGCAGCTTTCATACACGTGTGGCTGCTTGAAATTCAGCAAATTTTATTAGGATCACATGTTTGCTTTGGGAAATAGTAGCCACAAACTATGCTGGCAACACACACACACACACACACACACACACACACACACTCATACACACACGCAAGCACACACAGAGGCATAGAAAATAAATATTAGATTGAATTTGTAAGAACTGCAAGTTCAAAGATAGAGCTTCTGAAAGAAGAGCTCTTCTGGTTCTACTACTAATATATCCTGGATATATATTTTAATGGGTCTTCTGCCTTAATAGATTGCTCTATTCAATGAGACAATGATGCTATTGTAGTGTCGCTCAGCATCTATACTAATTATCTTTATAAACACTAGGTTAACAAGTATCTTTGCTTAACTATTAAGGTATCACAATCATTGTCAAGCAATCAATTATCATTTTCAGCTAATTTTCATGTATACACATATACTTCTATTACATGTGTGTATATATATATACACACATGAACATATATACATACACACCCCACACATACACACATATACACACATACACACACATTATATCCTTTTCCCATCATCCACTAGCTTTTAAGATGATATCTATAAAACTTGACCTGAGGGGTCAAGGGCCCTGGTGGAGTGGCAGTTAGCTGCCCCCAGAGAAGCGTGTCCTCATGTCCCCAGGTCCTGTTGGGGAGGAGGAGACAATCATTGTGAATGACTAAACAGGAATAAAACAAAATAAAGGTACTGCCCCTTCCTCTCTCTTCCTGACTGCCTGCCTGCTTGCCTTCATACCTGCCTGCACCTTTCCTTTAAAAAAATTTTTTTAACATTATTCTTTGCAATTTTCCTCCCTCAACCAGTATCCTGGCCTCATTTGTAATCATCTCATGGATACAAAAGAAGGATGATATTTACAACTCATTTTGCCACATTAGGTTATTTGTTCTTCATACACTTTGACCTTTACAATCCCTTTGATCTTCACTCACGCTCTCCTAACAATTGCATTGTTTTTGTTTACATTGCTATAGTCATGGTAGGTTATTGAAATCACACCTCAGTCTGTGTATTTCACACCACATCCACCACGGAGTTCTAGTGCCCTATACTGCCACCACCTTGTTCCTCCTTCCTCTCCTCCCCTCCTCCGCACCTGGCAGTCACAGCATTGCGCCCTGTGAACTTTGGTTTTGTCTGCTCATTTGCTTGATTTCTTTATACCCCACACAACTCATGCTCTCTGCATGCCTTAGCACTTTTCTTACAGAACCACCATTTGACAACCTGAATTTAATATAGGGAAAAGAATTCTTGATGTTCTACAAATCTTCACCTCCTTCTACACCTACTCCTCTGCATTCTTTCTCATATCAGTTAAGAGTCACCTATGATTTGAGCCATACATATAGGAGTTCCTCTGATGCCTCTCTTCCTTTTAGCTCCAGCTCCTGAAACAGACATTTCTTCTAAAATCTTACCACACAGTCGCCTCTATCTAGCCATCCAGCTCTGCTAAAATGTCCTTTTCTCAGACTCTCCTTTTTCATTTAGAGTATGGTAACCAACACTTTTGCAGTCACATCATTATCACCACCTGATACCCCATTATTTAAAAAAAATATGTCTCTTCCTGCCTTCTGCTCTCACTACTAGAATACAACTCATGAAGGCAGGAACATTTCAGGTCTTATTAAACATAATGGTTAAGCACATCATTGCTAAGCAAGGCACGTTTGTGGAATTCTAATGACAATATTCGGGCAACTCCACTCCTGACAAAAATAAAGCCACAGTAAGCCTCCTTGCTGAAATCCCTTGAGAGTGTCCCTCCTTCTCCTTATGACCTGTTGTTGCTCAGCATCTCCCCTATGTCCATCTTCCTTGCCCACTTCTGAGTCTGACATGTCTTGCCAATGGTGCTCTGTGAAATGTATAACATGGTGCCAATTTGATCCACCATGAATACAGACTGTCTAAAGTCAGTTGACCTGTCATTTGTTTTTAGTTATGCTTTTTCAACTTGTTAACTTGCTAACTCCTCACCAGATTTCCACATGGTCAAAACAAAATATTATCATCCTTCACAATCCTAGTCTTTCTGCATCTCTTACACAGATGGTTGGAGTCATCTATGACAGCTGTTTCCAGTTATTTCTCTTTCACTTGGAACCATATCTTCTTGGTGCTCTGGTATCGCAGCATCTTTATCCACAAACCCTAAAACCTCCCTTCTCTAAGGAATAGGGGTCATTTCCTTTGCTTTCAAAATGTATTCCTTCACATTCTCATGAAGTTTCCTTTGGCATTTTATGGCATTGATTGCTCTTGCATCATGAAAATCTCCCTTCCTTATAAATATGTTCAGATTATCCATCATTCCAAAAAAAAAAAAAAAAAAAAAAACCCATCCCTTTATCTGACCAATATATGAAAGTGTTAGTTCTTATTTAAATATTTAGATAGATGATAGTCATAGTTTTCACCTCAATTTTCTTACAATAAGTTTATTCTTTGACACATGGTGGCACTGTTTTATTAATCCTCTAAACTAGTTTTGGATTCCTCTCCCCTTTAGTTGTAACTAATTTCTGCCTGATGATTTTCTCCCATGTCTGCTGTTAGTTCACTGTCCTTTCTTCTTTTTTCCCCAAGGAGATTGTGCCCACACCAATGGTTTCAATTACTTTCATTTGACCAACTCCAAAATCTATATTGTTGATCCTGACTCAATCCTAAATTCAGTATGATGCTTATAACAATTCACCCAATACCTTATCAGGGATGTATCTCCAGCAGCTTACATTTATCAGAATTCAAGCCAGACTTATTGTCCTTAACTCAAATTTACCCCCTTTTCTTCCTAATTCGTGTTAATGATACCCTCAGATATTTGGTCATGCAAGTACAAAGCTTTGGAAATTATATCACTTTTTCTTCCAACCTGATAACCCATCACCTTTCCAGGTAAGCCTAAAGCCCACAAGTTCCAAAATGCTGATGTCAGAATAATATTGGACCTGCATGTAGTGGTTACTTGTGATGCAATGAGGAAAATAAGAGAGTCCTATTATTTAAGCACAAAATTGAAACTTATCTAACTAGAGGTTGTACTTTCTACCATTTCATGTGTTCAAATGGTCCTGTTTTCATAGAGTTGCCAAAAGTGTTTCATTATTTTAACGTCTTCATCTGGCAAAATGATGAAAGGTTTTTCATCAGTGTTACACCCAGAAATCAGGGAAGTTCTTCTGTGTATTCCTAGTTTTCAGTCCCTCCTTTCATTCCCACTACCACCAAACAGACTTTTGTGACCTTTTTCTTGATAATTGCAACAAACTCCTAACCCATGCATTAGCTTCTAGGACTTTGGCATTTTCTGAATCTCCTGCACACAGACTGTTGTTAGGAGAAACTTCTAAAACCTGGAACTTGGTTGTGTCGTTTCCTTCTCCACACGCCCCTCAACCCGTGTCCCTGCAATAGCACTCCCACATCGCCACCACCATCTGACTTGTCTGTGGAGATTCAAGATGGAGCTGAATGCAAGGTCTGGCATTCAGAGCTCCCCATCACCCCCACACCTGTGCTGTCAGACCTGACCTAATCGCTCTGGTGCTCACTGCTTTGTTATTTTCTTCCTTGTCTTTACCACTACAGAGACTATTCTCATGTATTTGTTTGTGTGTTTACTCTCAATCTCTTCTCCATATATGTTTTAGAATATAAGTTAAAGACCAGACTTTGATACTTGTTTACTACTTATCCCTAAGGCCTACTCTACAGTGTTGGCCTTCCATAGGTATAAAATACAAATAAGAAAAAAGAATTAATAGCAAGAAAAGAAGAAATCAAATCTCTCCTACTTCAACACTTCTCCTGAGGTTGCTTGCTCTCCTTTGTGGACAATTTTGTTCCCAAAGTCATATGGTGCATGTTTGTCTTTCCTCCCATAGAATCCAGGAGAAACTCCCAGAATGTGTAGGAAATCAGCACCAGCATGCTCATAGGGAATCTACTTTAGAGGACAAATGGTGTCATTTGGTACTCTTGGGCCATGAGGAATGACCTTACTGGTATCCCTACCAGTGGTTGCTAGAAGCGAGATAAACTATGAGTAAAAATATGCAAAAATGGTGAATAGGAATGGAGAGAAAAGAGCAAAGAAGAGGCTGTTACTCTGGAAAACCAGTGAGACTTTCAGAAAAAAAAAAACTCATAATGAATCAATTGTTGGTTCAGTGCAACTATTTGTGAATGGAATGCTGTCTGTTGAGTGAATGAATGCTGGTCCATCGTTTACAAAGTCTGACTCAAAAAGAGCTGAGAGAAATGAGTATGATTTGATCAATTACTAAACATTTTCCTCTCCCGTCAACCACAGTCATTTTGGTTTTATACTGTCACCCAGGCATTAGTAAGTCACAGGTTGTAGGAGAAATTCAGTCATTTGTAATGTGATTAGATATTTGTACATTGGCTGTTTTCCATGCAGGCAAGCATGTTTTATCTCAAGACTAAAGTCCTTGGGCTAGTGAGGACCTCTTCACTTCCAGCATAGAATTCTAGTACTGAGAAGATTCACAAAAAGTCATTTCATTTTTTTTCTGTTATCTTTTGGCAGGCTGCACTGAATTCACTAAGAAATACGATTATAGGAAGTACAATTTAAATGTTCTGAAAAGGGCCCCACTGGTGCCTCTTGGTAATGTGTTTCTGGTTTTTCAAGTGTTATGCCCGAACATTTTTTTGTTGTTATTTTATTGTCTTCTCCCCAATATCAGACGGACAAATACTTCCTCCAGCTTCATCTTTTTTTTTTTTTTATCCCGTTCTCCGCGGGGCTTCCCTTTCTTAGGAAAGAGCTGTGTATGCAAAATTATCCTAGTAGTGCCCTCTATTGCATGTAGATTCTGTTTAGGGAATATCTTTCTTTTTTAAACTAAAGATAGCCAACCAGTAGCTCTACTATAGTCTCATTTTCCAAGAATAGTTTTATTTAGAGATTGATGCCCTAAGGAATAAGAAAAAGAAGCAGAGAAATTGCAGTGATATTCTTAAATCATTTTGTAAATCATGGGTTAGGATGCAATATGTCCTTATTTCCGTCAAACTGAAGCCTAAATAAAGTAAAATGAAGTTGGTGCAAAATATTCTGCCCACAGGCAACTCTTGCTGGTGCAGGGAAGACAGGCATGTCTTCTAAGATTGTGCCACTAGGGGGAGTCAAACCCAGCAATCTGCGCGCCACCTTCCAGCCAGAAGAGCCAGGTTGCTGCTTCACCTTTCTCTTTAAATCAAAGATCCTTAGCTTAGTTGCCCCAGAAAAACACCAGCATCTGGTGTACTGTGTTTATTCTGAGGTTACTATTTCTAAAAATAGTGTTCTGAAAAACTCACCTTCGTTGGCTGAGAAGCACACAGGCCGGGTGGTGAGAGAGTGGGAGTTTCTCCTGCCTCAGAGACCGGGAGGCTGGGAGCGCAGGGCAAGAACACGCTCGAAACTCACAAATAAGTTTACACGTGAGGCTGCAGGTGCCCACGAGGGCGGCGGCAGGCCCGATTTAACAAACTCCGTAGAGACAGAGGGCTTGGCTGGGAGGTATGCGCAGCCCTGCTAAGCCCCACAAGTGAGGAAACTGCATGAGGTGGCAGCTCCCCCACACAGGTGGTGGAAGCGGGGCGGCTCTGCGGAGAATTTGGCTTCATCCTATGGTGTCACATGAACGAGGCCAGGCCTGCCAACCTCTGTGCGCGTGCGTGCGTGCGTGCGTGCTTGTGTGCGCGTGCGTGCGTGTGTGCGTGCGTGCGTGTGTGTTTCGATCCACAGACATGTGTTAGAAGGTGGAGAGTTTAGAAAGCCACGATTTAGGGACGCTTTTCTTTTTTCTTCTCTAACTTGTATCCTTGCCCAGCCCACCTTCTAGGTCCTGGAATAGTGTTATCATTTTTAGAGTTATTTTATTTTTTCTATAAATTCCATTTTAAAATCCCCTAATGAATACAGGAAAGATGATCGAGAGTGGTGTTTATGTGCCTCTGAAGAGTACTTGCAGCAATGTTCCTGGATATCCCAGCAGGGAGCTGCAGACTCTTCCTCCTCGGAGACCCAGTCTTCTCTCTAATGCCTCTAGCTTTCCTGTGTCTGGTCACCATGTTGCCTCAGGTGGACAGTAAACAGGACTAGTTTTCAGTGGGTTGGAGACAGGCCACTGTAGTCAAGTCCTGCACACTGTCATACAGTGTGTGGGGAGCTTAGATCCCACATGTCACACTCTAGAGAACCCACAGTTTCCCTCCCAGACAGACCCCAAGTCATTAGGAAGTAATTCCTCTGGGTCTCCTTCAAGGTAGGGTCCTGGAGGACAAGCCTTCTCTGTGTTACCCGGGTGCGTTTACGGAAGTGTTGAGTCTACCTGGGTACTGGAAAAGTTCATGCTCTGACCTTTCAGTGTCGTTGCTGATTTCATAGATTTTTAGTCTTTTGGGTAAGGCAGAAATAATGCCAGATGGGGTATTAAGAGAAGTCTGGCTTCTAGGGTCTGCTCTGTTCATATCTAACTCTGATTTTAGTAACTCACTGAACACGTCCTGGCCCCTCCAACTATGAAATGAGACAGACAAGGCTTTCTGTTAGAGTCTTTATGGTTCAAAAGTCCTTGGTTTCTGTCTGGTGGCTACACAGTCTTCAACCAGATCTAGGCCCCTAGCTCCACCGAAGTGTCTATAGAGAGTCTGGCTTGGGGTGCACCGTTTACCCCCAGGTACACAGCCAGCGTGTGTGGGAGGAAGCAAATTTAGAGGGAAACAAGCTTCATCTATCCTGTCTGATATGGTTGGCTCTTGAAGACTTGTGCCCATGTAAAGGAGATGAGGGTGAGGAAGAAGGGGAGGGAGACACACTGTCAAATGTCAACTGTTTAACAAAGACTGTGAAGTCTGACAATTGACACTTGTGTGGTAACTTTTGCTTCTACTTTTGCAAAAAGAGAGAGGGGGCAGGGAGGGCAGAGGCGTTAGAGGAAGACAGAGTTTGAGAGGGAAGATAGAAATGGATCCTAAGATATGATGCTCATTACGTAGGTTTCATACAAAGATTTGGTATATACTAATTACTTTTCAAGTAACCTGGGAGTCCCTCTTTTCGGTGGGTTCTCTATCTGGAGCTACAGTTCTGAACTAACCCTGAATTTCAAGCCAGGGTGGCACCTCCATGTGGCCATCATGCCTGTGTGTGTGCTCCGAAGTCGGGTGCGCCCACCTGCCAAGAACCATGCGGGAAAGAGAGCTCTAAAGTCTGTGCCTTCAGGCCATCGAGGGGTGTGAGGAAACGAGAAATTCACTGGAACTTAGTGAGCAAAGATAAAACGCGAATATACGAAGTGTGATACAGGGTCTAGTTTTTAAAAGCCATCTTAAAAGCATACTTGTGTGGTCTGTAGTCTATGCGGGTGAGAGTTTGTGTCTCTATAGAGGCGTAGCATTTTCTTTCTTCTTTTTAAAAAAGAAATCATGGGGGGAAATTACATATACTTGTCGACTGTCTTCTTATCCACAGGTGTAGCCAACTAAAGACCTAAAATTGGTAACCCAGATCTGCACATACTAACCAGGAGAAGGCCCAAAGAAAAAGTTTTTTAAGTTTAAATTCTAATAATTGAATGTATAAAATTGGTAATATGGAAAACTGACTTGTCTGGGAGGCCCAGGGAGCCCAGCTACGACTGATAAATGATCAGAGGTCCCCCACACCCTCTCAGTGTGAATATGATGCCAAGTGTAGGGCAATTTTAGGGCTACCTTCTCTGGAATTTTTTTTCTTTTAAAGGAAAGGTGCAGGCAGGAATGAAGGCGAGTAGGCAGGCAGGCAGAAAGAGGAGGGAGAAGCATTTTATTTTATTTTTATTTACTTGTTCACACTGGTTGTTTCTCCCCAGACCCGGGACAAGAACCTAGGGGTATGTGGTCTGTGTCTATGCTCCTTTTGAAGTGATTGACCTAACCACAGTTCCACCACGTCAAGCTAGGGATTTTTTTTTTTTTTTTAATGCATCAAATAGAGCACTGAGTTAGCTGGCTTCTCCATCACGAGGACGTGACTGCGTGGTAAAAGAAGTGTTGGCCTGGGGGAACCTCTGGGACACCAGATTTGCTTAAAACAAAGAGCTTGGCAGAAACTTGAGACAGTGGAGGATTTCCAAGAGGGAGGGCCTCCTCCTCCGGACCCGGGAGGGGCTGCAGACAGTGCCCTTGTTCTTGACGCCTCCGTTCAGGGAAATTGACATTCCCAGGGCGCATGACAGAGAAAAAGGTTCGTACTGATTTCCTCTGGAAATCACCGAATGGATGCCAGGCTCTCGAGACTCTCCACTCATAGGGATCCTTCCTTGCCTGTTGGACGAGTGAAGGTGAGCAGCAGAACTGACGGAGACCTGTGGCTGTCCTTCACACATCAGCCACCTGAAAATTCTTCTGGGTCACGTCGCATAAGGTCACACGGATTTCTCCTCACATGCAGAAGAGAAAAGAAGTCACTGATGGGGTGCTGGAGGAGGGTTTTTTTAATGTGGCGTGATTTCAGAGACCCCTTAAGTCCCACCAAAAAGATTTCACAGACTCTCCAATGTTCCCCCAAAAGGCAAGGGCAGGATCTGAAGGAAACGCCCTGGTCAGTGTTGTCCAGACTGCCAGTGACCTGAGAAATCCCTGAATGAAGGCCTGGGACTCCAGGTTGTCATTCTTCCTCCCCCAGGCCTCTCGCAACCCAAGAGAAAAAATGAATGAGGCGCAGAGCACGGGGGAGCGGAGGTGTCCTGCTTGCAGAGCAGGAGCACGTGGTGCGGCAGGAGCTGCCACGAGGGGCTGCCGGGAGCAGGGCAGGTGGGCGTGGTCTCACAGCCAGCAGGCCGTCCTGGTGGTCAGTGTCCCAGGGCGCCATGATGGCTCATCACAGCAGGCCAGCTCTCCAAATACCCCTGTTGCTCCGCTGCCCGGGGACTTCCAGTCTCATGGACCCTGCCCCTGCTCCTTTGTCTCCTCTCCCTTGCCTGCCCCCCATCTCTCTCCTGGGGAGCCAGCTGCAGCATGTAGGAGAAACGGCCCTGTCATGGCTGTCTCTAGTGTGTTATTGTTAGTGTTACATTACAAATCCCGTTTCCATGCCGGGGTCCCTCGGGGGTCATAACCAGGCGAGGCCATGACCTTGTCAATAAACAGAACCCCAATCCTTAATGTAACCACTTTGCCTTCCCTGGGCCTGCTCTGTGGGTTTACATATCAGATTCCTCTCCAGGGCTGTCATTTCACTGAGGTTCCCTAGGAAGGGTGGATGCAGAGCACATGGAAGTCAATCTGATGAGCCTGGTGGCAGGTGGAAGTCAAGCATAGGCTTGGCCTGTGTACCTGCAAACCCTGACTTGTGACACTAGAGTAGGTGTATTACCATCAATAAGAGGTTTCTCCTGCTGCTGACTTTCCCCAAGGATGAGGCCAGGACCTCACTCCTTGCCTAAGTTCTTTCTGTTTCCCTTAGAAGACTTTCCCCAAAACAGAGGGCCTAGTTGATAGGGGGTGAATGTAAGAACACTGAGCAAAAAAGGAAGCAGAGCACAGCTGGTTCAGCGAGGACCTGGTTGACTCCAGCCTACTCTTCATTTTTTTGCAGATTAATCTACCCCATAGAGTGTGTTTTCGGTCCCAAAGCAGAGCCAGATAAAAGGTAGTTAAAATGAAGTTAAAAAAAAAAAAAAAGGAAAAGGTGGACCTAGAGTCTGCTCATTCATTCAGAAATTATTATTTGCTGCTCTACACCAGGAGGACAGTTCCTACCCACACGTGGATGCCACACAAGTGAAAAAAATAAAAGACAGTGATTGGGATTGTGGACTGGGGAACATCTTTTTGTCTTTTGCCTCTACCTCCCAAGTTTCTCTGAAGCTCTTGCTGCAGGTACCTTGGCCTCTCTATCATTTCTCTGATGAAACCTAAAGAAAATAATGTTATTGAGTGTTTATTGTAGGGGTGGAAATACTGATATTTAGAGAGACAAGTTGTATTAGTCTCTGCCTAACAAACTGTGCTTTGGATTATATTCACATTGATTTGTTTCTAAGACACCACTGGAGTGGTTTTTACTTGGGTACATGGAGGGGAGGATGATGAAATAATTGAGCTAGGTGGGGTGTTGTTATTTCTGCTGAGGTAATTAGACTCAGTTATGGGTTAGAAGGGACCTGGGATCTAGAGTCCAACCCCTCTTCTAAAGGGAAACTGAAACCTGAAAGGAGAAAGGTAGACATCTGTAGTCACAAAAATCAGCTCCTGGTCCTGCATGGATATAGAATGAAGCAACGGAAAAGGAGAGAAAGAGGAATGGGAGAGGAGGAGATGGTCAGGTGCAGCTTGACTTTTTTTTATAAGGGTCTTCCCAGAAGCCTCAGAGACTAAGGTCCTCTCTGAGAGACCAGTGACCCCCAGGGCCTGTGTTCACTAGAGAGACAAGGAGTGTGGATCCTGTTGTCTCTCCGTGGTGCCTGCCTATTCTAGGTGCCCAGTAACTATTAAATACACAGAGCTATCTTAAATAGTCCCCACCCCCTGTTTATTCAGAGTGACTCTGAGGGGTCCGCTTTACAGTTTGGACTTCCAAACCCACTGGGTTGACAAGCGGGGTCTGTTAAACACAGCAACCAGATGAGGAAGACTGTCACTATCTGGGCTGCTGAGCTATTACACGAGTCACCAAACATTGTCCGTTGTCTGATGACTAATCTCTCATACAAAATAAGCAGTCTGTATCCCAAATAAATTCTCGTGAGCCGGGATTACTCAAGATAAATCCATGTCAAAATGACAGAATATATAAAATCTTTGGTTATTGCATGTCAATGAACTATGAGCATAAATACAAGCAGGTATTTATTATTTTATTGATACACACATTCAATCACCTGCTCAAAATGTCTGGAAATCACTACCCTGGACTATTCCGTCATGCCACAGATAATGTTTTACAGATTCTTCCAGAGAAGGAGAGGGAGGAACCCAAGGTCACTCAGTCCTTTGGTAGTGAGCAGACAGGTATTAATAAGTTACCTGTGTCCTTTTCACAATTTCATATTCTCCCAGATGACATTTCGCCAAACACCTTGATCTGAAAGTCCTGCCCAATTTAACCGAACACATTTCTGAAGCAGAGATACTGAGAGTCCCAACTCTGACCGCACTCTTCACACCCATTCTTACCACGGTCCATACGCTAACTCAGTGAGGCAGCTTCTATTATTATCCCCACTTGACAGGTTAAAAAAAAGGGGGACCTGGAGGAGTCACATCGTTAGCACAAGACCACAATAAGATGCAGAATCAGATTCAAGCTCTCTGATGTCAAAGCCCAGAGACTCACATCCTTGATGGTTCACAACTCAAAGAGCAGAGAGCATACGTTTATGGAAATTACTGGAACCAACTGAGACACAACACAAAGCCCTGGAAGGCAGTCCTCAGCAGTGGCCACTCCAGCCCCATAAAACTTGTGTGGGGAAGGAGGGACTGGAAGGGAGTCCTAGGAGCAGGCTGGAAGCGGCCTTCCCACTAGGAGGGACCATTTCTCAAGCACACAATGCAGACCTCAAAGGCAGAACCACCTGTGTGTTTCCTAAAAATGTGTCATTTCCTAGGCCTCCCTCAGCGACAACTCAAAGATTGCCAAGAAAGCTGCAAACACCCCAGCTGCTTTGAGGACACCCAAGTGTGTGAACTGAGGACCTGCGAGAGTCCAGAGGACAGACGCACAGAGAACACAAACCCACCACGCGAGGAACCGAGGGGCGCCCCCCAGAGCACTGGGCGCTGCGTTCTGTGGGCCACTCCCCACTGCCTGCCTAGCTTCCCGAAGATAGGGAGCAGGGGCACCTTTCATGTTCCTGGGTGTGCAGAAGCTGTGCTTGTATTTGTTTAGAACAAAGCCCCTACTTAGCTGGTGCAAGTGAAAGCGATTTTATAAATAGATGTGAGCATGAATGGTTTTTATGATTAGCTTGTTTTCAGTCACCATGCTTGACCAGTGTCTCTGTTCAACTAAGTAAATATTTCTATGGTGATAGCATACACAATACAATGGAAATTATTTAATGTTAATACAAGTACCATATGGGAGGTCTTATCATGCTAGAGTCCCAAGCATAATAAAAGCAGATAGGGATAGATAGGCAAGGGTGGGCCTTGTACTGTAGGCTGGATAAAACATCTGCTCTGATCAATGTTGGCTTGACAAGTATTTATGGAGCTATGGTTCCCGGGGGACTCTTCAGGACCAAATCAGATTACCCTGAACGACATTTTTGCCTCCTACTCACTTGGTAACCTTGGATAAGTCTCTATGCTAATTGTTTAAGCATACATGCCTCAATTTCCCAATTAGACCTTTGAATACCTATCCTGAGAGTAATGAAGATTAATCCCTGCTGAAACCTTGATTTCTTTCTTTAGAATAAAAGAGCAGAAAAGGTTGGTTCTGAAACAATGCCACATTCTTTTAAGCAGTCCAGAATGTAAAAGGGATACTCTCTTGTACAATTTTTTATCTGCAACTGGAAATATTAGAAAAATTGAAGTTTCCTGAGATGAATGAAGTGGTCTGTAAAGAACAAAACCTCTTAGAAATTGTATTGGGCTGTACTTTTCACTTGAAGGGACAACTGTGATGATACAGAGCATGAAAATGGAATTTCTCTCCACTGAAAAAGGGTCAATAAGAATATCAGAACTTTTGGTGTTGTGAAAAGGGACATTTGATCTTTTCACAAAAGCGTTCATTTGCCAACGTGCCTTTTGTGTCTTAATCTAATAATATTATGATGTTTAGAGCAATAGAAAGTTCAAAGCTTGTTTATATATTATCTTGTTTCACCTTCAGAGCTTGCCAGGAAGAGATAACAATGTTCAATTCTAGGCCTTAGTGTTTTGTATTGATGTATCCTAATGAAAAAAAAAAAATCAGCAATTAGAATTCTCAATGTGTGTTTTACGCTTTACATCTACAAAATGTGCTCACATCCCTGTCATCTCACCCTCACAAACAGTAGTGAGGACTGTCAGCATCCCCATTTGAAGGTGAGCAAACAATGTCAAAGAGGGCATGGTTTGCTCAAGTGTAGAGTTAAGCTAAAACTCCAACTTTTGTTCTCTAAACCTAATGCTTAGAAGAGGCTCCTGATATGTAATTTAGCAATCTGGGTTTGGCCCATGGAAGAGCTATTCTGAGCGGTCAGGCAGGCTCTGATAAACTCTCAGATTAGGTTTGGAAGCTATTGTTTCTTTTCTTTCTGGAAAAGCCAGCCCCAGGTCAATGCTGATCTTTCACTGCGCATCAGTCTGATTGCTCCAGCAATCAGTCTGGCTGAAAATGGAGTATTAATATGTCTCATTTACTATCAAAGAGGAAGCCAGACATAGGTGAGAAAAGACACTGTCTGACAAATGTTTAAGGAAAGAGATTTGAATTCCCAACTGTGTTATCAAGAGTAATGGGATTCTTTCCAATTGATTTACTGCAGTCACCATAAATCTAGGATCAGAATGTTCTTAAATATATTTGGAATGGCCCTTAGGGAAACTGTTGGTTAATGCAATATATGACATGCGGGCTAAGAAGGGAATTCTTCACATCTGGGTGGATGGATGGCTAGATGGCCAACTGTTCCATGTGGTGTGTGGTTTGTCTGTGCTATGAAACAGAGGGAAAGAAAGGAAGATTCACATGATCCAGGCAACACCATGTTCTGATCTTGCCCTGAAGTTATCTCCCCTCGAACCTCCTTTCAGAGCCTGGGATCAGACAAATCACTCCATCTGACCGAAGGAAGCAGCTCCCCTGGCAGATCAGGGGCTCCTTTAACTGGCTGTGGGAAGTGCATGTACATGTGTTCGCATGCTTGTGGCCTGTCCACTTAGTCATAGAAGGAAGGGGAGGGGGTGGCAACTCTGGGTTGCAGCAGTAAAGGCTGAATAGCGTGGGCTGATCTGTTGCTGATTTCTGTTCTCCTCTGCTTTCTTGACCCAACTGCCATGCATGTTTCTTATTATTCTGTGGATTTGTCTTGCACTGAAGGGTGGGAAAAGGCTGGTGAAGCAATAATCATTTAAGTGAAAGCAATGACTTTCTGGTGCCCTCTACAAATTTCCCACAGTCTTTGCTAATGCCTTGGGGCCCTTCAGGGTTTAGAATTACAACTTTCAGTAAATATTCTTAGACTCACACTCACAAGAGCTGAAACGAACAGCACCACGTCTGTCACGATGATCCTTCACAAATCTATGTCCAAACACTGATCAGAACTGAGGACTAGCAGCAATACTCGTCCCATTTACTGAAGACTTAGCACATGGTGGGCACTGTTTAATCACTCTACACATGCTCCCTGATTTAATCCTCACAACAACATGAGAGAGGAAAGTGCTGCCATTGTCTTCTTTTTGAGGATGGGGAAACTGAGGCACAAATCAAGGTCACACAACTAGTAAAATGGAGAAACTGGGACTGAACCTGACAGTCAGGTCTCCATGTCTCTAATCCCTCCCTCTTTTCAGGAAAACAAGAATGGAAAAAGGATGGAATTCGGAGCTACAATTTCACACTAACATTAACATCACTAATTAAAGAAATGAGGCACTGATTGAATAAGTACTGTCCTTTACCACTGGGCTACTTTACAGTGAGAACTGTGCTACTTTTCTGTCTCAATATAGATGTCAATCATAAGCTTATAGCATGATCATCGTATTTCAAAAAATGTGACTAGTGAGACCTCTGGGAAAGGCATTGGGTAGAGAAAGCTACTAATGAACAAGTTGATTCTAAATCCTCCTTATTTTTTTATAGCCAGAGTTCTTGAATTATTAGGAAGCTATGCGTCACATCACCTTTCAGCGAGAGTCACGTTTCCTCTTAAATTAGAAGGTATAGCGTCTATCTATGTACTGCTAGCAGAAAAGTAAAGTTTACGAACTTCCCAGAAATTAGTTTTAGTAGCAGACTTAACAACAAGCATAACTAAGAAACAATGGGGGGAAAAGACCACCTTAGAGTTAGTCTACATGTCAGTTAAAATGTGATATGTATGATGAATAAATGTAATGCAATAATATATCGCCACAAGAAATAGAGAAATTTAAATAACATGGAACATGGCCTGCTACAGTGTCAAGTGGAAGAATGAGTTACAAAACAATATGTATGTTAGCTCATTTTTTAAAAAACAAAAAGGTGTGTATGTATGCATGGTATATGTTGTGATATTTGTAGAGAAAGACAAGTTCAACAGCTATGTATCTACCTATTCTTCTATCCTCCCATCCACCTATCCATCCATCCATCCATTGATCCATCCATCCATCTATTCATTCATCCACCTATCTATGCAAGAGCTATTATAATTCTTGGTTGTAGGACTGTGTGTGATTTTTGGTTTTATCTGTTTACATTTTATGAGATTTTGACAATAAGCTATATTATATATAATAAATAAATATTCACAGGGTGCTATTTATCATTTTTTTTTTTTTTATGTATCTACTATGCCTCTTTGTGGTTATATAAAACTGGCTTTGCTTAACATCATAATTAATAGTAAATACTTTGTTCCAATGTATCTCTATTTAACAATTCTCATTTTTACCAGATATATTAATAAATATAATTGCTATCTTGCCAACTAGATCATTTATTTCTTCTATTAGTGTTTCTAATTAGGTTTCATAAACAAATACTTGCTATGGCATTTATAATTTTTTTCCCATTTTTTTCATGGTTTCTAGTTAGCCCATCTTTGCATGATATTTTCCCATTTCCTGAGTCATGAGATTTCAGTTTATCTGCATTGTCTTTAAGCCATACCTTCTCAAAGCCACATGGTGATTCAATAATCACTTCCTGAGTATGAAGGAGGTGCAGAACATGACACCAGTTAGAGTGGGAATGACGTCAATGAACAAAACAAAGCAGCTCAAAGCACAAGGGATGGGAAACTGGAATAAGTAACCCTCATGTGATGATTTGAAAAGCAGTAGACAAGCACCCATTAAAGCCTGGATCCAACAATACCTTAAGTTGGAAATATCACAAAAAGAAAAGGTATGTTAAATATCTAATAGATATAAATGCTCAGAAAGCAAGGATGTGGCTCTATCTTAATGGTGATTTCATAATTAAATTAATCCATTTATTAGGGAGATAAACTAAAGAAACGATTTCTTCATGTCATGCAAACTCATGGACTTTTCACAAAGTAGATACCTTCGTGAATTCCCCACATAAATACTTGGTTTTATTTTGCAGGTGAGGGATTTGGAACACAGAAAGGGGGTATCTCCTGTCTTCTTTTCCCCAGAAGTCCATCTTGAGGTCCATGTTAGGTCACAGCTTTACTGCTTACAGGGTGGGGTACAGAATCTTCAAATATTTTTCCAACTGCACAACTCTCTCCACCTAGAGTTCAGGTTTTGAGGCCGGCTGTGCAAGGGCTCTGGAGACAGTTCACAGCAACTGCTGCTCTCCCAGCGAGTAGATGAGAGAACTAGGCGGAATGTTTGTCGCCAGTGTGTCTTTCTATCTCTTACATGTGCAGGGATGATCACTATCTTGTTACCTTAGAAACTGTCAGACCTGGCATCTCTGTTTATCCGCAGAGCATTCAGTGGTTTCTGAAAACAGGTGTGGCCTGGTTGAGCAGAACATAGCCACAACTCTTTTTTTAAGAAGTTTCTTTGTCTCTGGTGGCTTTTATCAACTTTCCAAATGTCACTCAGTCTCCCTCAAGGGCTATTTGTCAAAGTCTTTCACCTGTTTTTCTCTATATTTTAAGAGACGCCATACTAAGTAGACAAAATGCTTATTGAAGCAAAAATTCACTTCGGCGCCAATTGTGTGTATTTTGTGGCCTGTGTGTTAACAATTCATTTTAATCCTTTCCCGGTGGCACGGCTTCTGAGGTAAATGACATAAAGAAAACATTAAAAAAGAGATTGCTCTTCTGGTAAATGCCAGTCTGTTACAGACCAGAGGTAGCTGGCATGGTTGCCGATGGCCATGTATGTATAATAACTCACCGGTGTGGAGCTCATGGCCAGTGAGAGTATCAAAAATATTTTGATATTACATCAGATTAAGCAGGAAATACAGACCCTATTCTGTCATGGTCATCTTGCTAAGGAAAGAAAAAAATTAGAGTCAAAGTGACCATCTGGAGAAAGGTGCAAAAAATCAGTGGGTATGGAAAGAATTGGAGTTGTTAAGAATATTTTTCTAGAGAAATGATGTTTTAAGAAAGGAAATTGAGCTGACTTCAGTGATTGGGAAAATAACATGTGAAGACACGAGTAACCATATTTGCTAAGGTGTCCGAGGAATAGAGCTAAGTCAGAAAGGTGCACTTATGGTTTAAAAGGGAATAAAATTCAGTTCCATGGAGACAAGACATTCTAACAAGAGTCCATCTAATAATCATGGAATGGATGCCACTAAACAGGTGAAAATTCCCAATCTAGGAGCAAATGCCTGATCACTATTTGTCAGGTTGGCTGGGGAAGGATTCCTTTACTAGGAGGGAGATTGGATTAAATTTCAAAGGCCCTTTCCAAATTTAAGATGCTATCTCTCTAATTAATCGCCAGTCATAGTCTTGAGCATTGTCCTATGCTCTCATCTCTGTGGCATTGAAATTTGGATTCACTTCTCCCTAACTGTTAGATAATGGAGCAGATTCACATCTTGAAATGAGCTGTTAGCAAGAGTAGTAATGGAGACGAGATAAAGTCTTGGACTTGCAGTCTGATTAATTAGTGCCCCAGAGTCTTGGTTTAAGAAGATCCAGGAGACCACAGGCCAGTCAGAATTGAGTGACAACTCCCTTTGAAATCAGCTAGGTGCCCATCTCTAGTTGTCTCCTCTAAGGAAAAAATAGTTTGCTTTTTATTTTTTTCTGGATGTTTGCGTTTAGGAAGGTTTTGATGTTTAGTAAAGGTTTTGTTAGCTAGTTGTTTATTTGGTTGTTTATTGACTCGAGGTTCCAAATATATCACTGCAAACATTCGTGTGAGCAGCCCACGTTTGTTTCTCTGGTTAGTGAGAATCAAACATACACTCTGCAGATTAGCGTGGGTCTCTGCTCAGTCCCTTGAGAACTGTGTGGCCTTGTGCTTGCTGCTTCACTTTTAGGGACCTCCATTTGTTCGTTTCTGAAGTGAAACTCTCTTACAAGTGTAGAGCAATCAAATGAGAAAGTTTACATGTGAAAGCACTTTTTATGCTTTGAAGTAACTTTCAACATTTAGCTACAGTTATTAAAATTTTCTCAACTGCGTTGTGGTCAGTATGAAAAGCTCATCTGTCACTCCTTGCATTAGACATATTTTTGCCTGACAATCAATGTTTCTTGGTCTTCTAACAAGTTCCACAGAAAGAAAAATGATGGATGAGAACTATCATTTTGAGCCTATCCTTCTGAAACAGACCATGAGGTTAATAATTGTCTCCCTCAAACTCTCACCTTTAGATTGCATACTGTGAGCAGAAAATCAATTAGTAGGAACAATGGAGTTTTATTAAACAAGGCAAGTAATTAAGTGATAAACCTAGAAATTCAAGGAGACTAGAGATTCTAAGTATCAAATCCCATACTTCAAATTTTTGTGGCCTTTACTTATGAGGACTTGACATCTCAGTAGTATTTCTGTTCCAACTGAAAAATGTTCATAGAGACTTCCTCCAATGCCAAGCAGCAAGAAGAAATTTCCTCCATAGAAAAGATAAAACATTTAATAGAGCAGAATTTGGTAGAACTTCTAACTTGCTTTTGGAAATAAATGTTGCAACCATATTCTATCAGTCATCTCTGCCAGTATTATTTACAAAAGCCAAGAGCTGAAAACAATGTAAATCCCATCAATAGATGAGTGGGTTAAGAGGTGATCTATAACACAATGGAATACTAATAAGCTATATAAAAAAAGAAGAAATTCTTCCATTTGCAACAACATGGATGGACCTAGAGGGAATTATACTTAGTGAGATAAATCAAAAGATGAAGCGTAGATGTCATGTGTGGTATATGAGAAAACAAACAAATGAACTAAATCAAACAAAAATAAACATTCAGTCTACAGGACAAATTAGTGGGGGAAAAAAGGGAAGGTCTGGGAAATTAGGTAAAAGGGGTCAATTATTAAGTGAAGGATAGAAAGGAACTGTTAATGGGGAAATTAATATAGTAACAGATGTTGATTTACAATGATGCACCCCTTAAATCTATAGAACGTTATAATGCAATGCTACATAACATAAAAATAACCTCTGCCAATAAATATTTTGTTGCTTGATTTGAGTCTTTTCTGCATAACACCCAGTCTATGTTTTTTTATTTTCATATGTATCATCATAGATAAGTAGCCACAAAACTTCACCCTATCTTTAAGGCTGCAGTCAAAATGTTACACTTCTAAAGTGTGGCAAGAAGACACACCCTGAAAAAGAGAGAGATTTACACTTTTTTGCAAGGAAACAGAGAAACCAAAACATTTTATGCTATCTTGTACATATAAAGAAAAATGTGCCCCATCCTTCAACGTCCATCTTAAGGGAAGCAATCTGATATCATGTCAAGACCAAGAAGAGGTCTCAGCCTCCGCCACTACCCCTGTGTCCAGTGACTCCACAGCACAGGGGTGTCACAGTGGGGCCTCCCAACTCTGCCTGCTTTCAGTACTTCAGGCCCAAATATTTCCTGCCACCAGATTCTTCACTGAGAACTTTCTGTGGTTCCTTCTCTTAGGACATAATTCTCTAGTGAGAAGAATGCATCCTGTCAAACCACCCACGTTCACTGACACGAATTCTAATACCCATTTTCAGAAACTAGGTGGTGTGTAAAAAGGGAGTTTCTGGAGCTATATACAATTGTAGGTGAAAGCACTGATTTTCATTCAGAGATTCCAGACAGCAGAGCAGTTTGGCAGAGAAGATTCAGTTCTGACAAAACTCTGAGAACCTGTAAATCATAACCTACAGAAAGCCGCCCACCGTGCCCCGCAGAGAGTCAAGGCTGTGGGTGAAAAGGCCTCTTGCACTTCTACTTGACATGGTGTCTTCCTCGTAGAAAAGGAGAGCGTGCTTTTATGTGGACATGTTCACCCCCGGTCTCCAGTTGTGGAGCGGAGGGCTGAACCGAAGGCTCCATGGACAAGTGTGGAAAACCATATCTTGGCACATAAATGCTCTCTTGTCATATCTATGAAACATGTCCATTGTCACTGATGTAACAGGACCATGGCAACTGAGAACTGGGTTTAAATTCAGCACTATATTGTTGTATCTGGGCATATAATCACTCTTCTTTTGGATTTCAATTATTTAAGAATACATTCAACAAGACATCATTGAGCATCTTCTTTTATCCTGGTTTTGGGGTATATGCTATGCACCCATCCTCTCCTCCATACCCATGTCTCTTCTTCATTTTTAAGACAGATCTATATGGTCAAAATTAGAATACGGTTTCAAGCTCTTCACTTAGTTCTTAGGCTTTAAAGGAAAAATGTTTTGTCTACAGATTTTTAGAAGAATCAGCACCTTAATTTGCTCCTCATATAGCAAATCTCCCTCTTCTTGTCAAATAACCCATTTCTAGCACCATGGGAGCTTCAGAACTATCACTGCTTGACATTTGGGATTACATATATGTATTGCCAGACCTTAAGTTTGCTTCAGAGCACTCTGATCTCATTGGACCCTGCTCACCTATATTCATTTCCCATTGCTTCTGCAACAAATTACCAAAAATGACTGAATAAAACAAAATAGATTCAACATCTTATAATTCTGAGAGCCAGAGGTGCTAAGATGAGTGTTTGGCAGACATGCATTCATACTGGAGACTTTAAGGAAGAACCCATTTTCTTTCCTTTTTCAGATGGTTGAAGTTACCTACATTCCTTGACTTTAATCTTCAAAGTGGTAATGTGGCACCTTTAACTCTCTCTCTCTCTCTCTCTCTCTCTCTCTCTCTCTCTCTCTCGCACACACACACACACACACACACACACACACACACACACGTTCTCTCTCACTTTCTTCCGAACGAAACAGAAAAAACATTGTTATTGACCTCCAACCAAAATACAGTCATCCTAGAGATAAACTGAAAATACCTGAATCTGCTATGTTTAACACCACTCTGTGACTCAGTAGCAATCTTTTCTCCAACTTCAACTTCTCCAGACAAATCAAAAGGCATCTGTAGAAAGATAGGCCCCAGAAGTCTCATATATGGCACAATGTTCCTAAAGATTAATCACAGTATGAAATATGTATTTTGCTTCTGTTCCAGTCAATCAGGCCATTGGTAATCAAAAAATATGTATGAAGATCCTATTTTTGGTGCCAAGTACTCCCTTGCGTGGAGGAAATCCAGTGGTGAATAAAACAGATGCTCGAGCATTATCATTAGGAAGCATCAAATAAGCAGACAATAACAAGAAGTGAAGTACAGCTCTTTAGTAGGCATGCCTCAATGAGGAGAACTGCAGAATAGCATAATGCAAAGGAGTGAAGGTTGGAGTCTGCCCATATCATAAGAATCTCCTGTTCTGGTTACTCAAGAATGGCCATTAGAATGAGAAGATGTAGACACTGCATTCGGTAAATTTTTTCGTGTAATGGGGCAGGCAGAATGTTTAACATAGAATGACATGAGAAAAATGAACAATTATCAGTGTACATCTAGAGCAGGAATAAAGGTACAGAGGAAGGAGACACTCAGTGCATAACTGGAAGGACTGCTGGGAGCAAGAACAGGAGGAGGCTGGAGAGAAGGTGAAAAGCAAAGTGAGAAGAAAGTGAGAGCAAAAGAAGATTTGGAATCCATTAGACAGTTTTCAAAGTGAGGGAAGAATTATTGTGATAGGATAAAATTCTGCAAAGGGCTTCCACCCACTTGTTGAAAAATCTAGAAAAAAGTTGCTATTTAAATATCAGCTGTGGTTAAAAATGTGTGCTCCTTGGGAGATGGGGCCTTGTCTTATTTCTGTCTCTAGCAGTAGGACCCAAAGTAGCATCTGGCACAGAGCAGGGTAGCAGTAAATACCTGATGAATGAATAAGTGAACTTAATGAATGAATACAGAGATAAAGGGATCAAGAAGGAATCGTACTTCAGACCAGAGATAGTAATAGACACATCTGGCTTTTCTCTCTGAAATCAGCACATCACACAGTAAGCAGACTATTATCGCTCATCCTTGTCTCCTAGGGAGACAAAGAAACCAAGTCCCAGAGAAGGAGATGGAGGCTTCAAGTTACTGACACACTTGTGACAGCAGATATGAGCAGGAATGGAAGCTAAGGCCACTTTCTACTACACACGTTTTATAAAAGATTTTGTGGGCCTGGACTAAAAATCCTAAAAAACATATGAATGAGTAAAGAAACTGGAAATTATTTCTACAAACTTTCTTATGCTTCCCAGACCCCATTATTATCTCTTTCAAGTGATCTGCTCCTCCCCACTGTTCTTTGTGCCATAACGGCCCCCCTTCACACCCCCAGAACAGAGAACCACTGAACAGGCCATTAACTGATGGAAGAAAAGCCTGCAGACAGGGGAGGTGACAGAGTGAAGTGTGTTAGACTAAATATGGTTTCCAATGTAGTCCCACAGCAATTAATTGCCACACTGTTCATGTAAACATTTTTCTCTTTCCTTCACTTTGCATCTGCAGGTCTTTACTATCTTATGTTGTTCAGATCCCTCTGAAAATTGCCATCAGCTCTTCTCAGTTTGACACCTCTAAATTTAGAATTTAACCATCTATGCAATCACCTGGGGCTCTTAAAATGCATTTCTTTTGAACGAAGTCAGGCATATGACACTGTTCTTCCAGGGGACACTATTCCATCTATCGGGCAGAGAACTTAAAATGGGAGAAAATCACTGTGACAGAACTAGACGAATCTTGTTCCATGGACTTGCTGTCCCCTGGAGGTCTCACCTGAGCACTTCCACCTGTTTTCCCAATTCTACACGCCTTCCTTCAGAGAAATCGAAATGACCCTCAGCTGAACAGAGAAATGCCCCAGAGAGATTAGAAAATAGAAATAAAATGAAGACTGGAACAAGAGGAAACAGAAAAGTCCTAGTAACAGTGGGAACATGAAGAAAAGATATGGCCTCTTGTGTCTCCCATCCCCAGGTATCTCCTACCCTTCTCAAGAGCAGGCCAGATAATAGATGTAGCTTTGAGGGTGAGTCCTGGATGTATATTGCTGATGAGAGTGTTATCCTGCAGGGCTCTCTGTTTGAAAGCTGAGGAGTTCTGTTCTTCATGATCAGTGAGTGACAGAGATTCGAATGTGAGCAACTGATTAGGGGACTTTATGAGGGAAATGGGGCAAAAGAGGGGCGGCAATAGGAGAACATAAATAGCCCTCCTATGAGAAAGCCCAACTTCCTGACAAATGTTTGCCTAATCTCCCTATCTCGAGAGTCATTGAGGAATGGTTAACGAAGTGACACTGCAGGAAGAATGTTTAGAAAAAGGAGACAGCAGCTCCAGGAGAAAATGGCACCATCACTCTTGGGACTCAGAGCTAGCACTTGGCTCTAGTCTTGGAGAAGCTGCTATGACTTTCATCTCTTAGGTAGACTGAGGTTAGAAATTCAATCCAGGCTATCAAGGGAGGTCAGCGATCCCTCCCCTTGCTTTGATTTTATAAGTTTCCAGCCTCCCTTCTGAAAGTGCTACTCAAGGGGCTGTCTTGGCTTGCTTACTCTAGGGTTTCTCCTGTAACTTTTAAGCATTTTCAGTCAAAGCTCAGTTATGTAGATTCATTTTATTAAAGTCTTTCTCAAGGAAAGAAGAGGGGCAAAGTGATATTCTTGACTGTCTAGTGCATTTTTACTTTGAGTGGCTCTTTCTGTCCACAACTCTTTTTCAGTTACTTGTTCTACTTGACCAAAGCCAGTCTTCTTCCCCATCAACACATACCTATTTAAGACTTTCAGAATGATTTGATTTTTTTTATACTGAAAGAAGCTTCATATACACCTAGGTTTTTAAATAAAAGAGATCATTTGGCAATCATTTGAATTAAAAAATAGATAGCCTGGAAGTACACCATAGAGGTTTAGTTTATGAAAAGAGAAACAAAAAGAGTTAGTATTCTCACTACGGAGTGGTCCTTACAGGGGCATTTGCTTTGAGAGCAAAGAAAGTCTGGGTGAGATCAGGGAGATACATCTGCCCCTAGAGTGTGCCATTTTATAGTAGTCGGAGTTGGGGACTAGGTATCAACAGAAGAAACTAATAAACAAGAGAATATTCAGCTCAGGGATAACCTAGAAGGTAGAACTTTAAGATACTTCGTAACTATTTCTGTGACCATAGTTACACAGGGCATCTTCTCAACACCATTTTGGTTTAAAAGACACACTCACTTGTATGCCTCAGGGAAGTGCTTACCTTGTGTTTACCAGGGTAAAGGGGGAAACACTAGTATGTATGTGTGTGTGTATAAATATACACACACAAATATATATATACATGCTTACATATAGATGAAGATACATAATATGTATGTGTATGTGTGTGTGTGTTTGTATTCAGATGTACACACAATGGTATATTATTCAGTCATTAAAATAAAGACAGAAATTTTGCCATGTGCAACAACATGGCATGGATGGAACTTCAGCTATTATGCTAACTGAAAAAGAAAAAGAAAGCAAAAGCCAAGCTTATAAATAGAACAAATTAGTGGATACCTGAGGCAGCAGTGGGAGGGCAGTAAAAAGAAGTAGGGAAAAGGGATTGAAAAAAAAAAAAAAAAGTAAAAGAGAAGGAGTAAGAAAGGAAGGAGCGAGAAAGAAGGAGGGAGGAAGGAAGGGAGGGAGGAAGGAAAGAAGAAAGGATGGGAGAGACGTTGATCAGCCCTGACTTTCTAGGAACCTTAACAGTTTGATCATATTGAGCTGGCAAAGAGGGATTAAAAAAAAAAAGTAAAAGGGAGAGAGGGAGAAAGGAGGGAGGAAGGAAGGAAGGAAGGAAGGAAGGAAGGAAGGAAGGAAGGAAGGAAGGAAGGATGGGAGGGCCATTGATCAACCATGACTTTCTAAGAACCTTAACAGTTCTCTCTTAATCCTTTTAGAAGTTCATATTATTTGCATGTAAGTAACAGAGATTTTATTAGATGAACTACCTTTATATGAGATTTGAGTCTTTCTTTGCGAGGCATAAAACAAAGGAATTTTGGTAGACCACAGAATGAACTGTGAACCTTATACTCTGGTAATGGTAATTTATTTATGTGTCCATTACCTGGTATATAATTATTGTCTGCTTTTCTTAGATTTGATTGAATTCACTAATGAGACTGACCTGGTTTGTCTTAAGTTTCTACTCTTTTTGTTATGCTTCAAAATTATAGTCTTCCTTAAAAAATACATGTAGGTTCTTTAGAGGTATAGTATCTACATCTTACTGTTCAGACTAAAAGGATAACTTATCTAAAAAGAGTGAATTAAATCAAAAAAGACAATGCCTGGTTGAATTCATCAGTGAAAATGGCATCAATGAGTGTCTGCGGAGTTAGTTGAGGAGTAGACTAGATACATTTACTGCACACATTTGTGTTTGTTAAGTACTTTTTGCACCAGGAAAGAGTGTTTTAAGATAATAGTAGGTTGAGGCTATCTTTGAAGAATGCATAGATTAATGAAGAAGATGAAACAGAAGCAGTTAATTTCACCATCTGTGGTAAATTCTCTGATAAAAAGAAATATTGAGTGCAATAATTCATCAAAAAAAGCAACAAAACTAGACACAGATTGGTTAATGAGAGAGAGTGTGTATGTGTGTGTGTGGGCGGGGTGATGAGAAACAGAGTCTGGGAAGAACTGATGCTGCATCTCCAATTGCAGATCAGTGTTATTGATTAGTTAACAGCTAGACTTTCTTTGTTTATTCCCCATCTCATGACAGATTAGTTTGAATGTAATCATTCCCTCTTTATGAAGACTTTCACTCTAACAGTTCCCACTGGTTGCAGCTAATAAGGAGTAATGAGAATAAAGAGATAAGACAGTTGTGATGAAGATTTTCTACACTTCCTCATTTCCTAAGAAACCCTGCCAAGAAAAAAAGGGAAGACCTCTTTCGTCCCTAACTCTGAAGGTGTGGTTTTCTATGATTACTCAGTCAACCATCCCTGCCAGATTCTACTCAAGCACCTTTCTGAGCATCTGAGCAAATTCAAAATAATTTATTGAGAAAGATTTGCCTGTAGGATCCCTCTAGGATCCACTTTGAAAGGATTGGAAGGCCTTTGACTTAAGTGAAAGAAGAGGCGAGCCTTCTCAAATGCTTAATAAGAGGCCCAAATTTTGTCCTCTGCACACACGGTATTAAAACTTTGTGGCAATTCCTTCAATCAGAAAGCAGCTCTGGATCTTGCTATAGACCTGAAATGTAAATGAGTAAACTTTAACTCCTATCCAAACCATAGACAAATGAATCAGTATTCAGCGAAAAGGAGTTCATGTGAACAGAGTACAATGATGGCTACCAGGAACTGTGGGGCGGGGGAACAGGAGAAATGTTTAAGGGCACAAACTGGCCACTAGTAGACAAATGCATCCTCGAGATCAGATGCACAATACAGTGGATATTGACAACAATATTATATTATTTGTTATCAAATTTGCTAAGAGACAAGATTTTAAAGAAATGCTAATTGCGTGACACAGTGGAGTTGCTATTACTATCATGACAATGTGACAGTTGATAAAGGTATCAAATCACGATGTCTCACACCCTAAATTCACAAAATTTTATGTCAAACTTATTTCATTTATTAAAAGGAAAAGGAGTTCAAAGTATTCTAAATTTATTGATTTTTAATGAAATTATAATTTTTAGCTCTTTATGATTTGTATTGAGATATAACTAGTATGACAACGTACTCTGCTGAAGTATATAACAGAGTGGTGCTTAGTATTGTTGCAAAGTGTGCAACTAGCATTGCTATTAATTCATAATATTTCCATCATTGCCTAAAAATCACTAATTATACTCATTAGCAGTCATTCTCAACAGGTCTGCTCACCTTCCCCCAAACCAAATGTCTTTAACTTAGTGCAATTTTCAGGCTATGCGCTTGGCTTATTCCCAACATCTAATACAGCAGAAAAAATAATGATAATAATAGCAATTCTACATTTTCTATTAAGTCAGTATTAAAACTATAATTTACCATATAGTTCAATGAACTTCTTGCATGCAAATTTCAACTTCACTTAGAATCTGAAAACAAAGAAAATAGGTTTCTATCTGATGAAAAAACTATAACCCATCATGTTTATCTCATCACCTTGCCTGCCAAAAAGCCTAGAAAGATACTAGTTGTGCTCTGCTATTTTTTCCCTATCTCTGTAGCGATCATGCATCTGGGGTCTCGATTTCAAATTGGCCTTCCTAGCTGTGGCTCCCCCATCTGTTCCTGGCAGGATCTGTACATGAGCAAGAGCTTTCTAGGGAAAACCCAAAGCTCTCCAGGAAGTGGTCTGTGATGATGTGATGTAGTAGCTGGTGAGTTTCCTTCTGAGTCAGGACCGCCACAAGGGGGTCCCCAGGAATTGAAACGTCTCCAAAAAGAAGTAAAGATGTTAGTGCTGAGGTCATGACCACGTCTCCCTGTGTTAAGGGCCCTCGAGGGCTTTCCCAAGTCACTGAGATGAAGAGAATCCAAACCAGATTTCAGTCCAGGTCCCCACCAAACTCAGAGTTTCTCTTGCTTCCCTGTTTAATGCTTCCTTGGAGTATCATGAGTTGCTGGGTTTGGGTTTCACATGCTTCTACCATGAAAGATAGACATATCCCTATGCTCCATCCAAAGTAGAATCATAAAGATGTCCCTCTGTGTTATTTCCCATTTTCTCTCACATCTTTTTCATGAGAAAAGTGAGTTAACAGGGTGCTTGAAGGATACCATATGCCTATGCAGCAGCCATAATGTTCCTTCACATGTTTATAGACCCTAAAGCTCTTCTCCACTAAACCACAATGCTTTTCTTCACAGGCTCATTTCTGTAGGGTGACATTGACAAATACTCCCAAGATTCTTTGTAAGGGTCTAATGTTACTCCAAAAGGCTCCTGGGTCTCAATACATTTAGGAGACTTGGTTCATGCAAACATTGTTTGCAAACTGCAATAATCATCTCTCTCAAGTGCACTTCCATGGATATCTGTCTATTTCTTTCACCAACTGCCTGTGTCTTAAAGGTAAAAATTCTGTTGACCCATCTCTGCATCCTCATTGCCTAGTCAAGGTCAAATACATACTTGGTTCTTCATAAGTATATGTTAAATAAAAGAAGTATTTTGCTTGGGAAACTATAGCAAATTCATGAAGAGATTTGGGTCACCCTTTGTCATGTCAGAAAGTATTTCCTCAAATCTAACATGTCTCCCCCCCACCCTCAATTGCTGTCAAAGGACGTTTCTTCTGATTATGTACTCGGTGATGACAGAAAGCAGATGCCACTGATTTGAATGGACCCTGTGTTCTGATAACAACAGACAAGTAAGAGATACAGAAAACCTCCAGTCATGTTCCTTCAAAGCTTTTTTTCTCTTTCTGATTCTGCTGCTAAGATTTCAGATACACTGGTCAATTTCTCCTTTGTCAGCAACTGTCTGGGAAGTCTTACCTAGAGAATAACTTTGCATCTAGAGAACCATATCTTGAGAACACACCAGATAATTCTCAAGCTGACTACAGTATTCATCATTCTTCTCTGAAAGTTGGAGAAAATTAGGCCCAGTGAAAGGCCATGCACTGCAGAAGACCACTGAGAGGTCTGGTCCACATTCAACTGACCATCGGTCTAAGGTCAACTTTCCTTGCTATCATCAGCAATGCTTCCTGGACTAAATCTGTCAAAACAGATAAATAAAAGATCTGGTGTCTGAACACCTGCGTTCACCAGCACAGGCCAATATATCCTAAGGACCTGGGTTTGTGACCTGGGGCTAGGAGGAATAGCTACTGAGCCAAATAAAAATAAATAAATGCTTCTTCCTCTCCTCTCTCTTCCTGTTTGCCTGCCTTCTTGCTTTCATTCCTGCCCACAACTTTCTTTTAAAATAAAAATCCCCCAATAAAAGCCACAGGACACAAGATAACAGGAAAGGGGAAGCAAGGAAGGAGGGAACAGGTGGTGGCAAAAGACACCAGAACTCTGGTGGTGAGTGTGGTGTGTAATGCACGCACACTAAGAAGTGACTTTAATATCTTAAAATGAGTATGGATTTGTAAACAAAAGAAATAATAAAAAATGCTTATATTACAAAATAAAATAAAATAAATCCCCAGGAAAAATAAATTAAAAAAAAAAAAATTCTTGATTCAAATGAGCCAGAACCTGTTGGGTGCCCAAAGGGAACACTTCAGTTAAAAAAAAAAAAAAATGTTGAAATCTACATAAAATTTACAGCTTAATAAATAGTGATATTCATGGTCATGTAATAAATTAACATTAGGTTTCTATATACCTCAAATAATTAAAGGCAGAGACTCAAGCAGATATTTTCACACCATGTTCATAGCACGCTGTTTACAACAGTCAAGAAAGGTGGAGGCCACCCAAGTGTCTATCAGTGGAAACATGGATAAACAAAACAGGATATAGAAACAAAATGTGTTATATGTATGTACACACACACATATACACATGTGATTATTAAGCCTGAAACGGGAAGGAAGTTCCGACACGTGGTACAGCATGGATGGACCTTGAAGGTATAAGCTAAATGAAATAACTCAGTTACAAGATAGCAATACTGTTTAATTCCACTTAAATGAGGTGTCTAGAAAAGTCAAATGTATAGCGACAAAAAGAATAGTGGTACTCAGGAATTATGGGGAGGAGAATGGGGAGTTAATGTTTAATGGGTATCAAGTTTCAGTGTGGAAAGACAAGAGCGTTCTGAAAATAGATGGTGATGACAATTATACAACCATGTAAATGGGCTTAATGCCACTGAACTCTATGCTTAAAAACTTAAAATAGTCCATTTTATGTGATGCATAATTTTCCAAAAATAAAGGGTAATTAACTTAAGGGGAAGTTGGCTGAATGGGTATACTGAATTCTGGGTACGATCTTTGCAACATTTTCGTAAATCTAAACTCATCCTCTTATTTTTTTTTTAAAAAACCTAAAAACATTAGATGATTGGATGAAGACTGCTACCATCAATCAAAAGATGTTTCTGGCCTCCATACTTCAGTGTATCACAGTCTCTGGAGGTGTGTAAGAGGTTTCATTTTTAGTAAGTTCTAAAATACAGTGTAAGTATAATTATTTCTAAAGTATTCCTAATAATAACTGTTTTCCAGATTGTCTTCTCTCCTGCATCAGTGAGAGAATAATTTCTTTAGCAGAATTCCCGGGTAACCTGTCTTTCTGTGGATCTGCTTTGCCTCGGTGCTCTAATTAGGCTGTGAGCTCCACCCCGGCCGGCCACCGGGATTGTATGTATCCCCGGAACTAATGGTGTTGCCAGGTGTCTGCCCCCACCTCAGATCCTTTCTCCATGGCTCCTGCTTTCCCTCCACTTCCACTTCTCAACCTTGTGAAAGAGGCTCCATGCCTGAGAAACTTAGTAACCATGGCCTGATTGGGTCATGACCAAGCTGATTTCTCTCTCTCTTTCCTTATCCACTTTCAATGACCCCTTTCAACAAGGGACAGAGCCAGATTTGTAACTGAATCCAAGAACAACAAGCAGGAAAAGGTGACAAGAGCATCAAGTCATACTTTAAAGCCCTCTTGCTCTGGTGCTGCACTCAATAAAAAGAAGGAAGCTGCTGTGGTGGTGATGAGCACGTGAGGCTGGGAACTCTGAGGCCAGAGAGAGGTTTCCTGTTTCCTACTCGCCTGGCTGCTCAGTGCCTCAGTTTACCACCTGTGAAATGACAGAGTGAGAAGAGAGAGACTTGAGGGGCTTCTTCAGCTTTCAAATTTTGTAATGCTGCAACGGAATAACAGAAGACACACAATAACACAATTAACGCCCTCTTGATCGAATGCATTTGAATGACGACTCTCCTTGGAGGACAAACTTGTAGTTTCTGCATCTCAAAACATGTGAATAAAAATCTGGCACTAGGGTGACTCAAACTAAGCTTCTGAAAGCAAGAAGATCACATAACTTAGTCAATTTTTCCTACTTCCCTGAAAGGGAGGAGTGCTTAGAGAAAAGAGGAAAGCGACATCTGAGAGAGTCAGAAGTCACTCTGCTTTCTTGTGTGTAAATGGCCCCTAGCTTTCCACTTAAAACTACTTGAAAAATAAACCATGGCAAGAACAAGGTAGGTGTTCAGTGAAGATGGCAGAGGGCTTCTGCTCCCACGCTCTCTCCTCATTTTTCTCCTGACCAGTAATTTCGGATTCTTTTTTCAAGCAAAAGCTGCCCTGGAGAATCTCATGACCGTCATTCAGTTGGTCCAGACTTTGGAACTTTGGAATATGGGATTCTGAGATTTGGAGGGTAATGTTTGTTGTTCAGGATCAAAAGACTGAGCACTTAATACATTTTGTGAGCTCTTGGTCTTGCAGTGATACAGTGCCACAAAGTCACTCTGAGCAAATAGGGTTAGCATCATTCACCCAGCCTAGAAAGAGGGATCTTTACAGAAAAACCCAAAGATATCCAGACAGAGTCACTCCCTTAATTATCTCCCAATTCTCTTTCCTGGCCTCTGGGTGCAGAAATCCTGTAAGCCATAACACAAGCCTGCCAGCACTTTGCCTCCCACGCCTCCTGATGCCTTGGTTCTCTTTAATACTGGAAGATGGCCTTGGCTGGTTTACGGATGCTTGGTTTCGTTCTTGTTGCCACTGAGGTGTAAACCTTGGGGGGTGGACTTTCACAGCACTAACAGACTCATCTCAGGAGTGTCCTATTTCTCTGATTCTGGGAACCAATGGAAAAAAATGTATATTTGGTCAACTCTTTGTGGCTAAAGGGAGAGACCACACCTGAAGAAAAGTGGGCGGCTGTTGTCACTCAATGAGAGACCTCAGCATATCCTTTGCAGTCATGGTTTTAGCTTCCAAGTCCACGCAAAGCCCTAAGGAAAGAGTACTCAACTCACAGACTAGGAATGGGGACTGCTGGACAGACTCCTGGACTTGGGTTGGGAACGCTCACTATGCTGACTTGGCTCCCTGTCAGATCTGGGGATGACACAGTGTGGACAACAGAGCCACAGGCCACCACATTCTCAAGGCTATGTGTTTGCCTCGAAAGCTTGGGAAAGTTTCTGATCCTCTCAAAGCTTTAAATCCTCCACCTATGAAGCAAAACCTCAACTCCTGCATGGCAAGTTCAGGAAACCGGTACACTGATGCTATTCCATAAAGATGTTTCTCTACATCTCTGCATGACCTTTGATCATTTTAGTTTTCAACACCTTTCTGAAAGAAAAATAAAATGAAGAGCTTTTTAATAACTAACAGCAACCTTTTGACATTTTTATTGAGATACCTTTCATTTACAAAATAGTATAAGTTTAAATGAGCAGGTTCACAATTCATCAAATATATGATAACACACCACGGCCACCACCAGATTAGCGATAGTTTCCCACCATGAGCAGCAATCTTTGAAAGACCTAGGGGACAATTCCCTTGCTACGACACCTTCCTTTTGTTACTGGTTGAGTCACTGACTCCTTGTGTATCACTGATGCAGGCAGTTTTCTGCTCCCTGCCATAGTTTCTTCATCTGTGAAAACATCCTTGCCTCCTGTTACCCTTCAGCTTAACTGAGCAGAAGTCCCTTGACTCACCCAGTCCGCAGACCAGCCCTGCATCTTATGTCTTCTCTTATTTACAAATGACTTCCATATGCTCTCAGGTGAGGAGCTGTCCCATTGCTAAAAGTGAATGTCTGCCCTATCAGGCAGTGTCAGTTAGAGTTTACTGAGTGCGACTTTTGTAATGAAGATGAGACCTGGATTATCCCTGCCCACAACATGATTGCTATCTAATTACAGCCCCATCAAGGGTTACTTTTTTCTTGTGAGTCACAAGAAATCTTTGTGACATGAAAAAAGAATTAAAAAAAAAAAAACCTATCAGAAATGCCACCACATTCACCCCAAGCCCCAAGTGGGCTCTGGGGTGTTGAGAAGGCCTCGCTTTGGTTTAGAAGCTGATATCTGTGGGACTCTGCCAATGGGCTCAGAGGCAGAAACATCTTTAGAGCAGAGAAGTGGCTTCGAGAGAATATTTATATATTTATATTTATATATGTCTTAGCACAGAATCTGACTGAGTGTCAGATGTTTGCTAGATGGGAAAGGTTGTTGCTTTATTTTTAATTTTTGTTTGTTATTAGCAGGGAAGAGTAAGGGTGAAAATGATCTACCAAAGGTCAAGGTAAAAGAAGAAATAATCAGGAGTTTTCTGAGGCCCGTGTCTGCATCTGACATGCGCCTTGGGCCACTGTGGGAGCTCAGCTATGTTCCCACCACCTCCTGGAAGCTGTGAGAGCCTTGGCATGCCAGCAGCACCCCACTGCCATGAAGGAGGGTGGAGGGTGCACCCCGCTCTGCAGAAGGCCCCAGCACGCCTGCACCCCCATGGGAGATCTTATCAGCTCCGTCAGACTGAAGTTCATGTGTCAAGGGGTTCGTGCCTGTTCATCATTGTGGTCGCCCCGAAGCAGAGCAGGCAAGGTAACACTTGAAGCCATTTTTGCAGAGACTGCACACACAGCAGCAACTGCTAAGAGTCAGCGGTTCCATCTCAGTATGAGAAAACACCCACAGGCGGTAAAGGCTGCTGAAGAAACACCACAAAACACAGCAACAGACATACATCTACACACACCCCCAACACAGTTTAAACCCCAAGCCCCCGGGTGCTATAGGAACTGCTTTGTGCCAACACAGAACCAAACACCGAAGGTGAAAGCTCGCTTGGGTGGCGCGAGGCCACGGGACTGAGGTTCTATAGAGAAGAATGGATGCGGCATCGTTTTTTCTGAGGAGGGCTGTTCTGAGAGAAAAAGAAAAACAAACTGACAGTTCTCAGGGCTTGAAACCTAGTGTTTCTACTTCAGATCAACGAAAACAACTTCTTTTTGAAGGTGAAGGTAGATGGAACAAGGGAAGTCCAAACTGAAGCCTTCAAGGAAACCATAGATTTCAATTTGCTAAGCAGTCAAGTAGGCAGGAACTGGCCATTGTTGATCATTATTGCAATTATTCTTGTATAAACAAGATTTCTGTAGAACGATCAAGTAGAAAAAGCCTTTCTTCCTAAAAATAAAAAAATCAAAACTTCGTGAAGACTTTGAAGCATTACATTATAAATTAACTTATTTAGTAAACAAAGTACAAGAATGAATGAGATAAACCTTGTCTTGCCCTCGGAGAGCTTTCTAACTTGTTGGGGATACAGACATTAAATAAATAGACATTGAAATACATAATTACCAGTTATGATTTGTGTTTTGAAGAAATGTGCCATGAGAAAGAATATCATTTTTTTTTTAACTAGAAGCTTTAGTCTATTCAGCAAGCATTTTAAAAGCAGTTACTATTTGTCAAATTGTAGAAATATATAGACATGACTAAAATATGAGCCTGTTCTCCAAGAGATCAAAATCTTTTAAAGAACTTAAGCATATTAATACATGCACAATAATATTTGAAAGTAGAAATCAGAGATTTGTCATTGAATTATTTTAAAAGCTACAATTCTTTTTCTAGACAAGGATGTGAGTAGCTTTGTGCTATATGTATATACAGATAATATATATATATATATATATATATATATATATATATATATATATACTTGTTTCTTTCAGTTACCCATGTCTGTGAGATCTTTATAATTATACTTAGAAGAAAAGAGAAAACAAAAAGATATTACCATTTACTTTGTGGAACCATCCAACTTATGAACACAGTCTCTTTTTAAGTAGTACTTCTCAGACTTGAATGCATACAAGTTACTTAAACCTTTTGCTAAAATACAGATTTTGATACAGTTTGGCATTTTTGTACCAATTTCACAGATATCAAGGATGCTGATGATTTCGGGACCAAATTTTAGTATCCAGGTCTTTTAAAGGAAGGAATCAAATTCAACAGCATTGTGTTCAATTAGCATTCCTTCATGCAATATAAATTTACTGCAGACCAACTCTGAAGTAAGCTAATAGCCCTTTCCTATTAAGAAAAAAGTTCACAAACTAGAGCTTCAACATATAGCTGTTTGGAGTCTGAATAACCATTTCATATATAATATAAATACTCAATGACAGCATCAAGACTTCTGAATCCATGTTGTGCATGGTTTCATTGTAGTGGATGACATAAACTGAGGTGGACATACATGTGCATGGCAGAGATTGTTCTGGAAGTCAAAATGCAATGTTTTGAGTTTGTAGATCCCTCAGTTACTCTCTAGTAGACAGAGATGATTCTGAAAAAGCACAGAGTACAATTGGACTTTCTCTCCAATTCAGAGCCTATTCCTCTCGGTATCCTTACACTCTGTCATCTTGCAGGCAGGCTGCCTGAGAGGCTGTGGGCATGCTGCCGACCCGCCTCACAATGACATTTCTCATCCAAATGAAACCTGACACTAGAATTGTCATTTTAGTGAGAAGATGATAAAACTCATTTAACCTTTCCCCTCAATAGCCTGATAATTCCCTCTGAGCCTGATGAAACTTCGGTGAGCTTTGCCAGCGAAGAGACTCAAGTTACATGGGGCATACTGATGCATGTCTTTCTTTTCCGCATTAGGAGTTCATTTCTACCCCATCACTTGCAAATTTCACATAAATGGAATTTCCAAGCTCAGGTTTGAAGAAAGCACCATGATTTCCTCCCACTCACATCATGAGGAGCATCAAACGCCTTGAGAAATGATGAAAGGAGGTAATATTCTAGACATAGACGAAGTCCTTTCTCCACTGCCTTTCAGACTGTCAGGGAAGGAACTGACGTGTCTCCCAGGGCAGTGATACCTCCACACCACCAAAACCTTTCTGTCCTGTTGGGAATTAAACCTGTCACTTTGTCTCATTCTCAACTGCTAAGAAGCATTCACCGCCAGAGTTGTCATCAAGGGTGTGATTACTTACACTTGACAGCAATTGTGATATTTAACATTTCTCAAACGAGGGACAATTCTGAGAATATAGGAAAGGATGGCACATTTTAAAAAGGGCAGGGGGGGGACAATTGTCTCTCTATGTTTCATTCTCTAACTCCAGGTGACTTGCTGTCTGTACTACCTGAACTAATTCAAATTCAAATCTGTGTAACAGGAAGAGCCCGTCAGATTTTTGAGAAGCTATTTGAGTAAAATGCTTCCAGGTATACCGTTGTTCATCCATGTTACAAATATTTTATGAACATTTGCATTGAGAAGTTGCATTATAAGCCTCATCCATGGTTTTAGGGGAGACATGTTCAGAAAACAGAAAGGAACAGCTAAGGGAAGTTGCAGCTGATAGAAAATACAAAAAGGAGTGCATGACAAAGTAGGAAAAGCCGTGGATTAGGGCTGTTGAGATTTAACTCCAGTCTACCCTGCAAGGATTAAATTGGACTGACTCCTAATTTCCTCACTGATAATCAAGGGAGTTGAGTTCTTAAGTGAAGTTACTATCTTATGCTTTTTTGTGTGATTAAAACCTGCTCGTTCTCTTACAAAACTGTGCATCTCCCAATCCTTTATCTGGTTGGCTTGACACTAAATCACTCAACATGAAAACCCCAGAAAATGATGTGACCTTTATTACCAGTTCTCTCAAAATATGTTCTGTATGAGACTACTTCATAAACCAAGGGGTAATCTTACTCAATCAAAAACACATACATTGCTGTATTTGCATATATTGCTACAGGTATTGCTGTAGGTAGCTACAAAAGGCATGCTCCTTCTGCTTTATAAAGGCAAATACTAACAAGACGGCCGAGACCAACATCAAATGATGTTCTCCCATTCAATTTTACCTTGAAATCATTTTGAGTACACGTGGCAAATCAACTTGAGAAACATCTTAAGTGTACTTATGATGCAAGTTACCTGATAAAAAATTGTGACATTTTTAAATATAAATTTATAGAAAAAGAAACCAAGCCTGCAAAAGTTAAATTATTTTCCAAATACCGGCTGTGTCTGTATAGCAGATTCGGAATTTGAACCATTTCTAGCCATTGCTATTCAACCTTGGGTATCTGTCTCAGCTCACTTAACTGTAAAAATGCATTGGCAATATCTAATCACAGATCTGGAGAGACAGTTGAATGGTATGATAGATATAAAATGTTTAGCTCAGAGCCTGTGCCATAAAGGTACCCAAACTCTACTGACTTCTCAAATACAAGGAGGCACAGGTCTGCAGCATGGGACTTGGAAATAAACATTCTCACTACAGAATGAGGAAGAAGAAAAAGAATGTCAATGAAGCCGTTGGATGAACTCTCCTAAGACCTTTCTCCAAGTACGTTATTTTCCAAAGTTCCTGTTATTACTTTCAAAAAGGCTTATGAAGCAGATACAGACAGAGAAGGGCAGGCCTGGCCTGATGGTCAGTGCGCAGTGTGTGGGGTCAGCATGCTAAATGCTCATTCCTCTCAGCGGGTGAGCACCCTTTCTGGAATCTTGGCAGGAAATGCACTGCCCCGCCACTAAACCCCACTGCTCTCTCCAGGAGTCATGGGTGATGAAGATGTTTCCTGCCATTCTGTACAGGCCAGAGCGTCACTTAAGCTTGGTTTCATTATCTGTGGAGTAGCCGACAACTGGACCTCCACCCCCTAGAGTGAACCTCTGGCATCGCCCTGTCTTGGCTGCAAGCAAACCTGTCACCTTCCTGTTTTATCTCCACATGGTGTTTGCTTCCTTTGACGTGGATTCTTACACTCAGGGTGGGAGGGATTTCTCGAAAAACAACATTTGCTGCATGCTACTGAGTCCCCATCTCCCCACCCCTTTCTCTCTCCTTTTCAAGGCTCCAGGAATTGCTAAATGGCACGCCCTGAAAACCCAAAACCCTCTGCTAAAAATACCAGAGCATGTGCTTATCTACACTGGTACTTCCTCCCCAGGGGCTTTGCAGACTTTATCTCATTTATCCTCAAAAACACCCTTCGATGTAGGATGTGGTCAGAGCAGGCCGCCCCAGAAAGGTAAGGAAGGCTTTAAGAGGAAAGGTCATCACTGGAATGTGCTGAGACCCAGCAGACAAACTCAGGCCTTAAAATCTCAGCTGAAAATTCCCATCATGCTGCACTTCCCCCATGGCACCGGGGAAGTCCATGGAAAGCAATACAAACCAAAACTCCTGGCACATAGGAAGAGACCCAGTTTGGAGAATCGGAAACCTCCTCAATTGCTTCTTCTGGGTGTACATGCAATCTTCACATCATTGAAAATCGGAGATTCCCCCATCCTTCAGTCATCTCTTCCAATCACTCTGTAAACTTACCTCACCTGCCACCATGGTTTTAATTCTTACCTGCATAAACTGATAGTGACAACCAGTTTTCAGTTATCAGCCTCTCTCCATAGTGGAATAGACACCAACTACCTATATAACTTCTACATGAATTTAGCTCAGGTACTTCAAACAGGTGTTCCAAACAGAGCATATCATGTATTCTTCACTCTTCACCTCCGCCTCTGTATATCTGATCTCAGGACCTAGAGATAATGACCCAACCCCCAAACCTGGGGCTCATGGCAGATTCCATCCTCTCTCTTATTACATGTGAATGGTTACTGAGCTAGATGCCTTCCAGATGCCCACTTCATCCACACAGCCTTCTTCTGTTCTTGTCAAAGGAAAACTGCTTGTTATGACAATAAGCTCCCTGCCCTCCAGCCACCATTGAATTCTATCTTTGGTACGTGCTGGCAGGAGTTGGGAAGGAGAATGGAGAGTGAAGACGCTGAATTTATTCTCTTCCTTCCTCTCCGTGGGATCAACTGGCTGCAACCTGGTCTTAAGATCAGGTTCTATCAGGAATCTCTTTCCACACAACCCTTTCTGAGTTCTAATAACCATTCTTTCTCCTACCCTTTAGGCTTGAAGGTGGTTAAGTCTCCTCCCTCCTGATGTTTCTAACCCCAAGACACTTCTCGATCCCTACTGCATTTCTTAAGCCTTGCCCACAGTCTGTAAATTGTTCCTATATTAACTATTACATCACCTGACTAGAGTGTACCATCTCTTTCTTGATGGGACCCAATTAATATAATCACCAATTTCTATCTTTTATATCCAATTCAAATGACTATATTTTAAGCACTCCATAATCTGATCTGATTGTTGCATTGCTTCCAAATCAATATATTTACAATCTCCTAGGCACATTGCTGGAGTGTCTTTTCTAAAAATCTTCATGCCACTGCATCAATCTTACATAAGTTCATCAAAGGCTCTCCGTGCCCCTGAGTATATCACTTGCTCAGTTGAGTTCATCCATCTGTCCTTTAAGAGTATGTCTTTTATCTCTGCTTCCAGGGCATCCTGCCTTCAATAAATATTTATTAGAAGAATGAGCATTGAATGGGACTTTAGGTCTTAAGGGAAATATAGCTATTTCCTTTTACCATATTATTTCCTAGTTTGTGCATTTTTCTTGTGCTTCAGAAGGAGTCTCATACTATGGGAATATAAACACCTGGGTATATAACAATGCTTTGCTATTGTGCACAACTCTTAGCAATGAGGGTTTAAATTGTGATAATAAAGCAAAAGCTCTAAACGAGATTTCCTGCGTTCAAATCCTGATTTCTCCTCTAGTCCTGTGATGTTGGCCAAGCTGTTTAACATTCTATAACTCAATTTACTCATCTGTAAGTTGAAGATGATAATATCATATAAGATGGAAGGAAGGAACACATACCAAATACTAAGACCGTGCCTGGCATATGAGGAACACACAATCAATGTTAGCTCTTATTTCTTAAACTATCCTCAGTTTACTACTTACACCCTCTGATATCTATTATGGTTAGTTTATTTAGTGCACCCTTTCATGAAAACAGACCCAAACCTGAAAACTTCCTAATATCAAAGACCATAACAACACCCTGAAGGAAGGCCATGAGTACTTCGCCCCTAGTTATCATATGGCTGTTATTTGCATAACTTCTGCTGGGAGCATTCTTCATAAATTCTCTTCTTTTCCCTTCAATGTGTTGTCTGTAGTGAAAAAAGGGGAGAAAAATAAAAATTAAGAAACAAAACAACCAAACAAACAAGAGTGCAAGTACTGAGATATATTTGTATATTATAATTGTAATTTCTTCACGATTTTTTTTCAACACCAAGAGTATTTCCCTCAGTAAAACAGCCTCTGTCACCTTCTCTTTCTTATTGGAGAGATTGACTCCTGCATCTTCATTCCTTCCAGAGGCTGACAGAGAAACAAAAATATGTAATTTCAAAACTAAGCTTACCAAAGCAAAGACTTTTAACTAATTATAAATTATCAAAATTTTAGAAAAAACAAAAATGTTTTAAGAACCAAATAGAAAACTACCTTTCCAACATCTTGAAAACATCACTTTTATAACACTTACTGTCTTTTTTCATGTATATGCAGATTTTAAATAAATATGAATGCATTCTATGTATAATTTTATCCTATATTTTCCTTTTTTTCAAATAATAGCCATTCATACAAACTATAGGTAAATGTAGTTTTAATGACATTGTAATTTAATCATTTAAATTCAAGGGCATCATGATGTCTTATTTTTGTACCAGCAACTTTAGTAGTCTCTATTAGAAAAGTTTATTTGTTGCTTTAAAATGATTTCTACGTAGCTATGATAAAAATATTATTTTAAGCAGGGGATACCACTAATATAATCCCCCAAGGGCAGAAACTGCACAGCTGAGGTGTCCACTTGTGAGGAATTCACAGGGGTCAGCAGCCCTGGGAGAAGAACCTTGGAGATCTTAGGATCTCCCCCATGAGATATGTATGCTAAACCTCTTTGTTTATACATTTTTTGTTCACATTTTTATGAACTATTCCCAGAATAAAAATAATGGGTCAAAGAATATGAGTATTTTAAGTCGTTTGATATCTTTAATTCAAAATTGCTTGCTAGAAAACATATGCCTGTTTATACTTAAAAACCAACAGTATATGAAGGTGAAGGTTAGAGTTAGGGTTCCCTTGACAGACTCTAAATTAATGTTTTTGCCGAATGTTTTCTCTTTGAAAGACAAAGTCTATGCTTTTTTAGTGCATGCTCTTTTTCTCTTTTATATCGAGAGAAAATTATATCTAGAATTAGGCAGCTGGACTCAGTTTAGATGATCCCAGTTTCACTGGCAACATCCAAAGTATCATAATCAAGAACCAGTCAAATATGTGCCTTCTTTCTCCATCAGGTCTGATCACGGTGTTGACCTTGGCCATGCCGATGTCATAGAATTTCTTCACAGCCTCTCTGAGCTGATGCTTGTTGGTGTTAACATCTGTAATGAGCATCCATAATATTTTGGTCTTCTGCCTTCTTCCTGGCAGACTCGGTAACCAAAGGGGACTGGATGATGGAATAGTAGTCAAAAGGCACTAAAAGGCACTCTTCGGAGGACATTTGGGCTGTCTTCGGAGCCACAGAGTCTTGGTCCCTCGAAAGGCAGATGACATGTGGATCTTCTTTTTCTCTGTGGCTGTGTGTGGACTCCTTTCAGCACTGCTGTCTTGGCCTTCAAAGTCATTGCTTTGGCTTTGGCTTAGTGAGGGGCCTGGGTTTCCTTTATTCTTTTGGTACTAACTTCGTGAAAAATTAAGTGTACATTTCAAGCAATATGCATATTAAAATAGATATAGTGACTTAACCTCCATTTGAATGTCATGCATTTTCTATTTCACTCCAGTTTAGGCAACACTGTATCACATATGCCATGAAATATTTAAGGAATGACTCCTTTGAGATCAGAGACAGCCCTGTCATCCTGAGGGGCTCCAGGTAAGGCCATTCCTGGATAGAAGGGTATGGTGCTGAGGCCCAGGCACAGTCTTTGGCTGCTCCTAGTAAAGACCGCTGAGAGGAGGTCTCTGTCACAAGAGTCCCTCTGTCCGCTAGTCACTCAAGAGATGTTAAGTAAAGTTGATTGCACAGGAGGAACTGCATGGAACGCGAGGCATGAGGAAAACCACCTGAACCAACAGGTACTGCGCTCCCTTCATGAAGCTGCCATTGTAAAGAAAGAGGTGGTTGTTAAACCATCTATTACTCAATGATATTTACAGTGATGTGCTGATAATAACTTATATACAGAATGTTCAAATGGCTAAATTTACAATTTCTGCTTGAGGCATATCCATACGTCAGGATTATCTTTGCACATGGAAATCACCTGATTACTTACAAACGTCCCTTGAAATTCAAAATGACATTTGATGACAGCTTTTCTTCTTTATCCTTTTTTGAATTTCATGCTCCAAAAGCAAAAGCAATATATGTTATCTTCGCTAACACAGTCTGCATATCAGAATAAAGTGTGTATGGCCATGCTCAACTTATCTGGCTGAGAAATTATGAAAAAAAAAAAAAAAAAAAGGAAGAAGATTTGCCAATATATTTTTTTTCCTAAATATAGAATCTCATAGATCCTCAATGACAAAGGCCAGGTGATGAGGAGAAATGAAAGTTCAAAGAATTTATGCAGTCTATCTCATTCATAGTCCATGATAGAAAGAGCTAGGAACTGTCCCATGAAATGAATGGTTTAGTCTTTTAGGCAGCTTTACAAATTGCCACTCATTCACTGGTTTGGCCATCAAGTAATAATTCATGCTGGGCAATTGACAAAGAAGTCCACTTTGGCGTATTGCCTTTATCTTACCCCTTCACAGGTTTTATTTCATTTGCAAGGTTTTATTCTGTAGCTGTGTCTCCCTGCATGGCAAATGAGGGGTGATAATATAATCTGTCCATCTCCTTCCACCACTCCAAACGGATTCAGGGGGATGAAATCCAAGTGCAAACCTAGGAACACTGCCTACTGCTCTGCAGATCCTCTGTCCCTTCCACAACAGGCTTCTCAACTTCTTTTTGTGTCTCCTTGCTTACAAGTACGAAGGTAAGGCAGAACACAAAGCCAAATAGCTCATTCTCACCACTGGTGAGAAATGGTGTCCACTGAATGTGGTGGAGTCATCACTGGTAAGTGGAGCAAAATTAAGTTCTTTGACACGTAGGGGCCAGGGAGAAGTTCTTGAAGGAACAATGAGACATACAGTGAACTATTTACAGACTCTGCAGCCCTCTATTGTGGCTACTGAGTCACCTGGCAATTTGTATTGTTTGTTTTGAAAGCCTCAGGCCCCGCTCTGCAAGTCCCCCACCCCCACCTCCCAACTGCCTGCTCAGCTATTGTCATTGATGGAACCATCCTGGCCTTGCTACCACCCACACCCACTGCTCTCCATCATCATTTCCCCTATTGTTTGTTGAGCCTGGCCCTGACCCCTGGGTATTTATAAAGGCCACTTCCCGCTGCAACATTGTGTGCTCAGTGGCCCTCAGCTCCCCACATTTCCTGTCAATGAGGGGGGATTGTTAACAGTCCAGTGCAGTTCCCAACTTCCTCCATGTCCTGTTTACAGCATCTCTCTGGCCACTCCTCAAGCAGAGTCCCCCAGGCTCATGTATCCCAGCTTGAACTGCACCAAGAGTAATTGTATTCTAATGTAGCCCTTTGCCTACAATAGAACAGCACAAAGGGTGGAGGACGTCCATGTCATGGGCTGGCACCTCGAAAGGAGTTTCAGTCTCTGCATTAGGCTACCTGTGTTCTGAGTCAAAACTGTAGATACTGGAACTTGGAGCGACACACACACACACACACACACACACACACACACACACCCGCTTTCCCTGTGTGTCCTGGGATGTGGACTACTGCAATCTCTGCTTTTGCTTTGGTTTGGTTTTGTTTTCTGGAATTCGGGACCTAAGGGTATGCACTGCCAGGTAGCGTACACTAGGACAAAAACCACTGCTCTGTGAACAAACATCAGAGATGGCAACCACATCCTTGGCCGAAATGTGCGATTTCTATGATTTCTGGGATTTAAGTTCTTCCCCCCCTCATCCTTGCCTTGCTCTCCATAGAAACGTCCCTTAAGGTAGGATAGCTACATTGAATTGCTGTGCTGGTGAAGGGAAAGATTAGTAGCTTGGATCACCTGTAACTGTAATATTTTGAACTTTTGGGGTTGCTATCTATTTTCAAATTTGATTCTACTTCCTGTACACAAGAAAGAACCAAATTTTCACACAATTTCCTGTGTGATTAGGAACTGTGTCTCCATCGCTCCCTGGTGGGGTTCACTTCCTCCACTCAAGTGCAGTTGTCTTACATCCCGAGGACCCAGGTTCACATCCTGGAGCTGGGGGAACAACCGAGATACACAACCAAAACTAAGAAATAAATGAAAGTACATTTTCTTCCTCTCTTTTCTTGCCTGCTTGCCTACTTGCCTTCGTTCCTACTTATGCCTTGGCCGTTCTGCCACCTCTCCATGTGCGTCTCACCCCTCAGGCTGGATGAGTCAGAGCTGGGGCCCCACCACAAACTGGGGGGTGCTCACAGTAAGGTCTCCTCTGATGTGAAGAGCAGGCCAGAATTGATCAGCTTGGACCTCACCCACTTTCTTTTTCTCCTGCTTTTCCACTCAGGGTGATGTATGAGCCAGCCCACCATCCTGTGTGGATCCATAACTTTTCTCATTAGTGTTTAGAGGTGCGTTGACCCAGTTTTTCACTGTAAAGGGGGATATGCCTATAGCTTCCTTGATGTAGAATCTTTCACCATGTCTTGTATGTAGGGTATTCAGTAAACACACATTGGTTATTATCAAAGAAATAAAAAATTTAAAACAGGTGTATGCTCAGAGTGAGGTGCAAAACCCACTGTCTAAAACAGGAAGTCAGAGCTTTGGTCATTTACTTGTTCCTGACATTGCCCAAATCCTCTTTACCCTTGGGGCGTTGGTCTCCACTCCCTCTCCATCTCCTCCTTTCAACATCTGCTTACTCTTGGGAGCTGGCTGGCAGGCTGGAAGTAAGTCTACAAAACACTTGTTCGATGCATTGGTGAGCCCTGCAGGCTCACAGCTATCAGAGCAGTTTCAAGGCTCCATCCACGGATGAGATACTGGTTAAATCAGGCTCGAACACTGGCTAGCGTTTGTGTTGCCTGATGTCTCCCACAATGGAGCCTATCAGGAATGGAGATCTGGCTGCTCCTGGTCATTTATTATTGCAGTCAGAGCTCTGCACTGAACCGGAAATACAGGCAAAAGGTGACTCGAGGTCCAACATATCAGCCCCTCCAGCCTTGCTTGTTTGGTTTGGCAAAGCCATCCTCTTTTCCTAGCCTCCAAGTACCAGCAGCCAGACACTTTTCCCCTACTCTCTTTGTCCCTGATCCTGGTGCCTCCACATTTCTCTGGGGAGCACAGGCTGTGCGTATATCTGTGTTTGGTCTGGGCTGCATCACCCTCCCAGTGTGACGGCCTCCACCCAGCCCCCTCTCCCAGTGAGCATCCTGTTTCGTTCCTGGCCCAGCTGCTGTTCCAGATGGTAGAGTCTACAGCAGGCAGCGGGCGAGTCTTGGGACTGGTGACAGGGTGAGTAATGCACAGGCCCGGTGGCAAGTCAGAGGGCAGCGCTCCTGGGATCGCATCTCTTTATATGAGGAGGCTGTTCACTGTGATCACCCAGTGGAATTAATTCCCAGAGCTGATGGGCAAGATAAAGCACATTAGCAAAATATGCCCTCTTTGATTTCATGCCATGGGGGCAAAAGCTTGCCTGGAAGACCTTCCACCACTGACCCGCTCCTAAGGCTGCTGTCACTAAGTGATCCTCTTTATCAGCACCAGAGTCCTCATATAATGAATAACAGTAGACTATTAAAGGTAGTGAAGGCACAGCAAATCATTTTTTAATAGGCGAGGAAGCGCAGGTCTGGAGGCTCAAGTGATCTGCTGGCATCTGCACCCAGCTCCTGTGTCGACCCCAGTGACCCCCTCCTTGCATTGTGCCACCCTGTCTGGGCAGAGCCTCCTTGAGGTAGGAGGAGCAGGTTGGAAGTATGAGTTACAGTTATGAGAATATCCCTGTTTCTCAGACTGACATTCAAAGAATAAAAAGAATGTAATTCCAGGGGTGAGTGCCCCGTCTCATAGACATATTCTTGTTTCCAGATAAGAGATGACCAAGTGGACCACAGTCTTCAGCCCTGGGCACCAGGTTACTCTCTGCTCCTCACTCCTCCATAAAAGCTAAAGTTGTGGAGTCATAACAAAATATACTAAGGAAAAAAGAAGAGCACACACAAAAATACAGCATCATCACCAAATAACTTGTTGAACATGCAAGTATGTCCAAATACCTAAGTATATGCAGTTAAAAAACTACACTCAACTCAAGCTGGACAGGTGCAGTCCTTGACATATATGCGTTCATGAATTAATTCTTTCATTCTGTCAGTGATTTCTTCATTCATTCACTCAACAAAAATATATATCAAGACTCGGTCTATGTTTATTTATAACATACTTTATGCCAGATACTCTATTAGATGGAGAGCAATTCTTCTGAAGAGTAATATATTGGAGCTTATAGTTCAGTGGGGATAATGTACATATTAAAAACAGCATGGCCTTATGTGAGAAGTGAGAATACACACACGCACACACATATGTATACGTATATCTAAAATAGAGGTGTGTACTGAGACTAAAGTCATTTGAGATGGATAAGAACATCAAAAACAATTTCACATGAGAAGATATTAGAGCTGAGTTTTGATGCCAAACACTGGGCATGTTGGCTGAGAATTGTGAGGGAAAAGCAGACAGAGGTAAATGTCTCTCAATGCAGTAGAGTTAAAAAGGAATCTTTGGTTGCTCAGAAGCATTTGAAGTTCAGTGTAAATGAAGCAGGAGTTGAGTATAGCTGAGTAGAGTTGAGATCCCAGGAGGCCTTGAATTCTGCGCCAAAGAGCATGAACATTATCCTGAAGATGTTGGATATCCATTAAATAATTGAATGGTGGGGATAGTAGATTATGTTTGCAAGAAAGAAATACTCTGAGTCTGAAGTGAAAATGAAAAGAAAGGTGAAAATGGAAATGAAGGGAGGTGAGGCAGGCAGCAAAGAGGCGATAGCAGAGTATAGGTGATCATTTCCATCTGCAGAGTACCTGATTAGTATCAGACACTGAACTCATCACTTTACACAGTCTAATTAGTATTAGTGTCAGCAAAAATTAATGGAAGCTACAAGCTTCCTAACCTGTTCCAACCAACGTGGACACAGTGGTCAGCAAGACTGACTATTCCTGCCCTCCAGCAGCTTGGACTCTTGTACAAGACAGAGAATGAACACATAAGATCAATGACTGACAAGTGTTATGAACCACCCACTTCATCATGCTGCTTCCCCAAGAATGTCCAGTCTCTAATGTACCCCTTATGCTCTTTATGATAGAATAGAGCATGGATTCAGACATGGCAATACAGAGAAGGAGAGGCATTGGAGAGATTGTATTTCAGAGGATCCTAATGGTGAAATCTACAAATGCACCGATCAACCATCTGTTCTGCTTGTGGGTCAATTAGTTATGTGTAAGTGTAGAAAAGATAAAAGAAGATCTAGTTAACTCATAATTTTCTGAAGCTTAAGTTACTTATTAACTCCTTCATTCTGTCGAATCATACATCTTTAATGAGCATTTGCTAGGATTCAGGGACTTTACTGGGCTCGGTCTTCAACAATGGAGATACATATATAATCCCTGACCTTAATCTGTTTACAGATGAGTAGGGAAATCAAAGAAATAAGCAAAAAATCGGAGAAAAGCGTGTAAGTGCCTTGAAAATAACAACTACTTTCTGATAGTTTGCCATGTATCACAGGAGAACATTACATTAGATGCAGTAAATACAGTAATCAGTCTCAAAAGAAACCTCAATATTGACACTATTACTTTTACAATTCTCCTGAAGAAGATACTGAGGCTTAAAGAATTTAAATAATTTGCTTAATTCACACAATTAGTAACTTGTAAAATATAGATTCAAACTCAGACAATTTAACCCCGGGACTCACAAAGATAGTCAATATTTTACCTTATTCTTCAATAAGAGCTCTCAAATGTTTTATTGCTAAACAATTTTGCCTGTTAAGACCTTAACAGACTTCAGACACTTTTATTTGTATAGAGCCAAATCTTACATTCCATGTTAATATACCTCTAAATTATGCATTGATATATCATATAGCTATCTGAATAAAGTTGCAGTAGACTAAGTAATGTAAGACAATAATTCAAAACTTGATAAATATTTGATGAAGCGTTTATTAATTTTCATTTGACACTAACCTCAAATGCAGTGTGACATAATTGAAATGAGATGTAAGCATAGAAAGTATAAAAATAATGCAATTAATGCAAATTAGAGGAGTTAGGCTTCCTTGCTGTCACATCTGAACACACATCTGATTTAGCAGGATGGAGGAGGTCAAACAGAGAGTGACAACAATCGGTTCAAGCAGGCTACAAGGTGTGTGGAGAGCATGATGCATCTGGGAAGCTTCAGGAAGGCAATTAGGCTCTGTGGAGACAGTAATTCCAAATCACATTTCCATGTGGAGAGAAATGTAACTTATTTGCTATATAGAGTTTTGTTCTTTAAGCCACAAGTACCAGAATAAACCAAACAAGTGAGAGGGTTTCGCTCAAGGCAGTATTCCATCTGCCATTCAGTGGAGGTTAATGACTTGGAATAGCTCAACACCTACCACTTAGGGGTACCCTCAAAGCCTGAAATGTCTTCTTCAAAATATCCTACAAGTGGTTCCGTTTTATTCTTTTAGGTCTGACTTTGACTTCTGGAGATGACCCATATCTCACTAAGAGCTCAGTACAAAAACTACTAAGAGCAAGAAAGCAGGAGAAACCGTGTCTGGTCGACAGAAGAACAATAATGACTATCAAAAGTTTTTTGAGTGCTTTCAATGTTCCAGGTACAATGCAAAAATGACTTCTCTGTGTTAAAAAGTCCTGTGAAGTAAATATAATTATTTTATTCCAACCTTATGGACGAGAAAAAGCAGCTCTGTGAAGTAAAACACTTTCCTTTGGTCATAGTGAGATTTGCACTTGAAACCGAGGAGTAAATGCAGGACCTGAGTCCCTAACTGTTATGCTGTTTGACTGCTCTGCCCTACAAGTTGCTGACATGGTGCCTAATAGCGTAGATCTTCACAGGATATTTTTCTCACCTTCCTACCCCAGAAGTTTTCTAACTGCTGGAGACCCTACCTCATAACACATCAGACAGGTGCTATTGGGGTTGGGTAGCTATGCTTTTCATAAATATGGCTTATAGATGATCTCTGTGTTGAGTTACTCTTGATAATTTGGCACAGTAATTAATAAGAGTTGCTGAAGTTTATTTATAGTTTTTTTTTTGTTTTTTGTTTTAGTTTAGAATCAGCATTTTATTCCTAGTCTCAAATCTTATTTTAAGGCCTTGAAAAATCTATGGATCATAGGAGTACAGTGGAATATTATCTCTTTTGTGGTTTGTTGTTGTTTTTTTTTTTTCCAAAGAGGACTCCCAGAATGGCTTAGGCTCTCACAGTTGGATAAAGTACAGAGTTCTCTTAAAATGAATACTGTCCTTAGAAAAACAACCTTTAGTCTCATTATTTAAAGCCTCAAAATTCAGATATACGAGGTCTCCTCCTCTGAGGAAGCAGTGGTGAACTGGTCTCTGGTGATTGCGTGGTCTGCTTTTCCTGGCCCTTGGCTCCATTACCTGGAACCCCAGGCCTTGTCTCCCAGTTCATCTGAAAGATGCTAAGAAAGCAGACAGTGTCTCCCCATCACTCTGAATTATTCATGGGCAGGGCATCCAGCACCCATTTCCCAAATTAAACTTCACTTTTAAGATTTCGACCTTTTACCAGCACATCATGCCATGTATTTTTAGGAGCAAGGCTGCCTGCACTGGAGCTTCGTTTATTTTGCTTTTGAAAATGGAAAGAGATTTCCCCAAGCACTGGAAGGAATGTGAGATAGGAAAGAGAACACCAGAAGAGCAACAAAACTTCAGACAGAAGTGCGGAAGAAGTGGAAACAGAGACCAGATGAATTCTGCTCTCCCACTTTCAACCTGAGACTGCCTCCCAGGGCTGAGGCTCCCCCAGGCCAGGCCTCCTGGGGGATGGACATGTGCATCTCCATATCAAAGAGAAGCATGCTGAGCACTGAGGTTCTCCTCAAGAGAGGGTCTAAACTGAGAATAAAGCCAAGCAAACTTGTAGAAATAACTTGAAGCCTGAGCCCCTTAGACCTCATCCTTCTTGTCCCCAACTACAAATCATCTATTCACCGCCCCACCCAGCACCCTCCCCACCCAGCTCTTTCATTTACCCTTTTAAGAAATGCCCGTTGGACTGAATGGACAGCCCAGGAGCAGAGCTGAAGAAACAGATTCAGTCTCCCTTTCAGGTTTCAAAAGGAAAGTAAGTGCCTCCCCAGGCAGGGGGAGAAGACTTTCCTTTGCTGCTCATATGCACAGGACAGTAGAAATGGAGAGAGGATCCGTTTTGCGGGCACAGAAAACTGAAATATTTCTTTGCCTCCCAATGGGCTGACCCCACTGGCAGAAGGAGAACAAAGTTGGAAGAAACAGGAAACAGGCTGAAACAGGAAAGCTAGCCCTGGAGAGCACCTCTGAAATAACCAGCTGGTCAGGTTTCCCTTTGGGGAGCACGCACTGGGGTCAGGGAAGCGTTGGCATGGGTGCTGGGTGTCAAGGTGCTGGGTGAGTGAGCCCTGGGGCACCACGGAAAATCTACATCCAACAAGTGGCCTTCCCATCTAGGAATCAGCACTGAACTTCAGAGCAGCCTCTGCAATCATGTTGTCTCGGTGCAGTCTTCCCCACACCAGGTCCAGGAAGCTCCCCATCCAACGCTGCTCATTCATTTGGCTGGAGTTGTGCAAATAATTAGTCTCCACTTCTCCATCTCTCTCCTAGGCTGTGAGCCCTGACGCTGAGTCCAGGTGGGCCCATCGGGCTGCACTGCGCAGGGCTCAGGCATTGCCATAGAAACGGAAAGATTTATTTATTGAACCACATAAAAACAACACAACAGGCAGCTGTGCTGGAGACAATAGGTTCCTGTCATCTGGGCTCTGTGTGCCCAGGTGACAAACCCAGGCCCCAGTTCTCTTTCCTGGGCCTCCCCACATACATGCTGGAGGAGGCCAGCCCAGCAACCTGCGATGGGCCAGGCGTTCTGATGCTGAGATGTGTCACAGAGCAGCCGCCCTTGCAGATGTTTCCTGGGCTGGGCTGAGCTGAGCATGGTGAAGAGCAGAGGTTGGGGCAGCAGGAGGCAATGGGAAGCAGCCCTGGATTGAGTTCTGAGACCTCACCAAACATATGGGCCAGGTGTAAGGAAGATAAACATGCCACAGCAAAGTATTCTAAAGAGTTGTTAACAAAAGAACTTAGAGAAAAGAAGTACAATCATATTGGTTGATAGTGAACAGCACCATTTTGACCAAGTCTCTAAGGAGATCTTGGGAAAAGCAAAAGAAAATGTGTCATTCCCTCTTTATAAGTTCAAGGAAAATTAGAAAACAATCTCTTTGGAGAGCTGCAAAAACCTTAAATTCTTCCCTGTACAACATACTATCAAGATAAATTAAGCTAATATGCTGCTGCTTTTCAGAAAGGGTATTGAGAATATTCACATTAGAAATGGAATCTCCCCCTTATGCTGATGGTTCCACAATTCAGAATTATGAGAGCTTCCAGACCACACAACCACAAAACTGAATATTGATGGGCTTCGTCTATGTTTTTCTTCTCTAAGCCCTTGGTAATTTTCGACTCTAAAATGTCAGGTCTTCAAAACTGTGATCAAGCTGTGCTCCCCATCTCTATACCCCAACTGTAAAGCAGGGACAGAATTCTCAGCTCCAACCCAGAGAAAGACATCTTTCAGACTCCTTGTAGCAAGTTCCAAATGTTGTTTTAAACTTTAATTATTAGATAGTCTTATTCAATAATGATTAAATTAAAAACACTTTTATCTCAGGAATTGTTTCTAAGAATTGCTTAGCCTGATTGCATGAGAAAAGAATGTGAATTTTGAGTTAGGGTTTCAGCCAAATCAAAGACAAATCAGTGGGAAGATTGTGTGTACGCTTGAGGTGGTTGATATTCAAGTGACTGAGAACACACTGAGAAATGCAGTCCACAGAATTTCCATCTTCATTTTCGGGTCAGCCTTCTAAGACATAATTGGGGCAACTTGATGACTGTGCAGTGGTTTTTGTCTCGTGGTTCTGTGTAGATGGAAGGATGGCTGAAGAGATAAACAAAGAGACAAACAGTGTTACCACAGATACCTGAATGTATTTTTTCTCATCAAAAGATATGTGCCACATCTGGTACTTTTTATCTTGTGGGTCCCCTATCAAAGGCCTTGACTTGCACCCTCACCTAATTCTGAAATCAAACTTCTGAACATGTAAAATGCAAAAGGATTGAACACACTTTTCATCTCATCTTTTTAACTTCTTTTTGTTAATGTTTTTACATTTCTCTCTTCCTTGTAAAGTATATGATAAAAATTGCCTCACCTCAGCCTTATCTGCCAGGGGAAATGTTGAAATTTGTTATTTCTCGGGACCTAACACTTAGATGTAGATTAGTTGCATTGATCTTATTTTTCAGACTCAAAGTGAGATCAAAATACTTAACCAAGACCCCTTAGCACCAAGGGAGCTATGATCGGAAATGAAGTTCACAGCTATCTCATACTAGGAGTACAGAACAGGAGCAAACAAAAGGCTATCACCTCATTATCCTTAACTCTAGTAAGTCACTAGGTTAAAGGGTTAGACATAATAACAATGAAAAGAATTTTTCAACTAGATTATAAGGTGAAAATGGAATTGAGATGACATTGTTTTCATAAAATTCAGATGGAGATGGGAAAAACATGGTCCTATAACCTACCTCTGGTTCATATTGTCATTAAATAAAATACTAATGGACCTGTTTATACTTCTACAAACCCATTCCTCCTCCTCTCTCCTAGTACTAGAAGTGAAGATCACCAAATCAGAATCAAAGAATTAGCATGAATACCTTATTCCCATTCCCTGTTCTTCATATCTAACCAATTTATCAAAAAATGAACCCAAGATTAGCTTTAAGTCTATTCTACACACACACATACAAATGTACATGCACATGCACATGAACACACATTCAAAACTCCTAACAACAAAGAAGAATTTTGAGTCAGATAATATATCATATTTAGGGTGCTATTATAATTATATCATCAAGAACAATTATTTCTGTGTTTTCAACTTAAAATATGCTTTTACTAAATGTATCCAGGTCTATGAGTAAGTGAAATGGAAACTGATTTTTTGCCTAGGATAGCTGAAATCCTTTCAGCTTGTGCTTACAGCAGAAACCCAAGTTCAAGTCACACTTTGAGGGGAGATCCCTGAATTCAAGTCATGGAATCTTGTTTGAACTCACAACCAATAATTCTACTCAAGGTAAAGAGAAACTTGAATTCTCCCACTTTTTGGGGAGGCTGGAGGATGTATAAAACACACACACAGCATAATTTATCTCTCCTACAAAGTAAATACCCCAGAGCTGTGTTGAAATTTGTTACAGGATTGCTTCCAATTTATGACCAGGAGCCACCAATGGCAAAAAAGTATTAGCCAATTCATCTTTCATTTCCAGTCTTAGTATAAATGATCTCATGTCCACACCCACATGTATCCTCACACTCTCAATTGACAGTAGTAAGTTATGAGCCATAACTACGCAGCCAACCTGCCAAAAAGAATGATATCTGAGAAACTGAACAATTTTTATTAGCATGAAAGTTTTCACAAAAGTTACAGGAAAAGGTTGGATTGAGGCTGAGCAAATCCTGTTCTCTCAGAATCATTAATGCAAGCGCAGGTTCCTATGAAAGGTAGTCATATGGCAGAGCTATGGCAGAATGTCTATGAGCCTAAACCTCTACATGCGCCTGGAAACACCAGGCCATATGTTTACCTCAACACACAAAGACCTCTATTCCCTTGAAGAGGAAACCAGGGACCCTGGAAGTGTGGGTAGAGTGTAAGAGAATGGAAAATTGACCTATCACATGAATTCTCAGACCACCACTGTAAATAGTCTCAGGGCTTATTGGGAGAAAGTATGAAGGTTCATATGTGTATAAAGCAAAGTGCCTGGATCAGATTTCATTGATGTGTGTGCTTACGAAGACCAGATATATTTCCCAGTTTTCCACACAATCCCAGGACTGAAGAATGTTGCATGGTAGAGTACAAACTGCACTTGGATTTAGAAAACAAAGTTTGGGACTCCAGCTTTGCTACTATCCACAAGCCATTTTCCACTTCTACTTCCTTAAGGACAGAGAGGATTGAATTCACTGACTTTCAAAATTCAAATGTGGAACTTCTGTAGCTCTAAATCTGATTATATGAAGACTCCAAAATTCGAAGCTTCGATGTTTGCTTCTCCATCTTCAGGGAAACAGAATGTAACTCAAGTCTCTTTCCTACTTCCTTTGATTTTATTTTCATTTATTAATCTCCATTCAGCATCTCCATTCAGCAAGCATTAAATCAAATGCAAGGCATAGTCCTAAACATGGAAATAGATGCAATTAACAAATCTTTTGACTCTTGAACTAATTTCTGATCAATTTTTCCAAAGGACCTCACCAAAACAATATTCTGCGTTTAACTGATTATTCTTTGTAGACTACTTCCCAAACAAAAAAATCTAGTTTGACCTCCACAGAAACCTCTCACGGATCTTTGAGAATGAGGCCAACCCATCATAACCAAACTTGAAATAAGACTTGAGACTCTGTCATGGTTAACTCAAGTACTGTCAGCCACAGGCTGAAAATAAGGACAATGAACAATCATTTAGTAACCACTGTATATCAGGCAGCCACCATGCTATTTTCTGAAATAGATCTTTTTTAAAATGCCTACAATAACTCTGCAAAGTAAGTATTATCATTTGACAGTTGAGAAAAACTCAACTCTTTGATGAGGTGGTTCAGGCTCCAACCCACTTCTCTAAATTCTCCTGCAACACACAAGTTCTCCAGGCTGCTGGAGCAAAGAAGGAGAAAGCCACAGGGTAAGTGCTATCCCTTAAAGTCTTCAACACTGGACTAGCACACACTGCTTCTTTTCAGAGTCCATTTTTTAAGTTGCATGCCATCATTATTTAGGGTCACCATACATCTTGGTCTGACCAGGATTGTCCTGGCTTAGCAGTATTGCCCCAGCTTGCCACTCAGTTTGAAATTCTGTCCTGGTTTCAATCACAGTTGACTAAAAGCTAATTTGGGCAAGCACACACCCAACAAACCAGCTACAAATCGGCGGACAGATGTGCAGATTTCCCCAATGGTGATGTTACATTTCCCAACACAGCTGCCTACACCCCTTATTTCCACTTGCACCCCACCCTGGCCCCCCCACTGCCACACCTGGTGATATTCCAATTGCTTTGGCTTTCAAATCTAAAAACTATGGTAAGTCTATTTACTAGGCACAAGGGGTTGATAAATAAGCCCCACCCCAGCACATAATGATGGATTTTTCCCCCTTTCAAGACACACTTTATCCTTCTCCATCCTACTCTGTGCCCTGGAAGCTTCTTCGTACACGTGGCATCAAGTACTCACCTGTCCTTCGACTTGTGTGTTTGGTCAATAAGGAGCACAGGCAACACCTGTTTGGTTATTGCATTACGTAAACCGCTTCCCATTTACTAAAGTCATATGTTAATCCCTATTGCTGATAACCAAAAGAAATCCCAAAAGAGGAATTTTGCTATTACAACGAAAGCAAAACCGGTGCTCAGCGTGTTTTGCGGTAGTTGCTCTGGAGGCGCGGACACCCGCAGTGACGCAGTTCTGAGTCCTTCCCCCGGACTGGAGCACGTGTATGTGTCATCTCATTCCTGCTTTACTACGTGCGAGCAATGGCCCGGGTCATATGTGTTACTTGCTATCATTTAGTAGGTTACTTGGGGAATTTAGAAACACTCCAAATGTTTTCCATATAAATGAATGGTAGTTGCTTCTCCGGGTGGAGCCAAGGCGCCACCATTCTTCATCTCACTCTCTCTTTCTAGTCCCAAAAAACGCTCCCACCCTAAACCCTTTGAGCAAGGCCAGCAAGCTCTTTGTCAGAAGCTGAAGGCACTGCAGCATTTCTTGAGCTTTCCCCTCTGTACACACCTTTGTAAGTATTTTCTCTTCTAATCCCTAATTGACCAATTTAAGTATTTATTTTCTTTCCTGTTGAGCTCCTGGCTGATATAAGAGGAAGTTGGAGAAAGGTTATACTTGTTAACCAATGAGAAGAACCTTTATTATACTTACCACTGGAGTTAGAAATTTGTTAAAATGTAATAGATTGACTTATAATGACCTCATCGATACAGTGTTTTGTCTTCATTTCCATCCATCTTCAACATCATCAGATTTTTTTTTTTCTGATTGTGTCTTGAGGTGTCCCATTGCCATCGGAAAATATAAAAAAATTTAGCCTAGATACAATATCCTCTATCAATCATTTTCTAGCTCACTCCCGATACATTGCTCTCAATTTTCAGATCAGAAGTTAGCAAGCTACAGTCCAGGGTCCCAATCAGGCATTTTTCATAAATGAAGTTTTATTGAAACTCAGTCACACATAGACATACTATCTATGACTGTTTTCACAGTATAGTAGCAGGATTAAGTAGTTGAGACAGACTAAATGAGCTGCAAGCCTAAAATATTTATTATCCGGGGCTTCATAGGAAACTTGACCAATGCTCTCTCCATACCCTTGTATCACCAGAAAAATTCACGTATCACACTTTCCTTCAGTCAAGGAGACATATTTCTGACACCAACATGACCAAAAAAATCAGGCTCAGAGGTAGTCTCTAATTTCACCTCTTCCATTAAATGTTCCCAGTGGCTCAGGCTAGAATTTATCAGTGAATTATTTGCAACTCTACTTAGAATTTATTATGTGTGTCCCTTAGGGTTCTCCAGAGAAACAGAACAGAACCAGATGAAGATGTATATTAGAGCAGATTTGTTGTAGGACTTGATTCACACAATTACAGAAGCCAGGAAGTCCCAGGATGTACTATCTGCAAGGCTGGAGGCTTAGGAAAGTCAGTGGTATAATTCCCAACATGTGCACACACCTGAGAAGCAGGGGAAACATTGCTGTGAGTCTCAGTCAGAGTCTGAAGACCCAAGAACCAGGAACACCAATATCCAAGACAAAGAGAAGATGGATGCCCAGCTGAAACAAAGAGAGCAAACTCACCTTACCTCTGCCTTTTTATTCTAATTAGGTCTAAATGGAATGGATAATATCCACCCACATTGGTGAAATCAGTTTTATTTACTCAGCCTAGTCATTGAAATGTTTATCACTTCTGGAAACACTATCACTGGCACTCAGAAATAATGTCTTATGAGCTATTTGGGCATCCTTTAATTCATAATTCTTCATAACATGATACAACTAATCTGTGTACAACCCAAAATGTACTAACCTTTTCCCTAGAAGAGAAGCTAAAATCCATGATTGTCCTTCTGCTAATTAATAAGTTACATACTGTGATTCAAAGTTAATAATATTTAAACTCCAATTTAAAGTCAATACATCTTATGTTACATGATGAGGAAATAAGAGAAAAAAGAAAACAAATATAGTTGCTTAATGTGTCTCTGTATATACATACATGTGCATATACATGCATACCTATGTGTGTGTGTATATATATATATACACACACAAAAATGTATTCATAATAAAATGAGGAAATAGTCATGACAATTATAGTCTTCCTTTCTATAACTAGTCATGTGGTCATAGATAGTTTTCACAACTCCCTTCTTCTACTACCCACTCTGTTGTTTTCATATGCCTTCTTCAAGCTCCTCAGCTGATCATAGTTCTTTATCTAACAGGGAGACTACAACCTTAATTCCTAAAGTGTCTGGGCCATTGGTAGTCCTGCCTGGATCGGGTTTGTTACAGTTTTCCATTGGCCTTAGTCACAAGGCATGGTAAAACTTTAAGGAATCACCTGTATTCCAGATACAGTCCTCCTTAGTTCTATTAAGGAATTTTCCACTGGTAGGCTGGATCAGTCACCTATGCCAGCACCATAACTCTCTTTTTCATCTGTTGATTCAGAGACATAAGGAGCTCAATGTAGCCACGTAGCAGTCTCAATTTCCAGTTCAGTGGAGTTATCGTTGTGCCTCCTGCTGGAAGCAAGACGAAATCAAAAAACAGGAAGTAAAAACTGGCCAGTGGGTCACTAAGGATAGTAGTGAGTGGTACCTCTCAATTCCTGGATCTGTGAATCCTGTCGATAAGAGAAATAGTGCCATCTATTAGACACTATTTCAGAACATTCGGTCATATACCTGATAGTAGTTTAAGCTGCTTTTATGTCTGTTTTTGCTCGTTCAGTTAGAAAGAAACTTGACAACAAGAATTTTAAGCATGTTTACATCTCCTTTGATACTTACATAGTGACTTTCATACCTTAGGTGTGGAGTAACTTATACCAAATGAATGGATGTCTACAGAAGAGGAAGTATCAGTGGATCTTGTAATTAGAAGGCAGCAGTCACATGGTCCCTAGAGATGCATGGATATATTGATGTCACTTGATTGCTCAGGAATAAGGGAGAGACAGAGAAAAAGGTAGAAATTCTACCAGTCTTCTACCTGTATGAAGACTTACAACCAGCTCTTCCCATCTCTATCAAGAAGACAGCAAAAGCTTATGTTATATAGAAGCAAAAAGAATGTATGTCAATACTGAGAAATATCTTGAAGACACTGAAGAGTTGTGTGAGTTGGAATTGGTCAGTTAGGTAGCAGTAGATAACACCATCGGATGTCTCAATATATTTACACATTATCAGCTTCATCAATAAAAACCACACTCTCTTTTTCCATTAATACAGTTCTTTAGAGCTTTCTGTATGCTTTCACACCCATTTTTTTCTTTAAGTATCAGAATAATCTCACAGTACAATTCCATTTTAATGTTAGGAAACAAATAGAAAAGACATACAAGTTATCTCTCAACTATGTACTCTCTGACTCAAAATATTATTATGCAACAGAAAATGGGAAGAGGGCATAATAGTTGCCTGTTGTCTGTTTCACTTTTAAGTTATTTGTGGCAGTGAAAGTCATCCATTTCCTGAACAAAAAAGAAAAGAAACAAATATTCTGGAATAACTGAATACTGAAAATAACTGGACATTTCTTTCTCCATTCTTCAACCAAGTCAGCTGAAGTCAAAATAATAAATAGTTCTGAGGCATAAACAGTATACACAATATGCAAGACATAGATACTAGTAAAATAATTGACCTAGTTCAGGTTTGAATCCATTTTAAAACTTCCTTATCTTACCCTCTGAAAATCCACATGTGAAGAACAGTTTTTCTCCTTTCCCCTTCCCAATGATTATATCCAGGTTAAAAAGACTAAATAGATGACAGAAAGATGTTATGGAAAAAGCATGAGCTATTACTAGGGTTGCTCTTTTGTAACCACTAATTCCTCCACTTTCCATTGCATTTATTACCATTCTACTAGTAGTAATAACTTTAAACATTATTCTATGGAGAGCAGTTGATTCAGTTTAAAACCAAAAGTAAAATTCAAAGCATTAAATTTGAAAAAAAAAACAAAACCCAAAACTTCTCTTAAGACTCCTATCAGTGATCAAGGATTTAAGACTTTAAACACATAAACCAAACTTTGGAGAGGCAGGGGAAAACCAAAAAAAAAAGAATACTTTATGATCTAAAAACATATTTCCTACCTCCCAAAAGATAAAAATCTGACCACCGGTAGGATGAAGAGAATCAAAGAAATGTAACTAAAATTTCAATAAATGTAGTTCTCTGAAAGGACCCTAGCATTTTGTAACAACACCCTTAGAGAAATGAAAGGACTAGAATCCCCAGGTGAAATTTCAACTCTGTCTACTCGGGATAGTGGAGGGAAATCTGAGAGCAGAAGGAATGACTGCCTGGTCACAACGTTATAGCTCTGGGGAGCTGCAAGACTTAAAAAGAAACCCATTATTGTCACCTGAGTTATAAAGCAGCTATTATTGAGAGTATTAGTTAATGATAGTCTCATGCATGTGACCCCAAAGTAAGTCTAAATCCAAGGAATATAGTGGTTATTTAGATTGTCGATGATGTCCCCATCCATTCCAAAGATCCCTGGCAATTAGCTAGCTGGTTCAGAGTCCTTTCTCCTCATGAAGACATTTTATCAGAGAATCCATGAAGAAGTAATCTTCAGCAGCAGAAACCCAAAAACATCTGTGTTGCATCCCAAACTGTCAATCTTGCTAACTTATTAATAACAGAAAGGAATGACTAAAAAAACTGGATAAAAAGGTTATCAGCTCCTCTTCTTTCGTCCCTAGCATCTTTCCGATGGCTTTGATTGATGCCAGATTGCTTGGCAAGCAATTGAGGTGCTATTTTTAGTTGGCTCTGAATCTGAGGGACTTTTATTTCTGCTTGTGAACCTTTATAAATATTTAAGAGAAAGAAAAAGCATGAATGGAGGAACATGTGGTCTCACGGATATCCATCAAAGCTGTCTGTAGAAATTATAGATGTGTGTGTAGCTGGAGCGCTGTCTAAGGCACAGTGCTACATGTGTATAAAGAAAAGAAAACTCTCAAAGCCTTGGAGACAACTTCAAAGTTAAGAGGAAATCAAGGCTAATAAGGTGCATACTCTGGGCTCTTTATTCTGCTGCCTTCATCACCTTCAGCCTCTGTTTTGCAGTCATAGACCAGACATGCTTACCTTTTTCCCTCTGAGTGGGACAGGTCAGAGAGTTGAGCCCAAGTGCTGGGTTTGCAAAGGATCACTCCATGACCAGGGACAAGTAGAGCAGTTCCACCGCTGGTTCTCAAGATCCCCATGTAAGGTGAAGGTAGGCCAAACATCCAACTGTAAATGTGTCCTTGTAGCAAGCTCTCCTTCTTATTATGACCTTTATCAAGATGCTTCTTAGATTTCAAAGAAACATGAAACGTCTTTCCGTTTGTTTTTTTGTATGGCACATTAAAAATGAATTCAGCAGACATTTCCTGAGTGACTGATGCACAGAAAACAGAGCTGGCCCATAGATGTTTGGGAAGGATTGTGCTCTCTGGTGGAAGAGTGGATCAGGTTCTCTTAGGATCCCTCAGATACAGCTTCAGAAGGTAGCAGCACTGAACTCCCTTGGCCTAGCAGATAAGGCCACCAGACATAGTCCACACACATCCCACATACCCAGGTTTGACACCTGGAGCTAGGGCAAACAATCAAGATGAACAACTGAATAAAATATGTAAGTGTTTCTTCTTCCTCTGTCTTCCTCCCTGCCTGCCTGCCTGCTCTCCTTCATTCCTGCCTGCACCTTTCCTTTGGAAAAAAAAAAAAAAAATAGCAGTGGCTCCTTTGAGAGAGAGAGGAAAGTCCATGATACTCCTTCTTCCTTCAGGGAAACTCCAGTGGATCCCAGTTTTAATCAGGGGTCATCCAACCTTTCCATCTCAAAAATGCGACTACTTAGCCTTCAGGGCCAGGAAGGAGAACAAGGACAACCACACGCCCTTTCAGTGACTCCAGGTATTTGAGCACCTACTCACCCAAGTGCTGAGACTGCAGAATCCACCAAGCAGCAGCCCTGATTCTTACCCTCGTGAAATTGCAATCAAGTCAGAACACAGACATTTCAACCTAAGTACAAACATGGCAGACATGGCCAGGCTGCCACAGCAGGGAAGCCCGTAAAAAGGGTTCTAACCAACCAGTGCACACTGAACCACTCTGTTGGTCTCAGCAAATTCTCATAGAAGCCCAGGAAATTCTTTCAAAAATATCCCAAAAGTATCTGAAATGGGTCCAGGAAGTTCTTCCAAACTTGCCTCCGTCTTCCTATATCAACTTCAAAGGACTTTTTGGCTCTGGTGGCTGAACTCTGTCTCAAACATTTTTTTTTTCCATCCATTATGTGTCCATGCAAGCTGACTACTGCCTACCCACTGTGGCTCCTACCTGGCATTCCTTCGAGGTGCCAGTTCAAGTGGCCGCATCTCCACAGTTCAGGTGAGTGCTGGCAGGACAGACCTGACAGCCTTCCCCTTGACCAGAACCTGCTCTGAAACACCACCAGTCTTCACACTGGGCTTCCACACCTTGGTCATCGTGGAGGAAGGCAGCATGGCCGTGAAGAGGGTGTGAGCTCAATCCTTGGACAGGGTGAGGTTAGTTTTACTAGTAGATTCTTTGTCTGAGTACAACATTCTGTGCCCATGGGCAAAGTGTCTGTAATTTTCTGAGTGCGAAGCATTAAAAAAAACAGAGGAAAGAGATTTAATCACGTGGAACTGCCTGGGACTCCTCAGAAGTACAGAATAAATTCAGACTTCCTTGTATTTAGAATATGAAAGCAGCAGCAATGTGCTGCTGTGCATCTTCCTAGCTGCCTTTTCCTTCCTTTCTCACACAGGAAACCTCGCTAAAGCCTGCTACTTGAGGAAAACTTTGCCCACTTTAGTCAAGCCAACATAAAGCACTTGCTGGCTGCTGCTATGATCTCTCAGTTGGTGACAAACATAATTGTGATTCTCTAAGATATTTCACATCTTTGAGTGTGTTGGGTTCTTCCCATATACCTTCACTCACTTCCCAGCCAACAACCTCCAGCATTTGTGGATTACATAAATGTCACTTCCCTTGAGAATTCTTGCTTCGCCACCACCTACCACAAGAACAGCTTATTTCCTAGGAGTATCTCTCCTCCAGCTTTTCCTCAGTTGGTTCTTAGGAATCCATTGTTTGAAGAGACATTTACTAGGAACCAGCACACTGCAGGTCTGGAAATGAGTTTGTGGGGACTGTCTCTTCCACTAGGTTGAAGAACTTGGAAGCAGAAGCCATGTATTTTGTCTTGGATTAGTGTACACACCTAGTATGTATTGGGCACTCTCTACATTGACACATCTCATAGTGAATGGATGGTGTACTATGAATTATTTATTCAAGCCACTAGCAGACATGAATTGGCAGAGAGAAGGCCTGAATTAATATCTTGGTAATTACACTCTGATCAAGATGGAACTACATGTGATTAAATGGGTCTCTTACAACATTGCAATTTCATTCCGGAGTGGAAGTCTTTATTTTAGGATAACTAAGCTCTAGTTTCTGTTTCCCTAGGGGATCCCAGAGAGGGATATAATCTATTCCAGGGGCCCTGTCCTCCTTCTCCTTTTGACCTCTGATTCTTAGCATTGCAGAAACATTACTCCCAGAAATAAAATGACCTTTTGAAAAGTAACCCAAATCATACATTCCAGCTGAGGACAATGAACTTGGTGTTTAAAAAAGAAGTTTCTATGCCAACATAATGAACTTGTTGACTGCAACTATGTTCTCTCAGTTTGGGGATAAACATAAGTGGGATTCCCAAACACTTAATAAAAACATTTTGCTTTTTTTTCTTCCTACCTTGAGCAAACACTACTGCAAAGGTCCAGTAGAGTGTTCAACTCGTTATCATAGTTTGAGAGTTATCAGAACTGTGGAATTCTCCTTTCAGAACTGTGAACCTCCTCCTTGTGTCACCCCAGAGAGATTTGGAGGTAAGTGCAAGTGATAGGAATGTAATTCCATGATGTTAAATGTAGTAGAACTGACAGCATGATGAATCTGGTTGCAATAATCACTGCTAACAATAGACATGGACATTAGCACTGCAGTAACTGCTTTCCACACTGTGCTTATTTTTTGTCTTATATAATCCTCCCAACAAGGAAGATCTAGCTATAGATATCTATCCATCTATCTATCTATCTATCTATCTATCTATATATATATAGGTTGCAGAAATTAAAGTTTGGAAACACCTCATGATTTGCCAAAGAACAATTGTAAAACTAATTTGGAAACGTGCATGGTATGGTAGAAAGTGGACTGACTCCAGTTATCTAGAACTTAGTGTGATTCCTGGTTCCTTTACTTAACCAACTTTATGATTGTAAACTATAGCAGTCATTACAGCAAATATGTATGGAATGCTTACCATGTGCCAGCTGATGTTCTAAGCACCTGGAATATCTTGTATTATTTATTCTCAGTAAGAGCTTAGAAAGTCAGTTCCATCATGATCCCCTCTGATGATTGAGGAAACTCAGACACAAAAGAATGAGAAACTTGTCCAGAATTTTCTAACTGATAAGCAGAGAAAAAAAGGATTTGAACCCAATCTGACACCAGAACATGGGCTCCTAACCACTAGGAAACCCTGTTTCCCTGGAAAATTAGTTTATCTCTTTGAGCCTCAACTTTCTCATCTGTAGAAGAAATGAAAACTACTTTGCAGGACTGTTATGAAAATTAGAAATAATGTCTAGCAATCACCTAATAAAATTTCAGGTATATAGGGGCCCTCACTAAATTTTCAGATTTTGTTAATCCATATGATAGTTTCCATATTATGCTATTCCAGCCCATATTATCCTCATCCCATTTATAGATCCAAAAGTGAACCTCAAGTAAAGAACAAATCTTTATAAAACAACATCCAATCATGATCATATAATCTAGCTGTGACTCAGTATTTCTTATATCTAGATGTGATTCTCAGGAAATAACTTTAAAGCCTGAATGACATCCAGTATATATAGTTTTACATCAGATTTATTCATAATAATTAAAAGCTAGAAACAACCCAGTGTCCTTCAACTGATAAATGACTAAACAAGCTATGTTATATTCATATAATAGAGGATCATTCAGCAATAAAAAAGGAATACATTACAAAAAGTTTATGTTCAACAATAATGGATGTCCCAAAGACACCTTAAGTGAAAGAAGCCGGACTCGAAAGGCTACACATTGTATAATTGCATTTATGTGATATTCTGGAAAAAGCAGAAGTATAAGAACAGAAAGCACATCACTGGTTGATAAGAACTGGGGTGGAGATGAGGGATTCACTGCAAATGGGTACAAGACGATGTTCTGGGATGGTGGAAATGTTTCATATTGTGATGGAAGTTATACAACTGCATTCAGTTGTCCACACTCAGAACTGTGCATGAAAAGGCCTGAAATTTGCTGTGTGTGTGAATTAAACCTCTAAATAGCTGACTTGAAAATAAAGCCTAGAACTCCACTAAGAATTGCTGCTATAACAAAACACACAGGCTAGTATGTTAAAATCTTGCACTTTAATAAAATATTTTCTTTGAAAACTATAGCATCCAAGAGCCCTCTCCCTCCCTCTCTCTTCACCCCTTCATCCCACTTCCCTCTCCTTTCCTCTCTTGTGTGTGTGTGTGTGTGTGTGTGTGTGTGTGCACGCATCAATAATATGTTGGATAATCTTGAAGCAAGTCATACATTCTCTGACACTCTTTTTTGCACATAGAAAATGACTTCAAAATTTTATAAACATTTTCTCCAGTCAGCATCTTCAGTAGAAGTGCAATGCAATTCCACTTTCTGATATTTAACAGCCAAGCACAGTTAATAAGATCCATTTACTTTAATGGGTGTACCAGAGTCTGAGACATAGAAGAAAGGGATTTCTGTTGTCTCTTTGGCTCTGTTATTCCCCATTGGCTCTGGGGTTGGAGAGACATTTTCCGAAGTACAGGTAAATGCGTGTACTTCCATGAGCCCTGGGGGTTGTGGGGAGACTACTTTGTGAGAAAGACAGAAAGTCTGGTTTCCACTGGCTGCCCTGCACTTATCCAAAAGGAGCATGTATCTTTATCCTGTTCCCTAATTAATCTCATCCTAGGGAACTATTGTAAATACCTTTATGCCTCATGAGTCCTTGTTTGTTACCAGAAAGGGTGAGCCACCCAGTCCATTATGGACTGTGCCTTTGGGGTTCGGCCAAGCTGATGACTGGATGTTAGTGAGGGTGGTGACGCTGCAGCCAAAAAGTTTGCTAAGAGTGGACTGAGCCAGCGAGTCCAAAACCTCACACTGCCAGAGGACAGGAGATGTAGCAGATGATAATTTTTGTTAAATTGACAAGAAGCTCAAACCAGCCTGGATCTATTTTTAAAGAAGAAAGTTGATGGTGTGATTGCAAAGGGTCTTATTTAATAAATCACCTACTTCGAGAATGCAAGAGTAAACAATGATAGAAACAGCGTGAAACTGTGTTCGCCCCTCCGGCTCTCCACTCGCTTTCTCACCTTTTTTCATCTTCTATTTCTGATCTTCTGTCACCACTTGTGCCACTTCCTTCAGCTGGCTCTTTGAGAGAAAGAGCTGGGTTCCATGGGTTCAGTGAGTAGAATAAAATATTCCTGGACAAAATCAAGTTTGATATCTCTTTGAGCCAATATCCAATGGTCATTGAAAGATTTCAGGGAAATGAACTCATAAGTTCTTGTCCAAATTCTTGTTCATAGTACTCGCTATGGCTTTGCTATTTCAATGATTTATGTGTGCTAACATTAAAATCATGATTGTACAAATTTGTGCATCTCCATGTACCATAGTCTCTAACATTATTACAGTTATATTCTCTAAGTTATGCAAAGTATAAGAAGTAATAATAGTATTCTTAAATGAAATAGAGATTTACATATTTTAGACCACTATTCCTATTTTCTGCTCGATGACCTAATGCATCTGTCTTTACACATAACACCGCACTTACAATAATACTTTAAGGTTCAATATTAATTGGAGGAATCTGTTAATAAATAAAGTTTGGTTTATTCTTAAATTCTACATAACACTTAATAGAGGTGGGACTAAAATTTCAAATTCATTATCTTCTTTATCTTAAAGAAACTCTCTTCAAATTTGCTTCTCACTCAGATTATCATTTTGCCTCTCACCTTTCCTTCACACTTACTTCTTATTCTCCTTCCACACCTTCCCTAACCCCTAATAGTCTCTGGGTTCTACTCTCATCATCTCTAGAAACTAGTTTCTTAAAAGAGTCTTCACAATCTCCAGGCACCACTCCACCTCTCAGATCTCTCCGTGTTCAAGATCTGAGTCCTCCCTGGAGATGACACCCTCACCCTCCTCCTTTCTGTCACTCAGCCCATGTCTAGGTTCCCTGTCACTTAGTTTGACTTTACACTCAACCCATTTTGTTGAAGTCTTTACCTTAATCTTCCTATTAAATTTACTTATTGCTTAGTTTCAGTTCATTCATTTTTCTAATAACATTTATTGATCACTCATGAATACCAAGACAACTTTTAACAACCTGACAAACTGAGAATCTGGAAAAAAAATTCAGCAAAAAAATACCTAAAAATGGAGCCAAATATATAAGAACATATTTAAATATATAAAAACTACCCAGAAGATACAAAAATTGGAGGAAAACCAAAGTCCATACTCAGGGTATTCAATATTGCTCTGCTGTCTCCTCAAGTAAAATCCAAATCTGCTTTTTGACCACGAACAGCCTATTCTTTCCATGTTATAAAAACCTTAAATTCAATATGCTGCCATATTTCTCCCTAGTTCCTATTATAACCTGTGTTATACCCCATGTACCTGTGAAGAGTCTTGGCATGTCTATAGTGTTAATGCCTATTTAAATATTTCTATTTGATAAGTCCATATGGCTGTTTTGCATTCTCCAAATCCTCTGCTGAAACCAAAGTCCTTCTTTGAAGCAGAGACTTATTAGATTCTTATTCTTACTAAACTCTTTGTTGGGGTCTCTGTGCCACATCAGCATGACCTTACTGATGTCTCCATGCCATATTGAACATTGCATTTGCCTAAAGATCTCCACCATTGTACTGAACCTTGAACTTTCAGACCCACTTCATAACCCGTAGTTTGAATATTGATATCAGTAAATTTAGCAACTTGAAAGATTACTGTCTGTTTACCCTTCCCTCTATCCTGGAAAGTAACACTTCTTACATATAGTAGACGTAGACACTAGGAGCCTAAATATCTGAGTGCATCTCTGAAAAACTGGGCATATCAGGAATGATTATATGCCTAACAAAAGTTCATCTGCATGAGGCTCTAATGAGCCTCTGGGAGAAAACAAATCTGAGGGAAGGAGTGGTTTGGCAGAGAATATGACCAAGAGATAAAGAAGGAAAAACTCTGAGTTAAACAAATGTCAAGTTTTTTTATATCCCACTAAGTTCAGCACCCTGTAAAAGCCTATGTATGAGTCTGGATATGGAGAGACTGTTAGAGGGATGGCATGAAAAATTGTTAGTTAAAAGTTCTGGTAGTGTGATAGCTACCAGGCTGAAACCCTGGCTGCCATTTAAAAGTGGAAAGACATATCAGACCAGGGATTGGCAGGAAGATTGATTGGGAAAGATCACTCACTCTCTCAACCTAATATCCCAGGGTCCATGGGTGGAAGCTCTAGCTTCAAGTTCATCATAGAATAGGAAAGCACTGAAAATTTTGAGTGACACAGGATGAAAGAAGGTCCAAGGTAAAGCAACAAGTATAAGAGTACAGTTTCAAGTTGCAGATGCTATAAGTATTTCAGTTTCAAGGAATTACAGCCTCCCCTCTATCTGTCCAGTATGTCTGCCTTCCACTAAGATTCACCAGCATCTACTCTCATTGCACCTCCTCTCACCACAGAGTCAGCTATAATTAAGGAGCTTTGGCAAGAGTGCTAGAGTTCAGGGTTATGCTATGAGAAGTTACTATAACACAAATATATATATATCACTAACAGCCCCTTTAATATGACCTGGTCAATCAAGTGAGGATTGCTTAACTACAACTAGCTCCCCTTATCTGTCTTACATGTCTTCCTCTTCTTTCTCTTTTTATCTTTATTTTTATATCATGGTCAAATATGTGTTTTTCAAAGTCTTTCTCTCTCATACCTTTTAAAAAATGTGCACATACTTCTGTCTCCTGAGATGACTCTTAGCAAATCAATATTGAAATACACCATGAAAATTATTGTGATCTCCTGCTTTAACTAACAAATGGATGCAATGATTGTTTAGATTAGTTAAAGATCAGCAACAAGAGACAGACCATAGATGATTCTAAATATGTAATTTCTCTTCTTAAGCAAAAGGAAATTGATTTCATATTGAATTATAGCCACTGGATACTGACAGACTAGTCTTCTATGTATTTAACAGAGCAGAAATGTTGGATGAATAACAGATGGAGTCATACTGTGACTTCAGACAATAAATGGACCCAAGTGTTTCTAAGTACCCTGGACAGTTCCTTTGCTCTCATCTGTTCTGCCCTTTTATCTATTGGATCATGGATAAATGGATCATATTATCATTGCACAGGTTTTAGAATCTTATGTCAGGAAGTATTATAACTATCACCTAGGACAACTCCTTTATTGATAATATAAAGAAAGTAAGACCCAGGGGAGAATTGCTTTAGCCAACTTCTCTCAATATCTTGTCCAGAATTTAAAACAAAAAGCAAAAAACAAAAAAAAAAAACCCTCTCCTAAGTAAAATTCTGAAAGTCTTCTCTATAACTAATAAGTTTTTCTATTTTATTCTTAATAATTATTCAAAAAATAAGAGAATCTAAGAAAGTTAGTAGACTTTAAATATACTTTTTGCTGAAGTTAATTTGTTCTCCTCAGTCATCTTAATAATCTGAGTGTTGTCTAAAAGAGATATATGCCATTCTTCCCATGTTCAACCATGCCTGTATGAAGTCAAATTTCTTTATCTGATTTATTTATACCTATATTTATTTTTTTCATATTGCTGTATGTGGTTGGACTATGAATAATTTTTTTGAGGAACATGCCTGCCCTACATGCAATAAATGAGAAAATAAAACATTTCTTCTAAAGCATTGTTTTATATGTATATAAAATATGGTTGATTCAAAATTCTCTTAACCATAATGATAAATCTTTGAATGTTAATCGTGCCTTGTTTTCCAGCATTTGTATTATTAACCTCATTTTAAAATCTTAGGGTCTTTTGCTGTTATTGCTGCTAAAAAGTAATGCTGGTGAGGTGACATGAAAGGGACTGTTGAAGATGGAAGAGACCATGGACCAAGGTAGATAGGCAAGCTCTCATAGCTAGAAAAGGCCAGGAGGGAGATTCTTCCCCTAGAACCTCCAAAAGGTATGTAGCCCTGCCAAAACCTTAACTACAGCAAAGCGTCACAAATTTCAATTCTGACTTCCAGAACTGTAAAATAAAAATTTCTGTATTCTATAAAAAAGGTAATGCTGGACCCTTGAGAACTCCCAATAACATGTTTAAGTAGCTTTGCTGACACAAGTCCAGTTTTTTCTTCATGTATTACTGCTCTATTGAAAAATTTTCTTTCAGTCTGTTTCTGTTAATGAATATTAACACATCACAGTTTAGGCACTGCTAAGGTGAAATAATGTCAAAATAAATATACCTTTTCAACATCTATCTTCATTTTACCACATCCTTATTTCCCTACTGCAGTAAAGCTTTCTTCATATTCTTTGACATCGCTAATTAACATATTCTTTTTCCTATCATACTTCTTAAGTACCATATTAACCAATGTGTTTTTCCTAAAATACATTTATTCTCATTTCTTATAATCTTAGATAGCCCCCTTCTAGTTTCCCCTTTCATTCTTTCTGATCAACTAAAATAGAAGCCTCCACCAACCACTGAACTGACTCATCAGGTCTTTCTTCTTATCTGAAGAGCCAGAACTGTTGCAAGAGTTCTTTTTTGCTACTAGAAAGAAGGTTATAATAACAGTGACTTGTCACTGTCATGCATGTAATTTTAATACCTCCCCATTCCCCATGTGGGACCCAGACTTCATAGCATTTCTTCCTTAAATATGGTGTGGACATATTGTCCTCGACAACATGTTTTTGGTGCACCAATTCCAATACAGGGAATTACACAAGGACTACTAAAGGCCACAGGCAGTATATGAGAAGATCATTCCGCGCAAGGTAATAGAGTCTCAAAGAAGATTCAGAAGATGAAAGTACATGGTGGATAAAATGTTCAGAGAAATCCTTCCTGATCAGGCTTAACCTGGGCCCTAAAAGAAGAAGACATAGTCAAATGAAAAGAAAGAGGGAAATTATTCTGTATGTCACTTCTTAATTGTTACATAAAATAATAATACATAAAATAAACAATTTGATTCAAAAGTTTTTCATAAATTTATCTAAAAGACAAAAATTTTTGTGTATTAAAGCAAAAATTTTAAATTTCTGCATATTGTTTCTGAAAATAAGAAAACAGAGTAATTATTCTTGGCATGTCTTTATATACTTTAATCAGTTTCTTAGCCATAACTGTGTCTTTTTCTGAATCTTTTTCTGAAAAATTTATTTTCGTTAACACAGCAATATAATCTTTAATATTGTCCAGTATTTCCTGCAGTCTTCTTAAAGTAGAATGCTTGTTTAAAATTTGAAATTATTGACATTGTAAATTGAGTTCTTTTAAGACCATATTAATTTTTATTGAGAAAGCTATTGATCCTGCCAGCTGGTGACCTGGCAGCTTCAAGTATCTCAGAGATCACGGCAGGATCATGTCAGAACTTGCTGGAAAACCATGTAACTACTAGGGCAGCAAATTCAAATGCCTCTCCCAGCACCACTCAAGACCAGAAAGAACTAGCCACTCCACACTGTCTGTATTCTGGATTTGGTTCATGTCTCACTGCACCTGGCAGTCCTCCCTTGAGAAGGAGACATCTAGTAGCTGTGTTGACTGGAAACCTCCACTGTGTATTTGAACCCTTTTAGTGAACTGAAGTTTAGTGAACCAGAAGAGACCGGAGCAGAAGTTTTAGGTACCATGTAGAAATCTACCAAAACAATAGGGTATCATTCTTTTAATGCAACATTTAACACTAAACCTTGTGAGGGAATGAAAAATCCCGAGCAAATGTTTAATTGTATAGAAAGTGAGGCAGCAAACAAAATCTGAAGACTATTGCAGGCAGACTGAAGCATAAGCTGCTTGTATAAAACAAACAAAATAATGTAAGCATGAGCTTTTCTTGAAAATAGTAAAATGTTATATTGCAGCATTCGATAATGATCATGGCTCAATTACATGGTTTCTCTATTTAAGGAAAAAAATCTCTGCTAAAATGAGTCTTTGTATATCCAGGAGAATACGTTCTGGAATAGCCAGGATGGTCACATGGTTGTCCCAGATAATTACAAGTGAATAATTATCAAGATTATCCTTTAGATAATCTACCAAGGTAGGAACAAATTGGCCATGATATTAAAAAAAAACATACGTAGGTGGGGAGATTTTTCTAAGGGCGCAGAGTATACGGACAACTCTTGTCACCTGTAACCAATACGATGATGGGAACTCAAAGAATGTGAAATATGGATTAGAACCACACACTAAGAGGCCCATTGAGCATCTCCAAGTGAATTTCCTATTGTTTCCTTCCTCGATGTGTTTTGAACAACTGTTAATAATAGGGTATGTACATTTGAAGGGTAGATCGAAGCATTCCCCTGTCAAAAAAAGACAGAACTCACTCTACTAAAAGCTAGCAGATTTATGTCCCCTGCACAGCGTAGGTAATGCTAATTTATCGAGCAGTAACAACATACATATTTTACTGGGAGAGTTCTCTGTGAATTGTGCAAGGTTTTGTCTTAAAATTTTCACTGTCCTTCCCATCACTATTTGATTGGAAAAATAACAAAAGGAACAAATGGAATAAAAACGCTAAACTACCGACACCATCAGCCACTTCTAGTCTCTTTTTCTTAAGGAAGTTTTGAGACTGACAATATTTCTATCCATACTTGATTTAAATCTTTATGAACTGATATTGATAAGTATTGTAAAGGACTATCTAAGATACTCAGTCCTTTTTGTGGCAGATATCTGTTTTTGCCAATTATGTAATAGTATGTGCATTACCTAAAACAGAGTGATGTGATACTCTGAAAAAGACAACTAACTGAAATACTGCATTTGAAGCTTGCAGGAAAGATTCTTTTTGCCTCCAATACAGAAATTAAATCACAGGGAAATGATCATTAGAAACATATTTCTCAACTAAAGAGCATCACTGCCATTCCTGAAATGGCAATAATCAGAAAACCCACAGATGCACTGTCCTTGGAGTTCAACTACTTACTGAAAAATTACTGAAAATATATAGCTTCCACCAAAGACCACAAAAACAAGGTTCTCCTGGATGTCTGAAATTGCTGATTAGCACATTCTCCTTTGCATATATTTGCTCTTTATTTTTTGGTCATAGTTTGCCTCTTTGATAGTACATGACTATATCTATCTGTATTAGTTCATTTTTCTGTTACCTAATCAAGTTTTCCAAAGCTATTTCTAGCACAGACAATTTAAAGAATTGTTGAATATACACCGCCCCACCCGCCGCCCCCAACTCCATGCTAAGTCCTGGAAATACAAATAATGGCCAAATTTGTTATAAAAATTATTTTAAATCAAGTATGTCAGCATATAATATTAAGAAGTGTTATGTCTATATCCACTGATGAACATTTAAGGCAGAACTGCACAATTATATTTATACAAACTAATAATAAAAATGGATCCAACCTCAAAAATGAAAAAAAAATGAGTCTTTGTGTACTCTGAATGCCTTACAAAATATATTTGATTGAAACAAATGAAGTTGCTATCTGTATATTTCAAAAGCAGGTGGTGTCAGCAAGTTTGTATTGCCAATCCTTACACTTTGAGACAACACATAGTTCAGAAGACATGTTAAAACTGAGGAACAGAAATAATTTTAGGGGAAAAATAAGCAAAACATGAAGAAAATTTGCACATTCCAGAAACAAATTAGAATAAGGAAGATCAAAAGTTATCAAAGTTATGTAAAGGTCTCTGTCTTAATTGTGTTCCCAAAAGTTCATTAAATGTGTCTTGAGCCAGATTTGTCCTGAAATACTCTTCAGAAGATTCAAGTTCAGAAACCAAAAAAGAAAACAGAGATTCATAGAGGATACCAGTAATTTGTCTGGCACTTTGCAGAGTGAGAAAGAGAATTGAAAAGTGAATGGGACTGATTAGAGGAGAAAAGAAAGAAAAGCAAGAACAGATTCTCATGGAGGATGGGGCCCTGCCCTGAGGTGTACCAGTCACGCACTTTAAACCCTTTAACATCAAAACCCTGTTTAACACGTGCTAACGCCCAGCTGGGTATGATTTTCAGTCCTCCTCTTAATTTTTCTCAGGTGCTGAACTTGTAAGGATCCCACTACATGGAGCTTGTGTCATGGTTGAAGCTGCTTAACTCTCAGCCATACCATGGAGGTATTTATTCCAGCAATAAGTTATGAAGGAAGCGATCTTATTGTAATTTGGAACAGCAGACAGCTTGTGGTATTGGGGGGAGAAAGTACTGGTCTTGGACCTGTGATCTGTCACAGCTCTTTCACAAACTAACTGTGACAATCAACAGATCACTTCATTTCTCTAAACTTCATTGATGCAGAGTGCTTGGACCAAGTCAACGCTGAAATAACAATTCTGTGCTATTTTGCTGAAATTAGGATACTGCAAAATGAGCAGATAGCTTCTGTTCCAATATCTGTGTTCTTAGGTGGCTCCCAAGGAAGGAGGGAGAAGAGAAAAATCTCAGGAATCTTCAATTAACATGAAATTACAGAATCATCAGAGTCCAAGCAGGAGCAGAGAGTGAGGGCTCCAGAGTGAGGCAAGGATGGAGATGATCTGTCTGTTTTTAAATTACATTTTAGCAAACCTGCCTCTGGGAGCTTTGGAAAAGTAACATCATTTAAAGAGTTTATTTTTGCTTCTTGCTGAGTTCTGTGTGACTGAAATTCAACCTTTTTTTTCTTTAATCCTCCTGCTGTTTTTCTGTTTGTTCAGAACTGAGCATTTGAGAGATACTTCAACTCTGAAAAAAAGACAAAAAACATAAACAAACTACAGGGTAAAATTCCATGCCTGGACATTTTTCTTATAAATTCTTCTCCTTTTTTGGGTACATATTTGAGAAACTTCAAAGCATGTGTTGTTAATCACTGTATTGGCATTTCATTAACGTTTGAAATTCTGACTTATTAAATCTAAATGAAATCCTTATTGGAGACATGTAATATTATCATACAATATGCTATGACCAAAAAGGATGGAGGAAATTATTTTCCATGCATGTCTGTCTGTGCAGCATTCTTCTCTGGAAGATACCCTCTCAGAGCAGGGAGCAGAGAGGTCATTGCTGTTTGTTTCTCTAGAGCATAGCTATTTCACCTGCAATTAACCTGTTTGTAGATAAGTTTGTTTTGATTAAAGACACTAAATGGACTACAAAATGATTTTTCCATCATCATGGCATCCATGGGGAAATGTGAAGCATCCAGGGTATGAATTTTGCCTAAGGTCACATAGGTAATAAGTAACACAGTCACACCTTTGAACTTCTCACCCTTGTTTATCCCACTACATACATCAAACAGTACTCACTTTTGAAAGATCCAGTATCAATTCACCATGTTGAATGTTCTGTAGACTGTTCACTTCCCTCCCATTTTGCCCTCACTGTTTTGTTTGGTATCTCAGTAACTTAGTTTTTCACCCTCCTTAGTTCAAAGTGAGAAGTTAGAACAAATAAGTTCCTCTATCTAAGATTATATTAGAATCAAACAGGAAAGGCCCTACGAGGGTAAATTTAGGAGCAATTACATTCACCCTTTTCCCAGAAGGATTCTCTCTATTCTTCTCCACTATTCATCCAACAATGAGAACATTGAGAAATATGAGGGCCTCTTTTTGGCAAAAGACTGTTGGCCTTAACACAGTCTCATTTTCATTGTGTGCTGTGATTCCTTTTCCACCACTCCAAAATAAAATAGTAAAATCTCTGAAACTAAAACTTAGTTTTAGTGAGTCACAAACACATTTGGCAACAAAAGCCAATATAGGCTGCTATGTTTATTTATAGTCTCTATTCATCATAGCGAGTGTAAATATTCAGCAAACACGAATGCATTTGTTCACAGGGAGGGCTCCAGACCCTGCTGGGGTGTCATGTACTCATATAGACATTATAGTTCTAAAATTTAAAAAATCCTCAGTTATAACACCTATCTGGCAATTTCACATTTTAATAAGAAATTGTGTACCTGCATTCTGAAAGTTGTGGGCTTTAGACTTTTTGGAAAAATTCAAAGCATGATTTGTGGCACATGAGATGATCTAACTAATTTGGGTTGTATAACTAGGCAAGAGTCTATTTTGGGTGGCAGTGTCGCTTATATATGCAGAACATATGTTCCGGTATCATACCAGAAGAATCACATTGGCTTTCTCAGAGAACATTTCAGGGAAATTTTGTCCAAGAACTAACCTAGATCTGGAGGAAATTCTGTGTTCAGAATATGCACTTATAAAAAAATCAGCAAATGAAACAATGTTATGTAGTGTAATTACTAATCAGAAATTTCCCAAATGAAATTCCATGGAAAGCAGAGCTGAGGTGGAAGAGAAGGCTGTGACCAAAATTTCTAGAGACGCCTCCAATATTCTATATTGCTCTTAGAAAATGACAATATATATCTATTACATGTTTTGGAAAATCATGAAAAAACAATGACACAAACTATAACTGTCTCATTTGACCACAAAACTCATTATTTCCAAAAAATACCTTATGTTATCTAACAGTACATTTGCATCTCCATAAAACAAACACTGAGAATGTTATTCCTTACCCCCTAATTGAACAATAGCTCTAGGATCTATGGCATTCCCAGACTGGAGAAGAGACAGAGAAAGGCAAATAAGAAATCAGGTATGCGTGCCCTGGATGTTTAGCAGTTACGTCCACTCCCTCTGGTCAGCACAGTCCACATACATCCCAAGGACCCTGGTTTGCATTCCTGGGCCATGGGGAACAACTAAATAAACTAAATAAATGCTTCTTCCTCTTCTCTCTTCTTGCCTTTCTCTGCTTGCTGTCTTCCTGTTTTTGCCTTTTCTTTAAAAAAAAAAAAATTAAAGTAATATAGGAAAGATCAGTAGAATGATTAGTCTAGACAAGAGAAGACTTGGAATTTTCTGATCTATTATTGATCACTGTCTTCAAATGTTTCCATTAATATCATCATAATTTCCTCCTGTAGCTGTTGGGGAAGGGTATGGTAGGAATAAAGACCTTAAGGTGAAATTTTCCAGTTGACATGTTTTAGCTGAATATATATATGTTAAAGAAAAGATCCAGGTAGACAAAAATGAAGGCAAGTAGACAGACAGTCGTGGGGGAAGAGAAAGGAGGAAGAAGCATTTATTTATTTCATTACATTTAGTTGTTCATCTTGGGTTTTTCCTTCAAGCCCTGGGATGCGCACCTGGGTCCTGGAGATGTATGTGATTTCTGCTGGTTGGAGGTGGCAGACCTAACCATTGAGCCATCAGGGCACACCTGAGCATTTTCACTCATGGGAAAATATACAGCATTTGCCATCTTCACCATTATCTGTATGTCCAGCTCCTGGACGGTAGGTAAATTCACATTGTTGTGCACCCACCACCATCGTCCATGCACAGAACATTTTCATCTTCCCGAAGGTATTAAACAATAAATCTCCAGTCTGTATTTCCCGAGCCCTGAAAGAGCAATTCAATTTTTGTGTCTATGAATTTGACTACCCTATGCTACCTCATAAAATAGGAATCACACAATGTGTATCATTTCGTGACTGGCTAATTTCACTTCTACACTGTCCCTACAGGTTCATCCACATTGTTACATGTATCATAATAGCAATCCTTTTAAAGACTGAGTGGTATTCCTTTGTACATATCTACTACCTTTTGCTTTTTCATTCATTCATAGATGGACATAGGTCATGCCTCCTTTTAGCTGTTATGAATAATGCTGCTATAAACATGAGTATGAAAATATTTGTTCATGCCTCTGTTTTCCACTATTTTGAATGTATAACCCTAGGAGTAGCATTGCAAGAGTCTATGGTGATTTTATGTTTAATTTTTAAATAACTACTATAATGTTTTCCAGAGAAGTGTTACCATTTTACATCCCTATCAACAGTGCATGCTGGCTCCAATTTCTCTAACTTCTCACCAACACTTATTTTCTGCTTTTTGCTAGCAGCCATCCTAATAGGTATGTAGTGGTCTCTCATTATGACTTTTGCATTTCTCTAATAATTAGTGAGCTATGGAAATGCATGATCAGATTTAGATACTCTACTGTGTAGAAAACATTCCTATCAGGGTAAAAAAGCGAAATGAACAACTAGAAGCAATCCAAAGGGGAGAAAACGGTGGGTTCGTCCCAGTTGATAATTGTAATAAAGTAAAAGAAAATAAAAATTCATAATTAAAATATAATTTGAAGGTAAAATTGCTGGATTTTCTGATGGACTGAATAAAAAAGGAAATAAAAAAGGAAAAAATTAAGGTGATCTGAGCACCTAGGTGATTGTTCTGCATTTATTGATCTGAGGATAAGAGAGAAAGAGGTTTGAGGAAGAAATGAAGAATTTGGTGTTATAATATGACATTTGAAATATAAAGGACGTAACAAGTGGAGATGCAAAAGGCAGCAAGCAGAACATTAAACTGATTTAGCAGGGCAGAATGAGAAAACTTCTACTGGGAGCAACAAAAGACTGATTTACCCTATCTGAGAAATAGTCAAGAATCATAAATGACAAGATACTCTGAAAATTATGGTGGAAATAAGACTGAAAATAGGATAATTTATTAGACATCTTTATGAAAATAGGTAGATTCCCATATCCCTAAATCTCTAGCTCATCCACTCAGCTCACCATCTCCCTATCCTTTTTTATTCTTGTAGAAGAATAAAATATATTTCTGCATATGTTGAACTAAAGACATTCTAAAGTTGAAGTCACAAGATTCAGGTAATTATGGGAGTACTATACTGAAAAAAATAGAATGAAGTTAAATCATATTCTATGATATGACCCCTCACATATTGCCCCCTAAACTTAGCATCCAAGAGATCATCACATTGATTGAATCCCTACAAAAGACCAGTGATTCCTCTTTGGGCAAACTGCCTAATCCACTAGAAAATATTCTGATATATGAGGAGTTTAAAAAACATGACCAACCAAATCACCTGCTGATGAAACCCTCCAGCCCACAAACCCCACTCAAGCACAGATATTCCAGTTGTTAGTGCATCATTTTTTAATATGAAAAGAAAACTAAGAAACATCAGATTTTTAAGGAAATTTTGTGATATGAAAGATATATCAAAGCAAAAGCAATAAAAAGAATTAAAGAAAACAAAAACTATAGAATTGAGATCCTAAAACAGATTAAAGTTATTGAATCAATGGAACAAAAACAGATACATCAATTAAAAATTCAGAGATTTGAAAAACAAAAGATTCTGATTATTGAAAAATGTATATATATATGTCTTGAAAATCAGCAGAACCATTGATTGAAATGAGGAAATCTCTCCCAAGGAAAAAATATAAACAGAAATAGAAAACAGCAAAATATTGACTACAGCTGAAAAAAAAAAGTTCATATGAAATGACACCCATAATAAGGGATCCAGGAAGAGAAAATGGAGGGAAGGAAATTATTGAAGAAATCATAGAGAAAGTTATGTGTACCCAGAGGTATGAGCTCACAGATTAAAAGTGCCCTTCAAGTACCCAGCAGACATAGACACACACCAAATCACGTCATTATGAGTGAGATTTTATGCTAGAGGTCAATAACAGATCTTAACTATCTTAGCTATTAAAATGAACAGGTTACACACAAAGGATTCAAACAAGAAAGGTCTGGAGATTCTAAAGTCAATGCTACTTGCTAGAAAGCAACAAGGAAAATCAAATTGTGAGGAAAATGATCTTTTACCTAAAAATCTGTATCTTCTATATTACTGATTAAATGAACAAAGAATAAAGACATTCAGCACACAATTTAGAACAAAAATACTTTCAAATGTTTTTCCAGGCTCTATGTATAGGGCTATTTTTCTCACAAAAATGAGAGAATAGGCCAAAAAAAAAAAGAAGACATTAGATAAAGCAAATAACCACAACAACAAAGGAAAGAGATGGAAACCATGAGGATGATGTGGGGAAGCACAGGATCAGAACTGTACATGGGACAACCAAGAAGATAATCAGTCTAGACTCTATAATAGGAGGAGAAAGAATCACCAGATATATTTCTCAAAGAAGTCTACACTAATCAGGGTATCTGATGTGTTTGAAATGTTGACACTTCAGACAGTATTTTAGAGGTAGTTTTGCTCTAGGTATATAGAAAACTAAGCAATAAAGTAAGAAAGTGAGTAATTCTAGAAGCAGCAGCATTGTATAAGCAAGAAAATATAATCATAGTACTATACATGACTTGACTACACGTAAGATTGGTATAGTCATAAAATGTAGAAATTAAGTACTTACTAGGAAAAATTACCATATATCTATTAGGGAAAAGGGAAAAGGGAAATATGTGAATAGAGGAGAAAAGATATGAAAACGAAATAATCTTTTAGAGTAGGAAGTTAATAGAAAATATTTTAACATCTTAGAAAGCACATTGTATTTTGAATTGTCTGCACTCAATTTGTCTAATTTTCATTTCCCTTTCATAAACCCCAGTACTAAATCTGATTTTCATACTCGTTAATAGCAAAAGTCACCATCCACATTTCATGAGTCAAAGAACTTGGACATTTTGTAATTTTTCTGTGCCTACTCTGTAGCCTTTGACTCTGTTAACCTGAGTTCAGGTGTAAATATCCAACTGCCTTCTTGATGTGTCATGGATATCCTAGAGGCTCCTTAAGACTGACAGGTCAAAAACTGAACTCTCAGAATACTCCAGCCCACCCCACACATCCCAAATCTATTCATTATATGATTCCGTAGGCCCCAGTAAATGAACGCTATCGCTCAAAGCATTACTAGGCAGACCATACAGAAATTTGCTCAAGAAAACAATCTATTGTGATGGCTAAAAGATTACTGGAAGCAAATAGATAAAATACATCTCTACCAAATTCCCTCATAGACAGATGTCTAGTAAGTCTTTTTTACATAAGTCTAGTGAAAAGAGATGCTCGCTACATTTCCTTCTACAGGACAGTCAGCTTAATTGCTGTCCTCTTGTTAATTTCAGTGGTCTCAACCATGCTAAAGCCAGAAGTGAATTGCTTAGGGCAGTAAAGGAAAGGCTGAGGGAATACAATGGTTCCCTTCTTCTCCTCCAATGCAGCGTTCTCTACCTAAATATCAAGCCAACATGTAAAATAGATTGGTTTGACAGGGCACTATGCTGCTCAGCTACCAGAGTCACCCACCTATCACTGTCTGGGTTACAATTACCATAATCGTATACCTGGGAATTACCCATTCCCACCCATCCCACCTACAGTCAGTCACTATTCAGTGCACCCTTTCCATCTCTTTTCATTTCACCCCCTTAACACTATTAAGGTGCTGAATTTCCTCCTCATCTTTCACACAGTTTCTTTCACAAGCTCCCTAATTGATTTCCTTTGTCATTTATGTGTCCAATTTTACATCCAATCCCATCCAACCTGCATGTGTGCTTCCAGTGATTTTCCTAAATTTGAATCTGATACTGTCCCTAAATGATTTATATGCTTATTAAAGTTCAGTTACCATTATATAGAAAATGATAACGCTTTTCATGATTTCTATTGCCTACTTTCACCAGAATAATTTATTACCAACCCTTGCACAGACCTGTACAGAGTCAATTTGTGCTCACCTGCATATGCATATCTCTACCCAACCCTTTGATGTCTAACCTCTAGGCCTCTAGGCATTCACACCTACCCTCTGCCTTAAAGATACTGCTGTCCTTATTTATACAGATAAATCTTAGCCATCCAAGGGATCCACACAACTGTCACTCTCTAGGAAGGCTTCCCTGCACCCCCAATTTGTGTTAGCATTGCTTTTTTATACATTCACAGTACACTTTGTCTACTGCTATGTTAGACTTATCACATAACTTCCCATCTTTTTAGTTTGCTTTCTTTTGCTTTCCCCATTAGACTAATTTCCTTGACTGGTAAATCCACCTAATATTCCCAGAGCTTGGCACAGAACAATTCAATAAAATGCATAGACTGGAAGATTGATTCACACAGTTGTGTGGGTTGTAAAAGACATTTTAATATCTTCATTTTAAAGATGAAAATACTGATTTACAAGTAATGATATTCCCCAAGGCAATAGGAGTAAAGACAGGAAATGACTCCCAATACAGGGGCCAGATATTCCTGAATGGCGGGAAAGCTAGGCATTCATCCATTCAATAAGGACTTATTAAACTCTTACTGTGTACCAGACACTGCTCTGGACACCAAGAGAATAAAACCAACAAAAATTCCTACTTTAATGGAGTTGCATGCTAGATAACTTCAAAGTTATTACACTTCTAAGGTTTTACACTTAATAAAGGGAACCCTCAGTTCAGGAAAGGCATGTCCCCAATTTACAAAAAGAAGAAAAGCAATGTAACTTCCAGAACATGGAAACAGAAGAATCAAGAGAAAGTTGCTTTATTTCCTAGAAGCAAAGATGTGCATGTTCCTTGAATCTTCTCTCTGTAAGATATATGCTGTTCAGTCAGAAATAACTGAGCTCAAAAGACGTCCCCAGTATGATTTCTCTGCCTTCCTTTGTCCCTTGAACATGCCATATTTGTGCTGATCTCAAGAATTTGTTTATGGTTTCCCCCTACTCTCCTTTGTTTTCAACTCATATTCAGTCTTTAAGCTTAGGCCATGTCAACACCATCTTTAAAATCCAACTCCATCTGAAGTCTTAGTAACAATCAACTCTTTTCCGAAACTCGTGAGCACAAGAAATTGTATTCATAATCTGAGCCCATTATGTGCAAGATTTTCTTGTAAACCAATCTCAGTTTTCTGAAGTAAGAGATCATACTTATTCCTTATTAGAATCTGCTACCCTAGAAATGAGTGTGTGGGGAATAGGGGTGGGGCAGGGTTAGGGAGATAACTACACAGCACCGAGGAGATGAATAATTGACAGTTGTTTTTCCAGCTATCTCCCCATGGGGTGCTCTTCTGGAAGGGATGTAAAAGCCTCTCTTTGGAGGGGACCTTCTCCAACACAATGACAGTGCAAAGCCTCCTTGGCCCAGTGCTGCTTGCTGGCTGAACACATTTTGGTTTTTCTGAGAGAACTTCAAAGGGAAGGCAAGACAGCCCTGGCACACGGGAGCCAGTCTCTCACTTGCTTCTGATACCTCAGACAGCAAAGTGCCAGAATGAATCTTTCTTCTGAGCCATGAGGTTAATGTGGCCATTTATAGATAGAAGGAGGAGATTAGGTCTGTTGAAAGGGGAAGGTTTTTACGCTTTGCTTTTGATCCCGTCTGGCACTCCCCAGAATGGCCATGTGCCCCACACCTGATATATACTGTTGTATAAACGGCAAAGCAGAGAATTTAAAGCCATAAATCTGTCCCCACCCCCTACCTCCTTGCTTTTTTTATGGATCTAAGGATAATGAAAACCATGCCCTTGCTTTGCAAATGAAGCCTCATCTTTCTGACAGCCCCCATTTCAAATGAACTTGAAGGTGGTGTCATAGCAAAGGCGGCCTGGGTTGATGCTCTCCAGCCTGTCGGGGAGCCATGTCTGGCCTTATAGGTCTCGGGGTGTGCACACCACCCAGGGCTGCATCAGTGAGCAAGCAGATTTGCTGAGACTTTGAACTTGGTTAATGTGTGGTACTAATGAGGGCCAGTTCAAGATTTAGTTCTAGTCAGAGAAACAGAAAATGACAACAACAAAAAAAACAGCTTTCTTTAGCCATTGGCTGCTACCCCACACGGCAGCCACTTCTTTTGTTTTTGATAGACACAGGGGCACTAAGAGAACAAACATAATGAAGTAGGACTTTCAAAGAGACAATGCAAAATACTTTGTAGCCTTTTAACGGAGTTATCATAAAAGCAAAGTAATATCAAGGAAAATGCTTACTATGCAGCTGTAAGCAGAAGAAAATACAAACTATATCTACCATGTGACAGCAAGGAAAAGTAAACAATCTTCCCAATGCATTTTCAAGGATCAAATAATAGCTGTGCAGACAATTGAAATAAGAAATAATAAAGACAGCTTATACATATTAGGCCTCTGCCCCCATCCCTCCTTCCTTCTATCACCTCCTCAGGGCACTTTTTACTCTTTTGACTGAGAGTTAGTACTGTATCTTAGCTAATATGCTTTTGATTCTATCTTTGATTAATTTGATAAATTTTCTTTAGAATTCTAGCTATGATACATTAGTATCTAGCTCACACACCCTCCCTCCTCTTCTCTGGTATCCAATAGCTAAGTCAGCATGATTACATCCTTCATTCTTTACCTTTCAATAATTGCTTGTTACATCATTCATTTATTTCTTGTTCTACCAACTAAAGAGAATATTTTTTTCATTGCTTATCTGACTACTTTGCCCAAGAGAATGTTGACATTCCTGTTCTTACCTTTTCCTCTTAGATCTTCTATCTCCATCTTCTCCCTCTGAATTGCTCATTTATTTCTCTCTCTTATGCCATTGAAATGGTTGGCAATTACTTTTTACTCTATAACCAGCTTTCACTGATATGATGATTCCAGAAGTTGGAAGTTACCTATCAATTTCTGTGTTATGACCATGCCAATATTGAATGCAGCAAAATTAAGCAGAATTTTCATGATTGCAGGTCTTTCTAATAGTGCTTTATAACTTTTTTCTGGAAACTCAAATGCCTACATATAATTTTTGCCTTTATAATAATGAAAACTTTCCAAATCAAAAAATCATATTCTCTTTTTACATAAATTTCTCCTATCTCATATATCCTTCTATCTTTCTGATCCAATCTAGACATGTGCATTTTTCTTCTGGGGATTCTTCTTCACTTTCCTGGCCAAGTTTCTTCAGATATACATCTTGTTTTCCCTATAGGTCTAATGCCTGGTTGACCTATGCATTGTAGTAGATACCTCCTTCTTTATAACAAAATCTTGTTTCTATTCCAGTATCCTACCACATTAAGTTGATCATGTTACTATTTCTCAGCTTGATAATGCTTACATAATAACGTATTAGCATATAGTATTAGCATTACAGATAATGCTAAAGAGCAAGTATGTATTCAATTCTAGGCAATGAAACATGTGAGAAAATTTAGTAAGGGATCTTGATGAAGTCTCTCATTAAAAAAAGAAAACAAAGCAATAAACACTAAAAAACAAGAACATAATCATATTTGTATGTATTAATTATTTAGTGGCAGATGTAATCTTCCAACAGGAGGAAGATTTCCAGAGGCTATATGACTCATTAAGAATGACAGACAAAAAAATGGAAAGAACTTAGAACTTCGGTGATATAGTTGAGTCAACCAGAAACTTCAGATTTCATATTATCTGAGCTAATTGTCTTTCTGTGTAAGCCAAATGAATAGGATTTTTCTCTTCTTGTACTAAAAGCAGTTTGTCCAACAGAGGGGTTTCTTTCAGAAGTTTCCTCAGAAGATGAGTGTGTGAAATAAATTTTTTGAGTCCTTAAAATAAGTCTTTATTTTACCAAAACATTTTAGCTCAGGTTCTGTACATGATAGTACATAGTACATTACATAGTACATGATAATTGAATTGAACTATCCAGGAGGTAGTGATACCTTTTCCTTTTTTTTTTTTTTTTTTTTGCAAATGAGAAAACTGAAACAGATTCAATTCATTCACACAGCTGGAAAGCAGGAGACTAGATGGAAAACCAGATATTTCTGACATTCAAGACTTTACTACTCAGCATGATTTTCCTGCAGTGGTCACCTACACATTCGAGAACGTCCGTCAGTTCAACAAGATGCAGTTCCTATAGCTCATCTACTCTTGAATATCCCTTACCGTTCTCTCTACAAGCACATTCATGTCCTAGTGTTTACTTTGAAAAAATCGCAGAAGAGCCCAGTCATAACCTTATTATCCCCTGAGATATTTTGGCTTGTATTCTTTTTTTCAGTCTCAGTCTTGCTTCTAGTACAAGAAAAGGGCTGTTTCTGGAGGGACAATCAGTTATGCAATATCATAGCACTTTACATTCCTTCTCCATTACCCATCTGAATATTTTCAATAGATTTTTCTATGTTTCTATTTATTTCTTTATTTAACTCTTAAAAATGTAGTCTCTCCACCGCCCCCCCAAAGGACCAATTGACAGTAAGCTCCTTAGGGACAGAGTTCACAACTGAAATATAATCATCATTGTAAGTGTGAATATGTGTGAATACATAAATGAATATATATACCTATATTTATACATATACACACAGATATATATCAGTATCAAGTTTTGGGGTTACAACATGACCTGTTCACATTTCCTCTTCATCTTCTCTTTCCATTTTTCAGTGCATTCATCTATATAAAATATATATTGATTAGCTATGAGATAGTCACTGAATGATGCTGGAAATATGATAGGTACACACATATATGCACACACAGGCATGTATATGTGCACATATCTAATATATATATTATAATATGTAATATACAGTATAATATACTGCATATATAATATATGCATGCCTGGCACAGAAGAGACCCTTGATAAATATTTATGGCATAAGCAAGCAAACAAAAAGTATGCTCTCAAGGGTGGCAGATATAGTCTGTTACTTATATTCTAAACTTCACATATAGAGGAACTTCCCCACCAGTTTTCACACTTGCAGACAGCTGTCCTGCCCAGTCATTCTGGCCCAACTGCACTTCTTCAACATCGGGCACATACTCCCCTGCCGCCCACCCTGCCCTCCCATTTTATGCTCTTGTTTGGGTTTGAGTTTATGGTGTGCTGGTCTGAATTGCTGATCTTTGCTGTGAAAGCGAGGCCTATCTCAGTGACCCTTGCTGCTTCCCTGGGGCCACCCTGCCCCTCTTATCTGCAGCCCCATGTTTTTGATCTCTGCAAAATTTTCCCCAGGCCCCTTGGAATGAGAAAACTGCCTCAGAAAGTGAAAAGTGACCCGGGCTGAGCACACTGCACCCTGATGAACACAGTCAGTGACTGGACAGCTGAGCAGAAACTTGGGCAACTATCAAGGGTTTTCTTGTTTCTCCCCTCACCCTACCTGCTCAGCCGATTTCCACTCAACACCCAGTCCTTGGATTGCACACATGCCCTGTTCGCGTTTCCTCTTTATCTTCTTCTCTTCCATCTCTCTTCTCTTCCATCTCTCCAGTGCATTCATCTATACAAAATGTGCATTGATCATCTATGAGCTGCCAGTAACTGAATGATGCTGGGACTGTGATAATGCACACACAAATACACATATGACATACATATACACATGAACACACGCACACCACCCTTATAAGCTCCGTCCCCTCCAAACAGCCTCCTCAGTTTTTCACAGCTTCCATGATGTCACATGTCCCAACCTCTACAGCCTTTGTAGGCCTACGTGCCTACAGTTAGGCATGTAATAGTCATCTCTTTCACATGCTTGACCCTGCTTTCATGTAGGTTAGTTCTATCTTCACAACAAAATTCTTTGAGATCCTAGACCACATCGTTTATTCCTACTGTTCTTGTACTAACTACAAATGCAACCATGGCGGGCTCTCTTACCCCTCCAGCCACTAAGGATTTACTGTGAACGTGTTTTTAAGCAAGCCCTGTGGGATGAAGTGAGTGCTGCAGAGAAGAGACAGGAGACGACTCTGGTCTCTTTCCCTTTTACCACAAGAAATCCAGCCCTGCATCTAGGCAAGCACCCTCAACTATGACCCATATGCCTGGGGTAAAGGGGTGGGGGTGACAAGTCTGGAAAACATGCAGCTGATGCAGTGTTAATGTCAGAAACCTCCCTGAGTTTGTACTATTTGAAGACCTAATGCTTCTAGCAGACTGAATTCTTGTGCTACATGTGTGTGTTGACATTTCAAGACCCAAAGGTCAGGATGAGCACATGTGAGTCACAAGCAGACCCTCAGAGTCAAGAACGCCCCAGGCCAGTGAGGGTTGAGTGCCCTGGTGCAGGGAGACAGCCTCAGACTCTGTGGCCACAGAACAACAGACAGGGACCCACCGAGTTCATGCAGGGAGCAGGAGAGGCCTGCAGGAAGGAGGAGAAGAGGCGCTCTGCAGTGGGCACCAAGGTGAAAGGGGAGATCTCGAGGCCAAGACGATGACCCAGGAGGCCCCGCCTCAAGTAGAAACAGATGTGAAACAGAAGCTGTCAGTGTCCTGTGGGCCACGGGGGTCTGCCCTGAAGGAGATGACCCCAAATAAGATGCTCTGTAATTGATGCGTCTTCAGTGGGCTGGTGCTTGGCAATTAGGGTTAGGCTGTCATCAGCCTGAAATGCTGACCAGAACACACAAAATGCTTTGTCTTTCTAAATCAACGGGAGCAGGAACACGCTCTGTTAGAGACTGCAGGAGCAGCCTCCTTTCCAATAATTCATTCATATGACAAATATATGCCATGCTCATTATTGGTTCAGGATTCCAGGTGTTGTAAGTATGTAAGACACTGCCTTTGTCTTCAGTTACTTACTAATCAACCACATCAGTATCAGGAGAAGAATTCAAAGTTGCTGTCTCCAGTCTGCAATGATAAAGACTGGCTCTGGAAAGAGAGGCTTCTACAAGGTCTCTCTTCTAAAGAGAGACCTGACCCCAAATGTACCTGATCCTATAATTTATATTGCAGATCTCAGTTCTGGGTCTCACCAGAACTAGTTTACTTCCAAGAAAAGAATTTCCACTGGCACCAACCCTAGGGCTGTCCACCCTACACCCAAGTTTGCTTCTGTAACAAAGGCAAGATACAATATGGTTTTTTCAGGACATCTGCCAATAGGGTCCTCAGGATACATCACAAGAGTCGTGCCAAAAGTCAGCAGCACTCCCCAGTCAGGATTCAGAAGGGGTCAGCTTGAAGCCTCACTTTTAGCAACCATTTAAAATGTGGTGGCATGCAGTTAGGACAATCTCCTCTGAAAGACACAGGCCATCTACACCTGGGGTTCAACTCCTGGGTCTGGGGGAGAAACAACCAGTGTGGACAACCACATGGAAATAGAGTAAAATGTTTCTTCCTCGTCTCTCTTCCTGCCTGTCTGCTACTTGCCTTCATTCCTGCTTGCACTTTTGATTAAAAAAAAAAAAAATAGTGACTGCTTTATTTAGAATTTGAAATGCATGTTTCAATCCACTATTTCATGTAATGGCTTACATATATTATTTTCCCATTATACAGAAGAGAAACTGAAAGAAGGTGATAGATCGATAGATAGATAGATAGATAGATAGACAGATACACACACAAACACACACAATGGAATACCTCTCAGGTATAAAAAAGATAAGGTCAAACTGGTAGTAACCTTGTAGTGTGCACTGTTGTGGTGGCTGATTTATGATGGTGCACACTTGAAACATGTAACATTGCAAGGGAGTGTTACTTCCATTTCATTATCATTTAGAAACAAACAGATTACAAGAGCAGATAGTGGCTAATACAGGGAAGAGGGGAAGGAGACTTGGCAAACAGGGTAAAAGGGGTCAACCCTGTGGTAAAGGATGGAAACTAGACTTTTGATGATGAACATGTAGTATATATAGATGCTGAATTGTATGTACCTGGAACCTATGTAATGTTATAAACCAATGTTAACTAAAGTAATTTTTAAACAGATTTTTTAAAGAAAACTAATTTACCTAAAAGTCATTTTGTAATGGCAAAGTTAATTGGGAAATCTCCTCTTGGGCTTCCATTCTGCACAGTGCAATTCCTTGATCATGCTTTCCTCCCAACTCCTGGCAAATGTAATCTCAGGTTTAAAATCAGCTTAAATGCCACTGATGTAGTTCTTCTTAAACTTTTTGCCTAAAAAATTGCTCCTTTTTTAAATGTCTGCCCCTTTTGTTTAAAATATACTGGCTAGCAGTCATTTTTAACAGACTGTCTCATCAGTATATTTTCCACAAACATTCATTTCCCTGCTATACATTTTATGAGAACTGTGGCTGTGTCTTACCTGTCATAGTGTCTGTCTCAGCGTTTGACACATGACAGGTGCTTAATATACGTTTGTTGAATCCAGATATTTTTGACTCCATATCTGAGCTTCTTTAACAGAAAGCTTCCGACACCGAAAGAGGAGGCAAAAAGTTACTTCCATACAGCAAATAGACTCAACTCATTCCTCTTGACTTAGCTTATCAAGGAACCTGGGTAACAGCCACATACTTGCCCCCAGGCTCTCCTCTAACATCTGGGGGCCTCAGGCAAAGCTATAAATAGAGAGTAAGATACCATAAGTCTAAGTATTCAGACGTGATACATCTAGTTAGCTGACTGTCCTATCCTAGCTTCTCTCTTATCACATTTATTTTCATAACAACCAGCAAGACCAGGGTCAAATTCACACTACTCACTCTCCTCCAGAATTCTGTAGCAAAACACAAAAGCATGAAGAGTCTACTCCTGGCCTGCGCCCCATCTCTTCTCACCCCTGTCTCTGTCTTCCAGAGTGGAAGCTCAGTCTCCATCTGTGCCACCCCATGAAAAGACACAACTTGGGCACCCTTCAAGTGTATGATATATATGCCATCTACTCTCCAGAAAATGCACCTAGGGAAGAAGCCCAGGGAAACCCTGGGGTCAGGCTTGAGGTCACTTAGGAGAGGAATTTCAGGGTCCCAAGTGTGCCAAGTGGGATCTAGATGGGTTGCGTGAGCTCCAGGCACCACACCATAGCAGGAGCCTCTAAAGCAGGACCTGCTGTCTACATGGGTGTTGACTCCCCCTTCTCTTGAATGCAGATCTTAAAAAGTTAATTTAGCTTGCAAATGGTGATCAGAGTGTCACTTAAATTTCTGCTCCATTTCTTCTGGAGTTGAATGTCTGAAAAAAGTCTAGGTCTTATCTTCAAAGAGGAGGGAGAGCCCAGTCTAATTGTCCTGGGGGGGGCAAATGAAATTGAACTGCAGGGTAGATTGCTGTTATCTAAACTGTTCTTGATACTGAGATAATAAGCTGAAGAGGGAGGGAAAGTCAAGAGCCAACAGACTGGGCATGCGATCTGTTTTTTCCAATATTTTTCCTAATTACGAGAGAGA